>JAKELL010000074.1:0-247372 GCA_021524915.1 Lactarius akahatsu | reverse complement strand
TCTCCCTGATCGTAGTCAGGCCTCCTGGATAAAGTGTCGGCTCTTCCATTTGCTGTTCCCTTGATGTGGTGAATCTCTATGTCGTATTCAGAGAGTTCTAGCACCTCCCTTGCTACCTGTCTGCTGATCTTTTGTGGGGATCTCCAGTATTGCAGGTTCATATGGTCTGAGTATACTTTGATTTTGTGTGGGGATCCTGCTAGGTATGGTCTCCAGTTTCTTAGCGCCTTGACAATGGCTAACAGTTCCAGGTCATAGATGTCGTAGTTTCGTTCGGCTGCGTTGAGGGTGTTGGAGTAGTACGCGATTGGGTGTCGTTTGTTGTCCTTGTCCCATTGGAGTAGTACTGCTCCTACTGCGTATCCCAAGGCGTCGACTTCTAGTTTGAAGGGTTTGTCCAGTTCCGGGTGTTTTAGTACCAGTTCTTCTGTTACTAGGGTTTTGAGCTTGTCAAATGCCACTTGCTGTTCTGTTCCCCATAGCCATTCCATGTCTTTGCATGTAAGTTTGTTGAGCGGTCATGCATGTGTGGCAAAATTTCGGATGAAAGTGCAGTAGAAGTTGCAGAAGCCTAGGAACGATCGCACCTGTTTGACGTTTTTGGGGACTGGCCAATCGCGGATTCTGGAAATTTTGATGGGGTCCATGTGAATCACCCCCTTCTTAATGATTACCCCCAGGTAATCGAGGGTGTCGGAGTGGAATGTGCACTTCTCCAGTTTGAGGTACAAGTCGTGTTGTTCTAATAGGTCCAGAATGTCGTGAACTGCTTCCGTGTGGGCTTGTTCCATAGTCGCTGTTGCAACTCCAATGTCGTCCATGTATACACATATGATGGTCCCTTTCTTCTCGTGATGTTCAATAAGTGGTCCGAAGATGAAGTTCATCATTCCCTGGAAGGTTGCCGGTGCGTTTGTCATACCGAAGTACATTACCAACAGTTCGAAGAATCCTCGTTTAGTTTTGAACGCTGCTTTGTGTTCATCCCCGGGTTTGATCCTGATGTTTGTGTATCCCCATCTGACGTCAAATTTGGAGAAGATCCATCCCCCACTGAGGTCTGCGATTAGCTGAGGTATAAGTGGCAGTGGATATTGGTTGCATATAGTCCATGTGTTGAGTTCCCTGTAGTCCTGTACTGGCCGTAGTTTTCCGTCCTTCTTTTTGACAAAGAAGAACGGAGCTGCATACTGAGATTTAGATGGTCGAATATACCCTTTGGCCAATTGCTCGTCCAAGAACTCCTCTAATGCCTTTTCTTCCGTTTGATTGAGCGGGTAGACTTTGCAGTTAATATGGTCTGGTGCGTTTGGTTTGAGGTTGATGGCATGGTCCCATGGTCTAGGAGGTGGGAATCGATAGGATTCTTCCTTGCTGAATACCTTTGCGTGTCTCTTGTATTCTTCAGGTAGTTCCTTTGTTTCTGTTGAGTGTGCCGAGATTGCTAGGTCTGTTGCCATTGTTCGTCCATGTATTGGGCTCATTTCCTCCTCCAGCTCTTCAAAGGCTCGTTCTCGTTCTTCATCTTGTATTTTTGTGACGAGTCTTCGGATTTCGGTTTGGATAGTGCCTGGGTTTGGGGGTTTGCTTGGGTTGATGGTGTGTATGATGATCGGATACTGCTTTGTATCCATGGTAGCGGTGGCCCATTGTATATGTGGCTGGAATGTTGCTAGCCAGGGATATCCCAGGATGAGGTCTTCTCCTCCTACATTGGTGATGAGGAACTGGGTGGTTTTGAGTTTTCCATCAGTTTGTATGTTCAGGTCAATGCAGTGAGTGATTTTCCCTCCTTTGTTATGTGTCCCATCTATGTTCCAGATATTTCGGGGGTTAGGTAGTTCTTTAGTTCCTAGCCCCATCTTCTTTATGAAATCTGGATGTATGAAGTTGTGGGTGGCTCCAGAGTCCACCAGTGCTTTCCTTTCGGCCATGTAGTAACTCGTGCGAATCGAAACTGGGACGTGCATAGATCGATAGTGCGTTATAAACGTTGAGTTACAATTTAAAGCCCTCACCCAGGCCATTGGGTTCAGGCATCCTGAAAATCTGGTCTCTCCATCATTCCCTTCACAAACACTCCCCTTTGTTCATCTGGCAGCGATTGGACTCTTTCCCAGAGATCCTCTACCTGGGAGCTGGTGGTGGCATGATTGGCTTGGACAGGTCCATTGAAGTCGATGAGAGGTTCTTCTGCTTCACTTTGGGAAGTTACAGGCATTTCCTCGATGTAGGCGCCCCTTCCGTTAGCTTTTCTTGGCTGGTGGCAGTCTCACACTAAGTGTCCCTTCTGGTTGCAATTGAAACAAATTACATCCCTTATGTTTAGGACTCCGCATCCTCCTCCTCTGCGTTGCATAAATCCAGCTCTTGGCAGGAACAGGGGTCTTCTGGGGGTCCAGTCTCTTGGGTTTTCCGGATGGTTGCAGTTGACATCGCCTATTTCAGCGACTCGTGCCCTGACCCTTCCTGGGGTAGTGTCCATTGCGTCGGGGTGGTTCCGATATTGTTGCCACCCTTGCTGGTTTCCTTGCCTTTGTGGGGCTTGGAATCAAAGAGGTTGGTTCTGGCGGGGGCGTTGTGTGGCTTGTGGTTGTCTTCCGAAGCCGTCTGACCTTGCTCTCATGTGCAGGTATCGTTTTTGCTGCTCGATAAGCGTGCTTTTCCATTGGGAGTAGCTGCGCGGGTTGTGGAATTGATAGGTGTTTTGATACAGCTTGATGGGGACACCTTGCGTAAATTTGTCGAGGACTAGTGGTTCATCCAATTGATAGTCAGCCTGTTGGACCAGCTTTTCGAATTTAGTGACATAGCTATCAATGTCCTCATTGATCATTTTGAACCCTTTATCGAGTTCTACTCTTGCGCGATCCTTTTCTAGGTTGTCGCGGAACTGGCCTTTGAATGTGAGTTCTACCCCTGCCCAGAGCCATGGGTCGTTCTTGTTGGCTTGGGCGTCAAGCCATTTGGTAGTCTCTGTTGCCCATTCGTCAACGAGTGGTCCTTGGATGTAGGTCAGGAACATCATCGCTTTGATGTAGGGAACTTTGAGGCTTCTGTTGGCGGCGTTGACTCCTGCAAATCTGTTCCACTGGGAGAGGAATGCTTCTGCTTCATCACGGTTACCCGTGAATATCTTGGGTTCCTTCCCTAGGAACTTATCTGTGTCGGGCATGGCAAATGTGGGTACACTTGCCTGTCCATCGTCATGAGGGTTGTTGTCAGGGTCTCCTCCTAGTGGTGCTCCTCCTCCTCCTCCTCCGCCTTCATCTGGGGATTTCCCAAATATTGCAGTTCTAGCTTGAGCCATTGTCATTGTAGCGGACATGTCTGTGGGGATGGACTTAGCGATTTGTTCGAGGTGTTCCTCTTCCTACTGGTCTCTAATAATGCGGATCTCTTCTGTGTCACGGTACGTGGGAACGGACTCTTACTTATGGTGATGACCTCGTTTGTAAGCAGTAATGTGTCATGGACATTAACATCAGTCAGCACGTAGCACAATCACATGTCGATGTGGCATGTACTTATCATATGATAGTAGTAGTAGGGTTCGAGCTACTTACGCTATTAGTCATACGGTTTCAGGAGGAGCTTTAAAGCATCCTCAAACATGTATAAATAGTGGCTCGATAAGGCCAAGATACGCCATCTTGGTCTTCTTCAATCACCACTCTCTTCTCATCTCTACCACGCGTGATTCACTTGCCCCTTCGTGCAAGTCGCCTCTATCGATCGCTTGAATTACCTAGTGGTGTGACTCGCCCTAGTGTACACTTGGATCACGTGCTGTATAAAGTGCCATGTATCCCGTGATCAGGTCACGTGACCAACTAAAGGATATTTCGCTAAGTCGTAAATGCCCTTTCGCAGTCCAAGTCGGACTAACGCCAGTGGTGGCGTAACATTAAGACCAAGATCTACCCATCGTGGCATTTACAACTCGAGACCAGTGGAGAAATTTTCAAACCTACTCCCTTGAACAAAGGGGAGATCGCAACATCCCAACTCAATTCTTAGGAGCCGCTCGGTGGAAAGAATACAGAGGAGAAACCGGATACTTTGTAGACTTTGCATCGGGGCCAACCCGATACCGCCCCGTTGAGTTCAATTTCGACCATTTGTGCTGGGTTGAGATTACATGGAACCCCATAGATAACCGCTATGACGCAGTACGACCTGCAGGAAGGAACTACAACTGCGATATCAACTCAAGAAACTTACCCACATGTGCAGAGTGGGGACGCATAGACAGACAACCAGAGGAAGAACCCAGCACTTCCAAGCCAAGGACACCCGCACCATCAGAGACCAGCGGAGACGGTGACGAAGAAACAAACGACGACGAATCAGAAGTAGATAACATAGTGCAAACAGCTGAGTCCCTACGCCTGAACGAACCAGAAAACATCGAGATACACCCCCCCAAAGGAATGGCCACTGCAACAAATCGTACAAGAAGACCTAGCAACAGAAGAAGCACGACAAATCACCGAAGAAGCCAAAGCCTACCTGCGTCCCATCAATCCAACGACAGGACACCGAATGACGGCGGATGGTGCGGCCATATTCAGAGCCGTGGGCCCAGATGTCCCAGACCCCCCACCTGGCGCAGGAGGACCTCAACAACCAAGAAGGTGATGAACAGCGCACATGAAGGGATCATACTCACAGTGAACTGGTGACTGTGGTGAGATATGAAGGTGAGCTTGAAGCAGCAACAGAGAGATCTTGCAAGTGAAGCAGAGTGATAGTCTGGCACACAACAGATGAGAACTGATTGATTATACAAGAGAGAGAAACATACCTGGCACACAACAGATGAGAACTGATGTGGACCAGGAGCGTACAAGCTGCACTACTTATACAAAATACAGAGTGACGGTGGTAACATGGTGTCACAGTAAATACAAGGGACATTGTTCTACAGATGGACAAAGGAATGGACGTTCTGAGAACAAGGGACAAAGAGGAACAAGGAGAATCTAGACCAATGATATCATACTGACATCATAATAAGGATAGAACAAAGGGAAACTACAAGGGCGTTGAGTACAACGCAAAGTCCGGATCCTATGATGTCATAGTGTACAGTGATGTCATAGATTAAGGAAATACAACAAGTCCGAGATTGTGTGATCATAATAATCTAATCTACATAAGTCCTGTATATCTTATCTATAGCAGTCCATATCTGATTGTCCTTTGAGCCGCTAAGTGCGCAAGGGTCACTTATCAACAGAAGGCTGGGAGGAAACTTCGGCCAAGGACCACCAGGAAGACGGCAACCTCAATTCGGAGGAGGAGGAGGCAGAGACCCCTTTGGGGGAGGACCACCACCACCAACAGGAGGACCAGCTCCAGGAGCACCAATCCTGGGCGCACCCCACGGAACAGACAAACTAGTGGGAGAAACCCTGAGCATCTTCGACGGAAACAGAGATGAGTACGAATCCTTCCTCACGCAATGGCACATCTACTGGGGACAGAACTCAGAAGCACCGATCATGACCAACGTCTACCAGCGATGCCTACTATTTCTAGGATTCATCAAAGGACCAAGAGTGTCAAACTGGACCCTCGGTTTCCTCCAATGGCTCAACAATGAACTCCACCACGGAAGAAGTCGATACGACCCCTACCTGTGGGTAGTGTTGCCGTGGCTCGGCTTGGCTCGGCTTGGCTCAGCTAAGCACAGCTCGACCAAAAAAAGACGAGCCGAGCTGAGCCATTCCCAATTGAGCTGGCTCCAGCTGGGCTGAGCCGGCTCAAGCCACTCAAAAGCATGAATAGGGAATCATACCATTTTGGGTGGTCAGACAGCTGAGTCAGCCGAACTGCGAGTTGTGCTCTCGCAGGGTTCAAACGTTCGCTTGAGTCAGCGCTTACCTTGAATGTCTACGTTGTCAGCCAGATGCTCTTCTCCTGTTTCCCCGATAACTTTTTCATTAAACTTTTCGGCCTTTGGGAGCCTATGGAAGAATCAGCATGGCTTGCTGCCACCTCCGGCTTTGCTTATTACATCTCTCCTCCACAAACCCTCCATGCGGCGCTCGTTGATCCTATTCACACTGTTCTTTACATTTTGTTCATGACATCTGTATGTGCCATGTTCTCCAAAACCTGGATTGAAGTGTCGGGCTCTGGCCCTGTGATATTGCGAAGCAGGCGCAGCTGCATTTCCCTTGTCTCCCTCTCACTTGCGCTGCCCCCCTTACCTGCACTGCACACTATTGGCATGCTATCTGCGCGCTGTCTGCACGCTGTCCGCGTTGCCTGCGTGCCAACTGCTTGTTGTTTGTGCTATCCCGGCCCCTCTGCACCCTCGCGGATCCTTGCCGCCCTCTCTGGGTCTTTGCCGCCACCATCACCCGTATCCTCTCCGCCGTCGTCTGCGTTACTGCCTGTGTTGCCCCTGCTGCTCTCTATGCCCTTTCCACAGCTGCTCTGTGTCCTTTGCCGCCCTCTGCGCTTGCCGCCCTCTCTGGATCTTCGCCCTCCCCAAGGCGACAGCAGCGATGCTGCCGCCATCTGCGTCGTCCTCGCTGCCGCTCTCTGCCTCCTCACCGCTGCTCTCTGCTCTCGCCACCACCGCTCTGTCCCCTCGCTGTCGCCGTCTACACTGTCACCACCGCTGTCTGTGTCTTGCCGCCGCTGCCGCCTGCACCCTTGCTGCCACAGTCTGCATCGTCATTGTCGTCACCTGTGTCCTCGCTGCCATTGTTGTCGTTGTCTGCACCCTCGCTGCCATTGTCTGCGTCATTGTTGTCGTCGTCTGCACCCTCACTGCTGTTATCTGCATCATCGTCATCGTCGTCGTCTGCGCCCTCGCTGCCGCCGTCTGCGTTGTTGTCACTGCAGTTGTCTACACCTCGCCCTCTCTGCATTGCCTCTGCCCTCTCCACTGCCCTCTGCATCATCGCTGCCGCTGCTGCCTCTGCGCCCTCACCTCTGCGTTGTCGCCGTCGCCACCGCCTCCTGCCCCAAGTCACCACTGCTCTGTCCCCTCGCCCTCGCCCTCTGCGTCATCGCCGTCTTCTCTGCGTCATTGCCACTGCCCTGTCGCCGCCGCTGCCGTTTGCGTCCTCACCCTCGCTGCCTTCTGTGCTCTCGCTGCTGTCATGGGCTCTGCTTCGCGTCGTTGTCGTTGCCGTTGCCACTGTCTGTGACCTCGCCACCAGTGCCTCTGGCAGTGCATCGCCATCATCATCATCGTTGTCGCCACTGCCACCTCTGTGTCGTCATCGTCATCATCGCCGTCACCTTTGCGTCGTCGTCGCCGCTACCCTCACCCCTCTCTGCATCGCCGCTGCCTGCGTCTGTGCCCCTCTCCCTCTCCTTCGCTGCCTCGCACGTCTCGCGCATGCTCTCTCGTCCCCCTCAGACTCCCCTCCCCTTGCCATTTCATCGCCTCTGATCCCTCAGACTGCCATCGCACCCCCTCGCACCACCTCGGACTGCCATCGTGCACCCTCGGACTCCCACCGCACACCGTCGCACCGCCTCGGACTCCCGCTGCACATCGCCGCGCCGCCTCGGACTCCTGCCGCACACCGCCGCACCACCTCGCCTGCTGCCATACACCGTCACGCCACCTCGGACTGCTGTCGCACACCCTTGTACAACCTCCCTTTACCCCTTTCTCTTCCCCTCCCCCTTTTCCCTCTCTGGCCACCCTGGGTGAGTCGCACAGGGTCTCCTATTTGTATGTAGTTCATTCCTAGGTACAAGTACATGTATATAGCCTTGTCACAAATAGATCCTTATTCATACTGCTCATTGATGCCCTTAAGATAAGCCCTCAAGTCCTCAACTGGTTTGACTGCCTCCACTCCCTCCAGCTCTGCTGTTTCTTCCTTCTCTCCAAGCCCTTCAGTGAAGTTGAGTTCCCTTTTATGCTTTGCCTCAAACTTGAGTATCTGTAAGGCTTCCATGTTGTCTGGTGTAAGGCGGTTCCTCCTGGCTCTAGCTGTCTCCTTGCTTGCTGAGAAGACACGCTCACATGGTACTGAAGTGGCTTGAATAGGGAGTAAGTCCATGGCAAGCTTGAAGAGTGTTGGCCACTTTTTCTGGTGTTCCTACCATTCCAACTCCTGTCAGTACTCCCCAACAAAATGGTTCATTCTACACACCTCCCAGAACTCAAGAAGATTGGCATATTTGGCTGGAGCTGCTAGATAGTCATCAAGTTCATCTTCTAAGGTATCTCCCTGTGGTCTGGTGGTAGGCATTGGGCCAATACCAAGGCTTGCCAAAGTGGCTTGCATGCCAAATGTTTCAGAAGGTGGAGGGGGTACAGCTGATCTAGTAGAGGCTCTAGATGGTGTGTGTAATGGCCTGAGCTACTTAAGATTTTAGTTTTAGAGTGGCATGATAAATTAAAAGCACTCACTGCTTCAAGGAGGGAATGCTTTGCATTCTCAGCAATATGTGTTGGGTACTGTCTCTTGAGAAACTCAAGCTTTAACACAGGGTTAAGAACTGCCAGTGTCCACATGGCATGAGAAATTATGCAGCATATTAAAATAGCCACTCACTAATTGAATGCAGATATGCTGGAGTCTCAAAGGCCAGAGTACAATAGGAATCTATCTTGGCTGCACCTTTTGTAAGAATAAGACCAATATCCAGTCCCTCAGAATCCAAGGCATTAGTCAAGGCATTCAGAGACTTTATAAAGCCCTCAAATGCAGCAACTGTGTTACAAAGTGTTGGTGTCTTCTCATAAGAGAGCATTTGCTGATACAAGAAGGGGACCTAATAAATAAATTAATACACAATCAGAGAGAGAAAATATTTGCATACCTGAAGAATTCTCTGAAGTGCTTCAAGGATCTTCCAATCTTCCTTATCTAATGGGTCCATCCCTGGCTGATCCTCCATAAACTTATCAATTGCCTAATGCAAGTTAGCATTAGAATTTTATTAAATACTTTAAATATACCTCTCTTAAAACAAGTGCCCTCTTGATCATCAAATAAGAAGAGGACCACCTTGTCTGCACATCAGAAATTAATTGCAAAGGAGGTACATCTGACTCCTTTGCAATTGTAGAAAACATATCATGCCTTTGTGATGAATTGCGGATCTATTATAAATAAGTTAGAAAAAAAAAACAAAAAAAAAAACTCGGAAAAAGAAAAAGAAAAAGGAAAAGAAAAAGAAAAAGAAAAAGAAAAGAAAAGAAAGAAAAGAAAAAGAAAAAGAAAAGAAAAAGAAAAAGAAAAAGAAAAAGAAAAAGAAAAAGAAAAAGAAAAAGAAAAGAAAAAGAAAAAGAAAAAGAAAAAGAAAAAGAAAAAGAAAAGAAAAAGAAAAAGAAAAAGAAAAAAGAAAAAACTCAAAAAACTCGAAAAAACATGAAAAAAACATGAAAAAAACTCGAAAAAATTAGAAAAAAAAACAGAAACAAAGGAAAAACTCACATAAACAATAATTTGCTGAAGCTTTTTAACTTGGTCAAAGCCCAATTCAACTGCTCCCTCTAGCATTTCCTTGCATGCAAGGTTTACAATATGGGCAAAGCATCTAAGAACTGTCAATAAAAAGATACATTAAATAATTTGACACTCACCTAATGTGATGCTGCTCTGCAGAAAACTCAGTGTTAGGATAAAGCTTCTTCACATGAGTTTCTAATGCCTCCATCATAGAGCTGTTGTTGGATGCATTATCTGTTGTTATCCAACCAATCTGTTTTAAAAAAGAAATTAGCTGAATTTGTTTTATGAGATAAGATGGACATTACCTTCTTTTCAAGCCCCATCCTAGTAATAATAAAATAAAAGATCTCAGCTAACCTCTCCCAGTGTGAGACCCAGGAGCAATGAGAAATCCAATAAGATCAGCTCTAAGGGTTAGCTTTTGCTGGCCATCTTGAGTCTGAGCCTTCTCCAGCCAGTGAGCAGTAACAGCCATGTATGGCTTGAGGTCAGGGTCAGACCACAAGTCTGTGGTAAAAGAGACCTTCCCAAGGCAGCTGTTCTAAATATAAGTTAGCCCTCAAGCACTAAAATATAATAATTTAACATTACCTGAATGTGCTGAGACAAATTTTGAAGTGTCTCTGAACAGTTCTGCACAATGCGCTTCTGCATAGTGGTCCTGTGAGGGATGTCTGCATCATGCAGCTCAGGGCGGAGTAGAAGACACAGGTGGCGGAACTCTGGTCTGTCCACAATCATTATAGCCTTTAAAAAAAAATTAAATGGGGAAAGAAAAGAAAGAAAGAAAAAAAAAACCTGATCTGTGGCTGCAATAAATTGCACAAGGCCATCTAAAAAGTTGTCTTGAGTGAAGGGAGTGCGGTGTGCAGCTTGGCGCTCCACAGGAACTCCAGTAACTCTTGCAACAGCCTCTTCCCCCTCTTTACCTCTCAACTCAATTTTGAGCCTTTGACACTCTGCAACCCACTGTTCTGCATGGCGATTGAGCAGATGAGATCGCAGTGGACCTGTTGCAGTAGTGGAGCGATATGAGTGTACTTTGATAGACACATCTTCCTGATGAAGTACCCTATAAAAGTTTTAGAAAAAAAATAAAAAATAAAAATAAAAACTCACAAGCAGAACTTGCACTGTTTCTTCCCTTCAACAACTTGAAAAAATCTCAGAGTATCATCACCCATGCTAGTTAGCCTAGAACCAGCTTTTTGAGCCCTCCTTGGATGACGGGTTGGAGTTGGAGGGTCAGGGCTGCCTCCCTGATGGCCATTAGAACTAGCGCCACCCTCCTGAGACCCCTCTGACACATTTCCAAGGTCAAAAGTCTCAGGCTGAGGTGAGCTAAGGCCTCCCTATATTAAATTCATTAATATATATATATATAAAGTAATAAAATAAATACTCACTTGATTGGAGGCCTGAGCAGGTGAAGAACCTGCAAAGGGGTCCTCTCCCTCCAAATTCTCTTGTGAGGGCCTGAGGGGGCCACCTGAAGCTGCAGAAGTGGTGCCTAGATCAAAGTGCACATGCTGGCTGGCAGTTGATGCCTGAGCAACTGTGGATGGAACTAATCACAGTATGAATGCATGGACACACCATTAAAAAATGGGTACATACCATCAAGCTGAAAAGACATCTTCAGAGCACCACCAGGAAGGTGTTTGGCCCGAGTCTTTTTAGTGGTCTTTTGCCTTTTTGGAGTCTTTTTGGGTGTTGAAGGGGCCCTCTTCCTAGATCCAGCCATAGTAGGTGAAGCCAAGAGTAATACAAGAATGATTTGAGAAGTAGATGAAGCAGATCAATTGAGATCAGGCAGAGATGAGGAGAGATGAGAACGCAGCAGATGCAGCAGAGACGCAGAGACGAGAGCGTGGGAATGCGTGGCGTATGTGTGGTGGCTAGTGGCTGCAAAATTCACACTTCACTGTCACTGAGACGCACAACCCGCCACACAAACCACAAGTCCACGACGACACAACTACGACACACCCCTCCTTTCCCCTGGCCCTATGGTAAGAGGTGATCCCCTCTGTCTGGCCACTTACTGACCCACTTGCACACTGCTGTGCGCACCCTCACAGGCAACAAGTCCGGCTTCTTACAGCTACAGTGAGACCGCCGCAACGAGCCCTGAGGCCGAGAACCTTGGTCAGGTCGTGCGGCTTATCCAGGATGCCAGGTACGTTTCCTCCCCCTGGCTCCCATTTGTCTGCTCCCCAAGATAGCAGCGATGATGACGATGTCTGCCCCCAGACCCTCATATTGAAGACAACAACGGAACACCCAGTGGCGGTGGCAGTGCGACCAGCCCCGGGCCCTCAAGGCGATAACAACTCCCCAGAGTTGACGGTGATGTCGCCCTGAGCTCCCGAGTCCTCAAGGTGGCAGCAGCGATGGTGCGAGCCCCAAGGCAGCGGCGGCATCAGTCCTGAGGCCAATGCTCGACAACTCACACATTTACCATCAAACACTTCGAAGCGCGGTATCAATGGTGCATCTCAAACTTCTTCTGATTTTTATTACTGATATTAAAAAAATTTAAACAGGGATCGCTGCACTCAACGTGATCGCACCTGAGCCCGCGCTGTGGGCTCGATCCCAGTCTCGAACTCGGCCTCCAAGCACTCACACGTTCATGGTCAGCAACCTCAAGTCGCTCACGCACTCGAACTCGAACTCATCGGCCGACTGCCGCTTAGCACGGCCAAGCCCAGATGAAGTGCCGCCCACACCCGCCCCCATTTTCCACACCCTCCCTCCTTTCGCGCAAATGGGGGCACAGGAGGGACAGTGGGTCACCTCAGTCCCCTCTGCCAGGGCTACGTCTCCCCAGCCCCCAGCCCCCAGTTTACCCCCACCCCTTCCACGCTAGGGCGAGGAGGAGGGACTTCAGCAAATGCTCAAAGTGAAAGAAGACTCGGTGAATGGTCTCACACAACAGGGTCCAAAGTCACACCTTTCCCTGGTGGCGCTATCAAGATAGACAAGCAACAGATCGTCAGCTCGACTGGTGCGCTTTCATTGCAGAAGGTCCCAGAAAAGATGGTCATCATTGGCGGCGGGATCATTGGACTGGAGATGGGCAGCGTATGGCCCAAAGGTGACGACGATGCCGCCAACCCGGGCCCTCAAGGTGACGATGACAACGCAACCTAAGCCCTCAAGGCGATGCTGATGCAAAGATAGCGATGCTGATGTGGCTTGGAGTCCAGCACCCAGGCAGTAGATAGGTAGATGTGTATATTGTAGTTTGAACCAATATATTTTTGTTTTATCAAATACAACATATGTGACTACAAGGGGTCCATAAAGTCAAAGCTCGGTAGGTCGTTGATACACTGTACGGAGCGACGTCCATGTGAGTTCGAGGCGGAGAGGACTCCGTGCAGGGGTGTTGGACAGAAGCTAACAAGCCAGGAGGAAGGACCTGAGAGCAAGCGGAAGCGAGATGAGGGAAAGCGAGGCAAGGCGAGGAGAGTGAGTGAGTGAGATGTAAGGAGGTTGGAATGGCGGGTGGACTGCTATGACGAAGGCGAGGTCAATGGCGAAAGCATTGGCGTGGCCGGGTGGTGACTCAGTTGACGAAGACATTGGCGAAAGCTGGGCATGATGAGGCGGCGGCAGGCTAGAGGTCCGAGGTCAGTGGCTCGGTTGACGAAGGCGGTGATGGCTATGGCTATGACTGTGGCGGCAGCATGGCTTCTACTTGGCAGGCAAATCCAAGGTTGGCGGCTCGGAGGGTGAAGGCGGCGATGGCGATGGTGATGGCTAGACGGTGGCAAGACTTCTTGGACTGGTGCGGCGTAGAATGGGACTTAAAGGCAAACGATGAGAGGAAGAGGGAGAACAACGATGCATTAACGAGTCAACGCAGACGGTTTATATACATGCGATCCAGTATGCGACGTGTTCCAAGTCAAAGTCAAACGTATAGTGAGAGAGCGATGGGTAGAGAGGGATGGGGGAAATGGTACAAGCGTAGGGAAACAAACCGAGAAGTGGCACAGGCATGGACAGACAAAGGGATATGGGCACGAGCCGCACGACCATGAGAGAGCACCTTCCCGGATCTAAGTAAAAGGAAGTGAGCATATGAGGATAACAGACAATGGGGGGGGCAAGACACCATGACGCACGACAATGGGAATCCTTCTCCGAATCCAACGGCGGCGCACTGTCAAGCGTGTGCTCCGACGGTGTCTTGCAGGTGTTTGAAGGTAGCCAAGAAGATGGTGGGTTGTGAGACAAGAGGGTGGAGTGCAGTGAAAGAGTTTGACAGGACGAAAGAGTTTGATAGTGATCGACGTGAGGATGGGTGATGCAATGAAAGCCTGAGCAGGCTCTGCTCCCAAGGCAAGGCCATCGGGTGGCTTTGGCGTAGGTGTCTGGGGGTCGAGGTAGGTCAGCGACAACTATGAGAGCAGATGGAAATGATGACGAGACGGAAAAGGATGAGCACAGAGACAAAGACGACGTAGTGAGAATTGGATTATGGCTGAGTAGTAGCATATGAGGGACGGTGCGTAGGCGAGAGGAGGATGGGACAGGGGAGAGTGATGTGGCGTAGGCAAGGACGGAAGAGCGAGGGAAGCGAGAAGGTGACTCACCCGGTGTATAGCAAGCAGCAATTCACAGTGCTCAGTGGACACGCGCAGGCTGCGCAACCCACAATTCTCATTTTCCGTTTTCAGCCGGCTCGTTCCTGGCTGCCAGACAGTGCAAGTTTCCAGCCAGGCTCAACCTGCCTAATCTGGTCATGGCCGTAATCGAGCCTTGGCTCAGCGGCTCAGCCCAGCTCGTGAGCCAAGCTGAGCCAGGTTTGGTCATGAGCCGATTTGTCAGCTTGGCTCAACTAAAGATGGCTCAGCTTGGCTGGCTCAGCCGTTTTGAGCTGAGCCACGGCAACACTACCTGTGGGACACTCTGACAGCAGGATTCTCAGACCGCTTCTCGAACGTTCTAGAACAGGAGCAGGCGCAAGCCACTCTGGCAAAAGGGTTCAAAATGATCGGAGATGACATTGACTCGTACGTCACCAACTTCGAACAACTGGCGAGAAAAGCTGACTACCGCCTCAACGACTGCCAAACGCTGGACCGATTCATGGCAAGGCTGCCGAGAGCCCTGTTCACCAAAATATATGAGCTGGACGACCCGCAAACCTTCAATGAATGGAAGGAAGCCGCCCTCCGAAGGCAAAAACAATACATCCACCTGCGCGCCTGCCTAGGAATCAATGCCACCCCGCGCAACCCACCACCGCCTAGACCCCAACAAAGCCACAACTACAACCCACAATGGGCGCCACCCAGGTTCCCACCACCTCGACACGACCCAAACGCCATGGACACATCGGCAGACCGCACTCGCGCACACTTAGCCGAAGTAGGGGACCCGAATCATGGAAGCTACCAACAACCCCCATTCCCACCAAGAGGAGGACCAGGGCAAAACCGAGGGGGAGGCCAGCGTCGCAACATGAGGGAAGTAATATGCTACAACTGTAACTACCTAGGTCACTTCTCACGAGAATGTACACGCCCCAGAAAGCCGAGGCAACCAGCCCAACCACATATGAGCACGAGTCGAAGTGTGGACACCGATTACTATAGTCAAGAAGCAACAACGATACACCGTGCAGAAACCACGCCACAAGAACAAGCCAAGGAATGGATGGAAACGTTGAGGGGAGCAAGCGACGAGGTCAAGGACCTCGTATTCAAAGACCTATGGACCCAAGAGGGTTTTCAGGACGCCTAAACCCATCGGCCTGGGTGAGGGCAGTTAATTGTAACTCTGTAATCATGACTCACTACCGTTCGCTTCGAATTCCAGTCTTGATTCGCACCAGTTACTCCATGGCCAACATAAAAGGACTCGTAGACTCAGGGGCCACCAACAATTTCATAAGACCCACATTCGCCAAATGAATGGGCCTCGGGCTCCAGACTTTAGAAAAACCCAAAAAATATGGAACATAGATAATATGGAAAACAAAGCTGGGTCCATCACTCATTTTGTTGATTTAAACGTACAAACCAACAACGCCAACAAGGTCATGAGATTCCTAGTAACAGACATAGGAAACGAAGACCTCGTCCTCGGATACCCCTGGCTGGCTACCTACGAGCCCACCATCAGCTGGGCACACACCACGATCCACGAAGACGCCCTCCCAATAGTACTCCGATCAATCAACCCAACAGAAACGAGAACCACTATCGCTGGTGCAATAACCCAAGAAGAAGTGGAGGAGGTCATCCAAGAACTCAAGGAAGAATGCCAAATACGCTCAACGGCTACCGAACTCGCCATTGCCGCCCACCAAGATGACGCGACCATCACAACTATCCCTGAACTGTCACGGTACGAGAGAAGTGGACTCTTACCTACGGTTATGACCCCGTTAGTAAGTAGTAATGTGTCATGGACAGTCGCATCAGTCAGCAGGGACAGTAGAATCACATGCCAATAGGGCATGGCTCATTCCTAGGATAGCTGTAGTAGGGTTCGAGCTACTTATGCTACTAGTCATACGGGTTCAGGAGGAGCTTTAAAGCTACCTCATACATGTATAAATAGTGGCTCGATAAGACCAAGATACGCCATCTTGGTCTTCTTCAATCACCACATTCTACTCGTCTTCTCACGCACAATTCGCCTGCCTCTTCACGCAAGTCGCATTCACCCGTTGGATTACCTAGTGGCACGACTTGCCCTAGTGTACACTCAGATCACGTGCCAAAGAAGCGCCGTGTATCTCGCAGTCGAGTCACGTGACTCTCAGATACTTCGCTAAGTCGTAAACGCCCTTTCAAAGTCCAAGTCGGACTAACGCCAGTGGTGGCGTTACACGAACCATACCAACGCTTCGCAAAACTCTTCAGCGAAGAAGTGCCCCATCGATTCCCACCGTCGAGACCATGGGACCACGCAATCAACTTCAAACCCGGCACCCCCCTCAGCATCGACTGCAAAGTCTACCCGATGTCTCAAGATGAGGACAGACAGTTACGCGAATGGCTAGAAGAACAGCTCAAGATGGGTTACATATGACCATCAAAATCACCCTACGCCTTGTCGTTCTTCTTCATCAAAAAGAAAGATGGGAAATTAAGACCGGTGCAAGACTACAGAAGGATCAACGCCTGCACAGTGCATAACCAATACCCACTACCCCTTATGTCGGAACTCATTAACGACCTCGGGAACGGATGCATCTTCACCAAACTGGACATCCGTTGGGGATACAACAACATACGCATCAAGGAAGGCGACGAACACAAGGCGGCATTCAAAACGAAATACAGACTATTTGAACCACTCGTCATGTACTTCGGACTCACAAACTCACCAGCCACATTCCAAAACATGATGAACGACATACTAGGCGACACCATCCGCGTCTTCGCAGCCATGGGCACGATTATTTGCGTATACATGGACGACATCGGGATAGCGACACTAGAACATGCAGGACTTCAAGCACACATCGACGCCGTATGTGCGGTACTCCAAGTCGCAATGGATCACGACCTCTACTTCAAACCATCCAAATGCACGTTCCACCAACCGCGAATGGATTACCTGGGGGTAATCCTTGAAAAGGGGGTAACTCGCATGGACCCCGTAAAAATCGCAGGCATATGCGACTGGCCTACACCTACGAAAGTACGTGATGTACGATCATTCTTAGGCTTCTGCAATTTTTACTGTCTCTTCATTCGCAGTTTCGCCACACATGCACGAGCCCTTAATAAACTCACATGCAAGGACACCAAATGGACATGGGGCAAAGACGAAGAAAAGGCATTCCAAACCCTCAAAAACCTAGTCACCAGCGAACCAGTACTACCTCACCCCACGCTAACGGACCAATTCGAACTCGAAGTAGACGCATCCGGATACGCTGTAGGCGCAGTTCTCCTCCAGAAGAAACAAGACGGGAAACGCCACCCTGTCGAATACTTCTCAACTACCCTAAATGAAGCAGAATGCAACTACGACATCTACGACCTAGAACTCCTAGCCATCGTCAAAGTGCTACGACACCGGAGACACTTCCTGGCAGGATCGCCACACAAAGTCAAAATCTTCTCCGACCACCTCAACCTCACACATTGGAAATCGCCACAAAAGATAAGTTGCCGCGTAGCCTGAGAAGTCCTGGAACTCATGGAATATGACTTTGAAATCCATCACATCAAAGGGGCCAACAACAGCCGCGCAGACGCACTATCACAAAGACCAGACTATGACAGAGGCGAAAAGGATAACGAAGGGGTCATAGTCCTACCAGAAAAGGTATTCGCACGAAGTCTTACCACACAAACCCCAGAAACACACGACCAAGACAAACACACCATACATCCGTGGGTAGACCCACACAAACTCAAGAAAGTCGAGGGAACCTGGTATCGCCAAGGTGCACGAGTGATCACCAGAGGACCGAAAGAAATTCACACCATCATCGCGAATCACCACGACCCCCCTGTCTACGGCCACCCAGGAATCAAACGAACGGCAAGGATCATCGAACAAAGCTACTGGTGGCCAGACATGCTAAAACACATAACCGAGTATGTCCAAGGCTGTGCAGAATGTCAACGACACAAGGTCAACAACCGCCCAACAAAAGCCCCACTGATGCCCATCACGCCGAAGATCGACACTAAGCCATTCGAAACTATCGCACTCAACTTCATCACTAAACTGCCAGAGTTACAGGGATACGATTCAATCCTCACTGTAACCGACCATGACTGCACCAAAGCGTCAGTCTTCATTCCCTGCAACGAAGAAATATCGGCGGAAGAAACCACAGCCCTGTACATCACCCACGTGTTTCGAAGATTCGGATTACCGGCAAAGATCATCAGTGATCGAGACCCATGCTTCGCATCAAAATTCACATGAGAGCTATGCCAAATCCTCGGCATTTATCAAAATATCTCCACGGCATACCACCCCCGAATGGACAGACAATCAGAACACACCAACCAGTGGCTAGAACAATACCTCCGGTTCTGGACCAACGAGTGTCAAGATAACTGGCTGCAGTTTTTACCTATGGCAGAATTCGTGCACAACAATTGGCCGCACAAGGCAACAAGGAAGTCCCCATTTTCGCTCATGATGGGATACGACCCTCGCGCTGATTGGATCGATAAACCATCACCCATCCCACAGGTGCTCACGCGACTCCAACAATTCTGAGATGCACGAAAAGAAGCCCAGGACCTTATCCTAAAGGCGCAATCTCTATGGACCAAACACCGCGATACGCCCAAGTATCGGGTGGGAGACCAAGTATGGCTAGAGGGGCGACATCTCCGAACCAATCAACTGATGGCCAAACTTGCGGCAAGATGGCATGGCCCATTCCGGGTCACACGAGTCCTATCACCGGTCAACTACCAACTTGAACTTCCCACACAATGGAGTATTCACCCTGTGTTTCATATCGATCTACTCACGCCTTACTGAGAAACACCCATGCATGGGGAAAACTTCCAGCGCCCACCACCAGATTTAGTGGACGGACAAGAGGAGTATGAGGTGGAGCGCATTCTAGACTCCAGGCGATTCGGCCGGAGCAAGAAACTGCAATACCTCGTGAAATGGAAAGGATACCCAGACTCAGAGAATCAGTGGATCAACCAAGATGACATATTCGCTGACGAAGCCATAGCGGAATACAAGCGGAGTTCAACCACCGCCCGGGCGTACATAAACCCGAAGGACGACGCTAAGTCTCCCTCATTCCTTCACACTGGAACTCACTCGCAGCTCACCATGTCCTCTCCCATCACCTCCTCTCCCATCACTGCCAACCTCTGAAGATCCTTCACCTATGAGGAACTTACAGCCACCATCGACAACCTCGCACCCATCGAGGACCTCAACAACCCCAACACTCCTACCACCTACTGGATGCTTGGCACCGATGGCCAACACCTCAACCACACGCCCTATATGCAGGCCGAAGTTGATCGGCTTCGCACGGCTCTCCGAGACTGTGCACCTTCCTCACCGGGACCTCTCCCGGTTCGAGTTGAGTACTGGGTCGACACGAATCAAGAACCCGAACACGATGCGATGGGAGGAGTGGAGGCTAACGGCGGAGAGGTGGAGGCGAGAGCAACTGGCAACGGCAGCGACAAGGAGAACGAAGATCCTCGAGAAGAGGAAGTTGTTCGACGAGACAATGCGCACCAAATTCGGGAACAGCCCGACCACGAACTCAAGGAGTGGTACCCAGCTGAGCACCCCTTCATTATCACAACCACCGATTCTGACCATCCCAATGAAACACCATACACCCTCGACACCGTGGGCCACCCCATCTATCAAGGCTCCCTTCGGGTGGACCTCCCTCTCTCATCCCATCACACAATCACTCTCCACCGCCAACTTGCCAACTCCCGATTCGCCCCCTATGGTTACGTTCACAACCGAGGGGACAAATTTGTCCACTTTCCAATCACCGACGCCCAAGGCGTAACTACCCAAGCCACGTACATCCAGGTCATCATGACCCCTGACCCCATTGTCCTCGGCCTCACCGCGGACAGCGACAAGACATATTCGAAGCCACTTTACGCGGAACCTCAAGTACGGGAGCGAGGGAAGCCTCAATACAGGGAACTGGAAGTGCGAGCCCTCACGGCCGGTCATGCCAACCAGCATCGCCTCGACACGGCGGTCAACAAGCTGAAGGACATGGGACTAAAAGCTGAGTTACACAGATTCCGTTCACTCAAAGCCGAGGCTGAAAGGGTTGAACACCGCCTCCACACACTCTTGCTAGCCCTGGGAGGCATACAGGCCAACGTTGCGCGATCCAAATTCAGGTTGGAGATGGTGGACATTCATAATCGAGTTGAAGAAGTACAGGAAGGGTGGCTTGGAGGGATCGGGCCAACTTGGCGCCGTGGTCGTCGCGGCTGAAAAGGGGGTGATGTCACGGTACGCGGGAACGGACTCTTACTTACGGTGATGACCTCGTTTGTAAGCAGTAATGTGTCATGGACATTAACATCAGTCAGCACGTAGCACAATCACATGTCGATGTGGCATGTACTTATCATATGATAGTAGTAGTAGGGTTCGAGCTACTTACACTATTAGTCGTACGGTTTCAGGAGGAGCTTTAAAGCATCCTCAAACATGTATAAATAGTGGCTCGATAAGGCCAAGATATGCCATCTTGGTCTTCTTCAATCACCACTCTCTTCTCGTCTCTACCACGCGTGATTCACTTGCCCCTTCGTGCAAGTCGTCTTTATCGATCGCTCGAATTACCTAGTGGTGTGACTCGCCCTAGTGTACACTCGGATCACGTGCTGTATAAAGCGCCGTGTATCCCGTGATCAGGTCACGTGACCAACTAAAGGATATTTCGCTAAGTCGTAAACGCCCTTTCGCAGTCCAAGTCGGACTAATGCCAGTGGTGGCGTAACATTCTGGGTTGCTCGTGATGGATGGGGATGGTGCTGGTGTCTTAGGTGTTGGTGAGCGGACTGGTTCTTCTTCTTCTCCGTCAATTGGTCCCCACTGGTCTCTGGTGGTGACATTGGATTGGAGGATATCGAGGTTAAGACTTGAGCTTGCGGGTCTATTGACTTGGTATTTGTTGTGTGTGTCATTCCAGTGGACTTTGACCCAGCAGAGGTTGTCAAAGTTGAATTCTACAGGGATGAGTTGGGATTCTCCCTGTCGGTTGGTGTAGTAGGTGAAGTATCTTGGGTTTTCTGTGTCGTCCTTCCAAAATGCGTTTTCTAGGTATCTTTTTGGAACGTTGTGGTCCCCTCTTCTGTCGATGTAGTAGGGTCAGAAGGGAACCCAAAAGTCTTTGGTTGTTCTCGTAGGATTGGCCACAGTGGGATCTTGGTCTTAATGTAACATCTACCACGGACGTTTGCCTGACTTAGGCCTCTTGCTTGGTGGCGATCCTTGAAAGTCAGAAGTTACGGTTAGCAAAGGTCTCTGGATAGAAAGCGGGGTGAGGCTGAAGGCTCTCGTCTCTCCCAAAGTGGGCGTGGAGGTCTTCTAACTGGATGACCCCTGGAGGGATCCTGTCGATATACTTGGCGTTCACCCAAGAGATACTGTCAAGTATGAAGAAGGAGTGGTATGGAGCAGCCACGCGTTCATTGCGGTATAAGTGTACTTGGTAGGCGGCAACGTCTGGAGGATAGTCCACTGATCCACAAAGGGACAGGCAAAGATAAGTCACGGGGATCCCTGGTCTAAGGGGATATGCTGGACGACTCACTTAAGAGGGGGACCTCTTAGCAAAGACAAGTAGACTGTGGTGGTATTGGAAGAAGACCAAGATACCATTCTTGGTCTTCACACTATTCTACTTATACAGATATGCATGGGCTTTGAAGCGCCGCTTGAATACTACTAGCCAATAGCGTAAGTACCGTGAACCCTAGTACCGCTATCCTAGTGTGAGTCACTACAAGATCCGATCCATTATCGTACAATCACATGTGCCGGAGCTTACCCGGCTGACTGATTCTACAAGTCCATGACGATATCCGCTGACAGCGATGTCATAGTCGACACATCAGTGTCCACTTCCCAGCCCAAGGCACTGATCAACCCAAAACGTAACACCACCTGTATTCATCATTCTAGTCTTGTTTTCCACCTCTGAATTCATTGCTTTAACCATTCACTTGCTTGAGGCAAGTCATCTTACATAACCGAACCCCGACTACATCCCAGTATCAAGCCCAGGCTCTGCACGACCTCTTTGACCACAATCATCCACACTGAGAGAGCCATTGGATTGTGAAACTAACTGGTTGAAGGAGAGAGGTCGAAGAGGCGATGCGGGTGGCGTCGACGAGGTGCACTAAGTCAATAAATGAGGGTGAGAAGTGGGCAAAGAAAATAATGAAACGTCGGGTGCGCCTTTGTCCGAGACAAAGACCACCACTCTAGACCACTCAACAGTTGTGGGTGTAAGCATGTACTGAGTTCCAGGGTTCTGAGGGCAGCAAAAGTGACAGAGGGATGGAGTGGAGAATGATGGAGAGAGCTTTCCGAGGCAGGCCCCTTGACGACATCATGGATGAGGAGTCATTTGAGGGATAGTGGATGATCAAGGGTCAGAATCGGGAATGTTAATCATATTTGGCCATAGAAAAGAGCGACAAAGATTGAGACGAGATGATGGAGAGACGGAAGAGTGGGGGAGACAAGGCAAGGAGGAAAGGGACGACGAACATGAGTTGGTGGCAGTTGGTAATCATCCATGATAGGAAGTCAGGTCACGTGCCGAGCCGACGAGACCGAAGTGGTCGATAGTGGGTGGTTTTGCGCTCAAGGGCTGCGACGCCCTTACAGCGCGGCACGAAACGCTGATGGTGTGGGGAAAAGCTGTTTGGCTATGATACTATTCAGAGCGGTGGTTCGGGGAGAATGTACAAGCATTGTAGGTAAATAGAGAGTGGCTATGAGGGAGGTACTGGGGCGGTCTACTAGCGTAGAGAGAGAGTGGGCGAAAGCGCGAAGCGCTCCTCGATCGAAAATGAGGGTTTTGCTGCCGAGGTCGCGACGGGCGGGTGGGAAAAACTCCCGGAGCGACCAGAGTGGCATCGGCGGGCGCAACAACTCGCATCATCGATACCGTAACAAAAGGGCGTGGCGGGCGGGTAAAAATAAAGGATTCCGGTTTTCTAGACCGGTTGAAAAAGCGGGCGGGCAGGTGGGCGGCAGGCAAGGAAAGAATGAGTCACGTGCTGCCATGCCCGCTCAAAGACGATGAAGACGATGCTCTAAGGCACCGCTCGTGCCTCGCTCTGCCTTATTAGACCGGCCACTTTCCTCGAGGTCACACGGTGTTAAAACTTCGTTCGTGGCTTTGCACGCAGTGCAAAGCAGAGTTTTCCGACCAATAAAACCCTTAGAAAACCCTAAAAAAACCCTTGATAAGTGGTTATGTTTAACACTCCATAGGGTTTTCTATGGGTTTTATTGGTCTGAAAACCCTGCTTTGCACGCAGTGTTGATTACCCACTTTCTGGCGAAATCCTTTTGAAGTTTTCGCCTGAAACTCAACAATGAATCCTGGAAACGTAGAACTTGGCAATGGGGGTCTGTGATCACTATTCATCTTCAGCGCCGCCATATGGTAGAAATACTGAATTGCATTACGAGCAGCTGGTCTCGGCCGAGTAGGATCCAGGGGTGGTCTGTACCCCTCCGAATGCACCACCGCTCCTGACAGAATTAATTTACAGGTGCTGAATACAGCAATACGGCGGGTAAGGTGTGGTCCGTCTACCTTAACGAAGCAGAAAAGCAAGACACGGCACTCGCGGAGAACTGGAAGGGAGACGCGGAGGGCATCCTGATCTTCGTGTGTTACCTGACAATTGATCCGCCTCCTGTTCTTTCTTATATTTGTCTATGTAGACTGGCCTGTTCGCCGCGACCGTGGCTGCGTTCATCATTGAGAGCTACAAACAACTATCTTTCGATCCTAGTGCCGCGACTGTACAGTTGCTTGGCCAGATATCGCAGCAGATCTCTGCCCTCTCGAACGGCACACAGATCCCGGCCCCGCCATCCTGCGGCGACGCGTCCTTCCGCCCGACCTCTTCTGCCATCCGTGTCAACATTCTCTGGTTCCTTAGCCTCATCCTGAGCTTGATATGCGCGCTCGCCGCGACGCTCATGCAACAGTGGGCCCGGCGCTACCTGCAGCTTGCTCAGTCCCAGACCGCGCTTCACAAGCGCGCGCGCACACGGGCGTACCTCTTCGAGGGCGTGCAGACGTTCCGTCTGTCCCAGGCGGTTGAGGCCGTGCCGGCTGTGCTCCACGTCTCTGTGTTTCTCTTCTTCGCGGGGCTTGTCGACTTTCTCTTCTCCATCGATGGCGTTGTCGCGCACGCCATGTTTGGCGTCGTCGTGTTCTTCGGCGCCATCTACCTTCTCCTTACGTTCCTCCCAAACGTCCGCCCCAACTGTCCGTACCGCACCCCCTTCAGCCGCGACGCGCTCAAGTGGCTCCTCTTTTCCCCCACCGCACCGGTGCTACTCGCGTTGGCTGGCATGAACCAGCTCGTACACAGCGAAAGGTTCGCCCGGGCGCACATGCGCTTCCATATTTTCGTGCAGTCATCTCTGTGGTCCATGTCCGACGCAATTCGCGCACATCAAAAGGAGATCGAATGGCGCGCGCTGCTGTGGACCACCGCAACCGTCGACGACGACGACGAGATCGAGGCGTTCGTCGAGGGAATTCCTGGATACGTCATGTCCGGAACAAGCAAGGGTGCACTCACGATCGTCGAGCACCTAATCCACTCCCGGCGACCCAGCCCGTTTGGGCGACACCTCGAGCGGCTTCTCATGACTTGCATCCCCGAGGGCTATCGCAGCGCCAGCGAGCTCGTCCGTCGCCGCCGCTCCATCATATGCCTTGACACTGCCCGCTTCCTCACGGGCATCTACTTCGCCTCGTTCTCCTACAGCATGTTCGGCTTCCAGACGTGGCGCGCGGTCAACTCGCTTAAGCGCGACGAGGACCCGGTCGTCGCGATCAACGCCGTCGCCACGGGGGCATTGGCCGCCCGCGCGTACCTGCGCGCGATCTTCGTAGGCGGGGCGCAGGAGCCGGAGCCAGCGCAGACGCCACAAGAGCACGCAACGATACTCGCAGAGCTCGTCGCCGCGCCGTGGCTGCAGGACAGCGCTGCGCTGCCCTCGCTCGCGGGTTGCCACCTGCTCGTGCTGCACGGCCTGCTTGTGGGCCTGTTGCCGCACATGCGTGCGGAGGACGTCGCGCCGGCGAGCTTCCGCGCCGTCTGGGAGACGCTGCCGCGGCTCATCTCGAAGACGCCGCACGACGCACTGCCGGAGCGGCCCCTGCGCGCAGCGTTCCTCGCTCGGTGGGCGGAGGCGGAGGACCTCGCTGGTCGCACGGCGCCCGATATTCGCTGGGAGTCGGTCATGGTCAGCGGGAGCGAGCCGCCGCGCTTCAAGCGTCGTGTCATGGACGCCGACGTGATGCCGCCGATCGTCCAGTTCATGAGCATGCTGCGCCCCATTTCCGAGGCTCTGCGAGCCGCGGACTCAGTGGATACTAACGTTACTTCCGCTGGCCCGACGGTTCCTCAGCAAGTACTGGAGCAGGCCGACCAGGAGCGGTCATTGAGCGCAGATGCATCGCTCACCACAGGGACGCCATGATTTTGGTTTGGTTTGACGGTCAACATTTCAGAGTGGCGGATACATGCACCTGTTCCCTTTCTATCATCGGGTCATGTGGGCCAGTCCTTGGTCTGCCACTGAGGTGTACGATAAAGGACTCCTTAAATGCGATAAAGGGACTAATCCATCTCATGATTTGCTCACATTATGTAATTACTGCATGATGCTGTTGTCAAAGCCAACTGAACTCACACTGGCAACCGTTCTATGGGATCCAGCTCAGCCCTCCGGGGACAGTCTGACAAACCGAGGCTAGACCGACATATTAGATAATCGTAATATTACCGTAGTCAAACGGTTATCTAAGATATCTATGAATAGTACTGAGGCTCTACTCCGGAATTTCCAAGCTCACGCGTTCCTCATATATTTGTCCACCCGTTGCGCCA
This sequence comes from Lactarius akahatsu, assembly GCA_021524915.1. NCBI lineage: Eukaryota > Fungi > Basidiomycota > Agaricomycetes > Russulales > Russulaceae > Lactarius > Lactarius akahatsu. The sequence goes on along the minus strand of JAKELL010000074.1, from coordinate 221,310 downwards.
TATTCCTACACCGGCGCTGCCAATGACTGAAATCTTCATCGGAATGGTTTGCCACTGGAAGAAGTTATGCACGTTCGAAAATTGACTGGTTTATTCGCCTCATCAAAGTATGGTTGTTACCTGGGGCCTAATTTTTGATGAATGTCTCGTCAGCTGAATGCGTCAGAGCCTTTCTTGCACATACAAGGCACGTCCTAGTCATGGCGCTCGGCCTCTCTCCTGTGTCCCCCACCTCTACTTTGGTGTAAGCCTTCCTCTTAACCTTTCTCTTCGTCCCCTAAGAATATACACGCGATGTCTCACGAGGCCATCAACATCGAGAATGTACCAGAGGAGGGGCCTAACACTGGTCCGGGGCCGAGTATGGTACCCCCCACTTAGGCATAGTATCGTCAGTGTGACCCTATGTATAGGTATCCGTGACCCTCCCCAGTCTGCCAAATATCAGATGTCGCAAGCAGAGTCCAACTTTTCCGATGGGTCGGGCCATCTGTTCACCATGTATAATGAGATGGCCGAGGAAGAAGACAAAAAGATGGCAGAGAGCTGGAAGGCAGACGCTGACGGGATCCTTGTCTTTGTGAGTTCCTTTATTGCTCTAGATAGATACGACCTCACTGGCAATTTGTATGTTCGTAGACTGGTCTGTTCTCGGCCGCAGTCGCGACCTTGGTTGCGCTGTCAATACAGGACCTTCGGCCGAATTCGCAAGACACATCCGCATTCTATCTCCAGAATATCTACCAGCTCCTTGCCGACCCAAATAGATCTACCGTCTCTATCCCTCTCGTCCCACCCCCGTTCTCCCCGCCTCGTTATGCCGTGTGGGTCAATTCGCTCTGGTTCCTGAGCTTGGCCATCAGCCTCACGTGCGCCTTGCTGGCAACATTGCTGCAGCAGTGGGCTCGTCGATATATTAAGATCACGCAGCCACGGTACAGTCCACACAGGCGAGGTCGGATACGCGCATTTTTCTATGAGGGCATCGACAAGTTTCATCTTCCCTGGGCGGTGGAAGCGTTACCCACTCTCCTGCATCTTTCGCTTTTCCTCTTCTTCTCCGGCCTTCTTGTGTTCTTGCTTAATATCGACCACACTGTCTTCAGCGTCGTCGTCGGGTGGGTCGGGTTTTGCACGGCAATATACATATCCGTCACGTTTGTGCCACTGTTCCGACATGACAGCCCCTACTACGCTCCTCCCTCATCCTCAGCATGGTTCCTTGCCACTGGCGTGCTAACCGTACTCTTCCGAACCTTTTGGTGGTTCGCGGGGTTGAACCGGTTCGCTTCCTTCGGTCGTAAAACCAAGGAATTCTTCGAAACAGGGAGCAAACGCTATCACAAGTGGTTCGTAGATGGCCTTGTAAAGACAGCAGAAGACCTCGCGCTCGGTTCATCATCCGAAATCGATGGGCGTGTCTTGATGTGGACCCTCAATTCCTCTGACGACGATCAAGAACTGGAGCGGTTTTTTGCAGCGATTCCTGGTTTCTGTAGCTCCAAGGTCCTTGACGATCCGGGCAGTTGCATCAGGCCGAATGGCGAGAAGATGACAGAAGCTCTCATAGGTTTCGTACACCGTACGTTGACGTCCAATTTGATCACTCAGGACATCAAGCAACGGCGTCTCGACATTTGCAGAGAGGCGATGGACGTAGCACCCTTTGGTACAATCCCCCAATTTTTCCATCGTTTTATCGACGCAGAATGGGATGGTCTTCTGAGCTCTATCGAGTTTGGGCTCTGGCTCGGGAAGGCGGACCACCACGATACAGACACTGCCTATTATTTACGGATCATGGTCTCCATCATTCTCCCAAGAGTGGAAGAGCGCGATGAGCGTTGGTTCAAACTTGCTACCGACAACATGGACATCGCAAGACACGTCCTGAAGAGCTATCTCACACACGGCGACAGCATATTACTCGCAACTTGCATCCACGTTCTTCGAAACATTATTCATGCCGATGACTGGATTCGTTGGCCCGGAGACGTTACAACCTTACAGAGGACCCTTGCATTAGTTTCTAACTTTGATATCGAAGACACTCTCCCTAGGCTACAGCACGACTTCTGCGACCTATGGAACTGGGTCGTCTCGAGAGCTAAGGCGTCGAAAAATAATCAGACCGGATCCCATTATATCATAGTTTTGAAAACTATCCGCCGGGCTTATATCGCTTTGCATCAAGACACCGATTCCGCCCCGACTGCATTCTCTGCCTCCACCACCGACGACGCGCATGCCTTGTCCTCACCTTTCTCTTATCCTGAATGCAGAGTCTCTAGTCACTCCTGGCTTACATCACAGATCTATGACTCGCCTGAACCAATTAACAGCCCCGTCTTACCGCCCGCCCGTCTGTCCACGACGTCTAGTGATCTGTCGCTTCCTGCATCACACCCATATTACGGCAGCTCACCATATGGTTGGCCAATGTACTATCCCATGTCGCAGAGCCCTGTCAATCCCCTTAATTATACTCCTCAAAGTGCTCAGCTCAACAACAACGTGCACCCACTTTATACAACCGCGTCTCCCATGTCAATTTTTGAAAGCCATTACCCACCTGTCATCCCAACGTATCCTGTCACGACTGGTGCGACACGAGGAAGTTTCGATATGGCCACTGGAACAGTGCCTTACTCCGCCCCTGAAAACCCGCACACTTCTCCCGATGTGCCAGACATTCCGTCTACGTCTACGTCTGCTCTTGCTCTGGATCTTGGCTCAATATTTACTGCGGGCGGGCAACCGTCCTCGGACCTTCCCACGTCTCAATCTGACGGCAGTATGCTTTATGTCCCTGCTGAGCCCTCAACCCCAGAAGCACCCTTATCCGTCCCCACTGCTCAGGGTGATACAATTTCTGACCGCCAGGCTAACAAAAACGGTAGTGATTCCATGGCCGCTCCATACGGGGATGTCGTAGACGTCGGTCCCCGATTTTATGACAAGTCGGCCCTGTCTTCTTCTCCAATACCGGCTGTGATCCCCATGCATAGTTCCGAAGACGCGTAGACGAACCCAGGTGCGTTTGGGGTGACATAACCTACATTTACCTTACATTGCTAAACAACTCGATAGTAGACCCGATACCCGTACAATCTTGGCAGAGATCCTCAACCTGCGGGAAGGAGTGACAGGCATTTTCGTCGCATTGCACATCAGGGTTAGTACCATGGCGGAGAGGGCTGAGGGCTTTTGGTCGAACGCCTTGCGATGCTTTGTACTTTGCGTAGCAATATAGAGCCAAAAAGAATGATCGTAGAGATGTTACCCTTTCCTGTCTGGCTCTCTGTTTGCGCTGACAATAAGTAGAACTATCTCTTGAACTAGTTTGCATACTTATTATTCTCCGCGAGCTGGCTCTTCCAAAGATAGGACACTTCCTAGTAAACATAGCCAAAGGTCCAAACCTGCAGACAGCAGACGATGCAGCTCGTGGCACCGGCCCCAGAGATTTCCTACTCGATTCCGGCCTACACTGGAGCAAACAGTCGAACGGAGGAGAGCTAGTAGGGGAGCAAATCGTGACACCACTTCCCTTGCCACTTCCTACTTCTCCCGCTAATCACCACCATTCGATCCGAAAGCTGTCCACTGGAGCTGATTCGAACTTGACACAGCTAGGCAATTGGCACCTCGTCATACAGCAAAGTCAAGTTCGAACTGTGTTCGAGTCAAGAGTGATTAATCGATAGGGCTCAGAAGGGTGGGCACATGGCCGTCGCCACGTCTCGTATTCGCAGGCAACACGCATCAAAAATGACGAGAGACCCTACCGTACATGACGAGAGTTGACTTTGTCGATCCTTTCCGGCCCGGGCTTTTTGGCGTGCGATTATCGATTTCGATTTCACGCTTATCACTCGTAAAAGGAACTTTCCGGATCAGCTATGATAGATACGGGCCGTTCGTGAGAGTTACATTTCGTGACGGTCGTTTTAAGTACATGATATTACATGAAGGGGCTAGCAGTGCAAAGGGGAGACCCTCTATCTAGCAACGCCAAGTCGTGACAAGCAAGACCAAAAAAAAAAAAGGCAGAGCAAAAGGTAAAAGCAACAAAAGTCTATACGGGGGTACGCCTATAGCGCCGTGTCGACGAGATTGCCGACGACGCCGACGCCAAGCACCTGTTTGAGCAGCAGTTGGACCTTCTCCTTGTCCTCATCGAGTCTGTGCTTCTCCTCGATCCAGCGCATCTCCCGTCGTTCATAGAGACTCCCGAGGGCGTGCAAGCTGCCGATGGCGGTGTCCAGCGCGCGACGGAGGTCTTCCTCGCGCGCGTCGCTGCTGCTCGAGGGGGATCCATCGCGGGACGACGACGAGGCGCGCGAGAGCTGCTCGAGGAGCGACGACGAGCGCGATGCGCGGCGGCGCGCTGCCATCTCGGCAAAGGCGGAGCGGATGTTCATCATGTCGGACGACTCGATGAGGGAGTTGTCGCGGCGGACGGCGCGCGACGCGACGGAATGTAGCTTGCCCGAGTGGGAAGGTGCGGCGAGCAACACGAGGGTGGTGTCTGTCTCGCGATCGAGTGCATGGAACTAGTTCAAGCCCAGTAACGGGGTCAGACCTGCCTAAATGATCACAGAGCGAGACGCGACTTACAGCACGAAGCAGGGCTTCCCAGCGGAGCTTCCACCTTCGGCGACGCTTCTCAGGATTGCCAACATAGTCGGTATGGAATTCGAGCTGCAGCAAGTCATCTGCGACACCACCTTCGATTCCTACGTCCTCATCAATCCACTCCCCATCATCTGCATCCGCCTCGTCCTCGTCGTCTGCACTTTCGTCCCAGCGCGCCGGCCGAGGCGCAAAGCGCTGCGGCTCAGACTGCTCGCCCACCTTGGTGGATTCACCAGCAGTCTCCTCACCCGATGATAATTCGGGACTCGTGTCCCGTGGCTGTGTACTCTCGACACGCGGCGGCGGACGGACCTTTGCCCGCCGACGCAAGTCTTGGGAACGCTCACGGTGGCGCAGTCCGCGATTTCCTCGACTAAGAGGTGGTAACGGGACAGGTTGGTGACTCGGGCTCGAACGCATACTCGCCGTCGAGTCCGCCATGCCCCCACGTCTCCCGCCAAACGCGTTGCTCGTCTGTAGATACGTCCAAGGATTGTATTGCGGCCCCGGGAACGGCGTCGACGACTGGAGACAGCGTCGAGTCAGAAACCATGCCCCCGTTATTAAGCGCATATATCTGCATTTGTAGAGCAAGTTGTTCACGGACGACGTTGGGGTCCATCTGCGAAAGATCCACGGTTCCATTGTATGAGCCAGTATAGCTCTGTGGGCGACGTATGTGTCCGAACGGATACGGGTACGGCGAGCCCACGGGCGGGGCGGGGCTATAAGGTGGGAGAACGGGCTTCATGCCATTCGCGCGGCCCATTCCTGAGATGAGAGGCGAAGGTGACGGCGCGGCTGTGTGGCTGTGGGGAGTGGGTGGAATAGGTGCACCTGGGCGAGAGTGTGTGGCCATAGGAGAGTGAGGGTAGCCGTGATAGTATGCTGCAGCAGGGTCGTCCAAGAAATGGTCGTGCTCCTCATGACTTGGCGAATGGATTTGGTGAGGCGAAGTAATGTGACGGGGAGAGTTGATTTGCGTAGTTGAATATGATCGGTGATTCTGTTCAGGTGGAGGCGATATGAGCTGATTCTAGCGTGTTTTCGAAGCTTGCTGCATCGAATGTGCGCAGGCCAAGTCCGTCCATGGCGCCGTTTCGGCTCCGAATACGCGGGACCTGGCCCTGGTGTCGTTGAGCATGTTGCTGTTGTTGTTGCTGTTGTTGTTGTTGTTGTGAATGTATCGGTGAATCACGCGTCCCAAAGCTGCGTTCAGGGGGCAAGCTCACGGATGGAGACCGTGGCGTGTAACTCTCCTCGTCCTGGGACTGAGTGCGACCAGAATTTTGCGCACGCTCCTCATCATCGCCGTCGTGCTTCTGCTTTGCTTCGTCCGAGTTCTTTCGTTGGACTTGAACATGATTTTCACGGCCGTTGCGCTCGTGACGCGTATCGTAGCGGGAGTCATACCCTTCGGGAAGAAGGTCCGATGAGGGTGTAGGAGATGAAGTGGCGTGATGCTGGCGCCCAGAGTCACGCACTTCCTGTTCGTGTCGATGGGCGGGCCGCCCGTACTCACTCCCGCCGGGGGTCCATCGGTCGCGCTCTTGCTCCTGATTATCATTCTGTTCATAGGCGCCGTCCTCTTCGGGTTCCTCTTGGACCGGAAGGGATTTATCGGGAGTCCGTGCCTTGACTGACAGGCCAGTTGGCGACTGTGTGGCGAGCTTAGCTACTGAAGGAGGCGTTGAACGTAGTGGTTCCGTATATGGCACATTCTGACGGGGGGCGGGGGGGCTCGGCGGAAGGGCTGCCGCCTGAGCTGATCGAAGTTCACGATCACCGGGGGTGTAAGAACCAGTATGATCGCTAGGCGCGCCGAGCGAAGGAAGGTACTTTGGAGATTCTGTGCGCGGGACTTCGAGTTTCGGAGAGGGCTGCTGGGTGGGAATCCCTGGCGGGGGATCACGCTTCATGCTCCCGCGACGGTGGAGCTCCCAGGTTTCCCGGTCCTTGTCACGTGAGGTAGTATCGCGACGCTGCAGAGCGGGTCCTCCTCCCAACTCACGGGGGCTCGGACGCTCTCCGCTACGGGCACGCTCGAGAGTGGATTCCTTAGGGAGAGAGCTGGATTCGAGCTGATTGGTCCTAGAGACAGGGCCCGAAGTTGCCCCTCCAGCATATGCCACTCCCGCCATGCCCGCACCAACACCCATGGAATGGGCTTGGTCGATTTCCGCGATCAGCTCAGGAGTCATTTGGAAGGGTTCCCGAGTCATGAACTGTGGTTGAGCGGTACGTGCTACTGGTCGCGCAAAGCCCATGGCCGGGGTCATCTGATTGGTGCTATGTTGCAGGAGGTCGGATTGACTACGAGAGTGGGCCTGCTGCGGAGGAGTCATCTGGTGGAGGATGCTTTGTTGATTCGCGGGATGGATGGGAGCTGGGGGGGGTTCCGGGCTACCATCCCGGCTAGTGCTATGGTATAAAGGGGAGGTGGCGCGGCGGATCTGTCCAGGCACGGTTTGCGCGGCAAGCGGAGGGGAGCGCCTCTGATGAAACGATGTAGTAGAAGCCGTGGGACTAGGCTGTCCATTATATGAACCCTGGAAAGAAGAAGTCGATTGGCCACGGGCGGCGACCCTCTGACGTTCACGGAACGTGGGTGATGGAGAATTTTCGCGGGGAGAAGAGCTCAGCCCTGAACGAAAAGGTGGGATCAGCACCTGATCACGAAGGAGATTTGGAGCAGCACGAGGGAAGAAATTGGCAGTCCATGACTGGGAAGAAGCACGAAGACAACACCGGCGTGCCCACGGGCGAGAAAAAAAAGACAACATGGGAAAAAGAGCTGGTCTGTGCAGCGAACGGAAATTGAAAGGTGTCGTAGAGGATCATGTAGGTTGTAGAAGGAGATGAATGAAATCGAGACTACGAGACGAGGACACACGACAGGTCTCGGTGCGCCATCGATCCATAATGAGTGGCAAAGAAGCGGGATATACCTTGTGACGGAACGTTTGTGGGCATTCGAATAAGAGGAGGCGATTGGGTCGACATGGGAGAGTGCGTAAGTGGTGGTGGAAGGAAAGGGAGCGGAGAGGACTAGGAGAGCAAAAGATAGAAGCGGAGTCGGGTGTGAATTGAAGTACGCACGAGAATGGCAAACGCGCGTTTCCAACGTGGCTTGCGTTACACAAGACAAGATGAAGGCAATGAGGTTGCAGTACACCAGGTAAGGAAATTCGCCTCGAGGCAGTCACCGCATATATATCATGTATCACACACCTTGACGCCATCGCTTGGACCAGTCCTGACGCGTAAAATAACGCAGGAGTGAAAAGGATGTGACTGTTGCAAAGGAAAATGAACAACAAAGACACAAAGAATTTTTTAAAAAGGCTTCGGGAGGGCTTCAGAGCTGGCTGAATGATTAGTCACTGGTCACCGGTCGGTTGGTTCACGCGTTCACGACTGCACCGACCGGCGACCGCGTGCTCAGTCCGTTATGAACCGAGGCTGGAAAACGCACCTCACAACAGAATTCTATGGGCATATCCATCACGCCTGTTATCGGTGCAACGCCCGTCCAATTGTCATACCCGTGCTAACCACAGTAGGTGTCATTTGTTCTTGTATCTTTGTTCTCTGTCAGCTAACTAGCTACAACCTCACATAGCACATCCTTTAATTGCCTCATGGCTTGGAGACCGGCTACGGCGAGTGGCTTGTTCCTGCTGTGCTTTTCCGGGTGTCCCTTCTTCCTTTGAAGTGTGCCTGCACGTTGTACCCACCACAGGCCCGGGCTGTGCGGTGGCCACGGGTCGAGTTCCATTTCAGAAAATCGTTTGTCACACCTGGCCCCATTAATGAATGCGACTCGGATCCCGCCGCAAGTAATGCGGGTCTTTCCCATTGCGAGCATCCATTACCGACTTCTCTCCTCTGACATGCGAAATCAGGAAACTCTAGAATCTCCGCTGCGCGTCCTCGTCCGTACATTGTTCGTTTTAATTTAACACTCAGCGATCATACAGCGCACGAGACCCCTAAACGAGGGTCTGAAACGTCGCCTAGACCCCACCCCTAAGTTACTCTCTTCAAACCGGAGCGGCCAGCGCAGTAAATATCAAATAACAACTCAGGTTGTCTCACTGGTAAACCTTAACCCAGGAGAACTCGAAGAACGCGCCACTGAAAGCGCCAGGATTGTTGTTGACGAGGTCTGACGTTGCTCAGACAAAAGAGCTCTGAACAACTCTGGATGGGGAACTCACCGACACATGACCCGGGGCACCCGGACGAAGAATAGACGTTCCCGGCCCAGTCTCCACCTAGGTGATTGTAACTATGGGGGAGACGGCGTGGGGCCATGCGGAGCCACTCACATAGGTCAATGTTGATGATGATGCTTGCTGGCCCGAAGTGCGCCCCAATATCACACTGTGCGTTCGGGAAGTACGCAGCTGGTGTGCCCTTTTTGTGATAGGGTGGGTCAAACGTCCCCAACAGAAAGCATTCGACGCACCCAGGTATCCGTATTGATAGAGCCCGCGCCGTTCGCTACTTCGGCTGGGGTGGAACCACTGCCTCGTCCCCAGAACCATACTTTGATGAAGCTGTTCGTGCGTTCTAACGCATACCTGCAATCGCTCCCGAGTCGGCATGCGGGACGCTTGGGCGTAGGCGGCAACTCACCATCCTCCACCGTTCGCATTGAACGAGGGTCCATAGCTGTTACCATCGGTGAAACGAGCCCCACAGCCCGCGTTACCATTCGCGGCCGTGTTGCAGTCAAGCCCGGTGTGCGAGCTGTATTGGGGTTCGGGCGCCAGTCAGCCCTTCACAATGTACGCCGGCGCCAATTTTTATCACGACTCTCACCCAGTCTCAGCACGTGACGCCGGCATGGAGCAACCTGTTCTGCAACTGAGTCTCGAGGACGCACGCGTAGCGAAGCGGAAGTGCGTACCGGGTGAGGTATGCAACGAGACGAGGTTCGAACCCTGGTCGTTCACGCCTTCGACAATGTCGATCTCGCCCTTTTCGGAGAGATGCGTTAGCTAAGCCAGCTGGCCAAATGCCAAGAGAACTTCGGAGTGGTACCCCTGCCGGCCAATTGGCTCCGTTCTCCCATATGGCGGGCCAAGTCCTGCAACGAGTCGCGTTGAGCGTGAGCAAGTCTGCATATGGAGCAAACGCCCATCACGCACCCACAGCCTTGCGGCATATGCACGACGTTGTAGCTGTGGGGAAAGTGACGCGTTCAGCCTCGGCGTCTATAGCGCGAGCGACCGTTGCCAGGTCGGTGGCGGTGGAGAGCCTCTTACATGGAGACATGCGTGTCATACTGCTTGTTGGACGTGATTCTGACGGAATTGCGCCCGGGGCCGCTTGGATCCAGCTGTGTTGTGTGGTCCGCGCGGATGATAAAGTTCCCCCCAGACACGGTGGCCAAACCCTTGCTCTTAGCGGTGCCGCTCGAAACATAGTTACTTTTGGAAGAGGATCATCAATGGGAGGAGTGCAGCGAACGGAAGGGAGAAGATACGTGCACCCGCCCGTGCGTAGGGTCTGCCCCAGTGAAGAATTGGAACGTATCGAAGAAGTTGGCTCCCTGGTAGGTGTCTGCGACAGAGTACGTCCGTGCTAACGCCTGTGGTGCCAGAAGAAAGAGGAGGAGGAGGGGCGCAATTGTCTTCATTGAGAGGTGATAGTACGGGTAACAACGCAGGAGGTCACTGAAGACTGACTGTAGCTCCTCGTAGAGCAGCAACATATTTATGCTCCAGAAACCATAGTGGCAGGCGGGGGAAAGGAGGACAAGAAAATGCAGCCTAAACGTGTTATGGGCCTCCTGAAGAGGCGAGGCTCTCGATTGAGGACACAGGCAGTGTGAAATGACAGCAGTCATCTGGCCCAGTTAATCAGACCTTCATACCTAGAGTGGACGACACATACAGCTTCGCGAAGAGGGGTCAGCATGCCATCTGGATGAACGAATAACCGGGAAAAGGCATAACTACTGCCTCAGGCTGGCGCTGGGATGTCCACGTTATCTTCCATGGTGGTGGTAGTAGTGGGGGAGATTCTTACGCCAATGATTACGCCTGCCATTGGGTATCAATGGTTTGGCTGATCTATAGATGGTGTTGTCTGCGCCCAGTGGAACAGACGGAGTCAATTGTGAGGGCGCCAAGGATACACTACTGGCGCAAAACTGAACAGATGGTCGATTAGATAAACGGTACAGACACCATCTCACCCATTTGTCACCTTATGCAGCTGGCACGGTGCTCCGCGGGAGGAAGTTCGTTCCTGCTTCTGGGCAGCAACTTCAGGTGGTAATGGTCGAACTTCCCAGGCTCTCTTTCTCTCTTTCTTACGTCATGTACGCCGCCGTTTGGACACGCTTTGACCAGTCTCTGAAAAATTCCCACGCTCGTCACTTCGCTTGAAGATTGCTCGAAGCGAAGTAGGTCTGAGAAGAATCAATGCCTCCATACTTTATGGAATTAGAAACACTTGATAGGGTACATCTATTCAAATGAAGGTAAATGCGTACCCGTGGAATGTGTATTGGCTCGGATTGTCACAGATACACTCACTCAAGTACTCACTTGTTCATAAGTACATGCTGGTGAGTGTGAATGTGTTGGTTTCCAGTTTCAGAAGAAAGACTCGTGAGGTCAGGGACCTTATGTTAAGGAGGAAATCAACTTACTAGTATGCAGAACAATGGTATTGGGCGCCAACCCGATTGCCGCCTATTGCCCCACTAGCGGTATTAAGAAGGTGATGAACCAAATGCGACAGAATTGTAGGGGAATGTTGATGATACGAAGCAGAGAAGTAAGTATTGGTGCCACAATCCGTAATAGGGGTCGGAAGAGTGGGGCAGGCACACCTAAAGGAATAGGTTATAGAGGGAGTTAGAACGTACCCAGTTTGTAATGGTGGTAGTGCCGCTCCTGACCTCGCTGGATACGGACGTGCTGTCTCGTGCAATGCCATAAACTACACATGTAAGCCGTTCGAACGGCGCGTACCTAAGTTAGTAACCACGCGCGTTGATGAAAGATGCAGCGCATTAAATGCGATCTTGTTCGATTAGGTTTTGGGGTTATCGATGCCGCATCTTGCATGGGTCGCTGTCCAGGCAGACACAGATCAACCCAATGTCACGGTCTCCAGTAGAGTACCACTAGACTGCGTCAAACTTCCATTTACCCAAAATTTCAGCATGCTCACCGTACCATAGTACGCAACACTGGCATCGATCAGTTGTTGAGCAGAGCCACACGCGCAACAGGTCCTAGAACGTCCACCGGCGCGGGTATGAAGGCCGATCGAGTGATCCGTCTCTACTTTGGTTGTCGGCGCCGTCCAAAGTGACAATGTCTACTAATATATCTATTTATTCTCCTCCAAAAGGGTTGCTGTATTCGTGATGGAGGACCCAGAGCTAACTAGTCCGCAGCGTACGAATGCGTGCGATGACCGCATCCTGAACACTGCCGCGGGCGCATCAGCATGAGGCCGCACTGGGCAAGGCACTGAGGGCGCTTCATCACGCGGCTTTCCGGCCCGGGGCCAAGTTCATATGCTCGGCTCCCCCCAGCTCTGAACTTCCCAACGCGACGCTACAATCGAGCCAAATGACGCGATGACGCACCCCGAGATGTTTCAATTTTCGAGTTTCAATTCTCGACGCTGCATCCGTCATATGTGAAATGCACGGCGTGCACCTCTAACTTAGTCATCAATGTTTCCGAATCTGGCGGGCACCTATCTTTGTAGGGACCCGTAGATGTTCGTGCGGCAGTGTCTCTACTATTTTGACAACGTCGCCATTGGGTTCGGTGACGACTCATCATAGAATCCCGAGCTTTCGGAAATTTCTGGCCCTTTTAAGTTAAAAGGGTCGCATCTACCTGTGACCTCGTGTAATCATGCGTTACCATCCCCTCTCTGTGCTCTTCACCCTTGCCGTCGCAATCCTCTGCGGCCTCGCGACGCCCCTAGCACCACCTTGGGACCGGATGAAGTTGATGCATGCATGGAGTACCGTCCCGAAGAACTGGGAGAGCCTGGGCCACCCACCCAATGAGACCGCGATTGACCTTTACCTCGCACTCAAATCCGAGCGCGAGAACGCCTTGGTCGACGCGCTGTACCAAGTCAGCGATCCAAAGAACCCAAAGTGCGTCCCCTCATCGCCCATCCGTGCATGCGTGTACCCACCTGCACCGTTGTCCCATGACAGATATGGCGCACACTTATCCAGAGAGCAGGTCGCCGAGGTTGTCGCGCCACATCCGGACACCCTCTATCTCGTCAGTTCTTGGCTCAAGCACTGGGGCATTCCTTCCTCCTCCGTCTCGACCGCACTCGGTGGCAACTGGCTCAAGGTCGTCGGCGTGTCCGTGTCCCAAGCCAACGATATCCTCGGCGCATCGTACCAGCTCTACCAGCATGTCGAGACGAACGACACGGTCATCCGCACCATCAGCTACTCGCTCCCAGAGGTCCTGCATGGGCACATACAAGCGATCGTGCCGACGACCCACTTCGGCTATCCGCTCACGGAGCGAATGAGACCGCAGATGCATCCTGGCGCGGGAGTTGGGGCACGGGCGAAGGAGGTGCTGTCAAGCCGAGATGAATACGTCGTGCCGTCGTACCTGCGCTGGCTGTACAGAACGTCGGGCTACGTTCCAAAAGCGACGGACCGGAACGCACTTGGGATTGCCGGTTTCGGAGAGCGGTACCCGAGCCTGCATGACCTGACGGCTTTCATGGTAGAATATCGCACAGACGGGGAAGATGCGAGGTTCGATGTCGTGCATATCAACGGCGGAGGAGATGATCCGATTAATCCCGGCCTCGAAGGGAGCCTCGACATTCAGTACGCGGAAGCTATGGCGTACCCTACCCCGCACATCTACTATTCCACAGGCGGCACGCCAGAATCATTAACAGATGATCCATACATCCGCTGGTTAGACTATTTACTTGATGAAGACAACGTCAACATCCCACAGACAATCAGCACGTCATATGGCGGGTATGAGCATATCGCGTCGCTAGAGTATGCGACAAAGGTGTGCGACCTATTCAGTCAGCTTGGCGCACGCGGCGTGAGCGTCCTCTTTGCGAGCGGTGACTATGGCGTCGGCAATGGGGATTGCTTGGTCCGGGACAGCTCCGGAAATACTTATTACCAGTTCCTCCCCTTCTTCCCCGCAACTTGTACGTGTGGCCCTTGTCTGCAAGCAGTACACTTGCGTAGGCACAGGTCACTCACCAGAATTCCGTGCTTTCGTAGGTCCGTGGGTGACAAGTGTCGGCGGCACGACGAGCCACAACCCCGAGGTCGCGGCGAGCCTCTCCGGGGGCGGTTTCTCGATCTACTTTGACCGCCCAGAATACCAGGAGGGTGTCATTCCCACCTTCCTCCAGAGCCTCGGCGACACGTATGAGGGCTTCTACGAGTTCGTTTCCCCAAGAGAGTTGATCTGACTGATCCTTACTTTGTATTTGTGCAGTCCCAATGGCCGCGGATTCCCCGACATCTCCGCGCAGGCGGTCGGGCTCGCCATTGTCTTAGGAGGACAAATCGAACACGTGGAAGGGACGAGTGGCTCGACGCCCGTGCGCCTTTCCCTTCCTCCTCCGAGCAACCCAGTTGACTGCCAACGCACAGACTGTGGCAGGCATCATCTCTCTGCTGAACGACTACCTCATTTCGAAAGGCAGCCAACCGCTTGGCTTCCTCAACCCCTGGCTGTACGGCACAGGCCGTCCGGGCCTCAACGACATCACGTCTGGCTCAAACCCAGGCTGCAGCACCAACGGATTCACGGCTATCGCGGGATGGGATCCCGTGCGTGCGACGAGACTTGTGTCTCTCCATTTGGGACGTTGATTGACTGTTGGCTGCATAGGTCACAGGTCTCGGGACACTCGACTTCGCAAAACTGGAGGAAATAATTGATGACCGACTGAGGAACTCAGGTGCCCCAAGTACAGAGAGGTAATCATCGCCCACAGAGACAGCGCCATTGTGTGTGTACTGTGGCGATATTGGGCCAGGCGATTTGATTCGCACGTTGGGGGAAGGATCATGTACAAGAGCTCGAGGGAGAGCCGGAGAATCGGCACCTCACATGTGTTACTGTAGTGTCTGTGTGGGTGGTCACTACAATCCGTGTGATGTTTGACAACATAAGATCATCTTCCTTCATCTCACTTGCGCAGGTTGGTACTGGTTTTTCGATGGGATGGGAGCTGGGATATTGGACGCGCTTAAGGGTCAGAGGCAGGTCTGTCGCGACGTTTTCCAAACCTTTGATACAGAAGCCCCATTCATTTCGTGATAAATGGCCTTGAGGATCGAGGTTGAGTTTCTGGTCCGAGTCGCCATATCTCCTTCCTCGCACGTGGCTAGCTACAGTATTATGTGTCCATGCGACCTTCTAATCTGGAAAGAGGAGCACAACTTTCAATCCCTCCATGCTGCTCAGTACTCAGTGCTGAGCACGTCGACTCCGAGTCGTCGCAATATACAGTAAATCATCAGAAACACTGCAATCGAGTTGATATGACTCTTGTTCCTTGTAGCACCTCTCATGAGCGCGGGATCTCTCAATCGTGCTCCGAATGGACCTCGGGCCTGCGGTGCGATTGGTGAGGTTTTACGTACAATGTGTGTTGCGATCATGTCCGGGTTCGCCCATTACACATTCCGCGGTTGGCAATACCAGAGAGGCCCGCCCGAAGTGCTTCTCGATCGGGGATGAGGGGTTCTCGTTGCGAGGTCGCGACGGGTGGGTGGGCCCAGAGCGAGGAGATGAGGGTTGGAAAACGGGGAGCCTCATCACCAAACCCTTGGCGATTGCTGGGCGTGGTGGGCGGGTGAAATTAAAGTGTTTTGGTTCCTTGAATCCGTCAAGAGCTTGAGAGGACGGAGGGTACTTAGCATGAAAGAGAGGATACTAGTACGCGCACGTGCCGCCTCGTCTGTTGCGTGCTAGTGCTCCTTCGTTACTCTGGCAGAGATCGTTCATCTCTGGTCCGAGTCGCTATATCATGATCCCCTTCCCACACGTCGCATGTGGCTATTTGATTCGGGGATCTCGCATTCTTGCGTCGCCCAGCTACAGTATGTCCATGCGACCTTCTAATTTGGAAAGAGGAGCACGACCTCCACGCTGAGTACTGTGCGGAGCACGTCGACTCCGAGTCATCGCAATATACAGTAACATCAGAAACGCTACAATCGAGTTATGACACTTGTTCTTGCTGGGACTTGTAGGACCTCTCATGAGTGCTCCGTGGTGCGATTGGTGACTCGGAGGTCCGGGTTCGCCTGTTACCCATTCCGCGGCCTGGTTGGCGACGCCTTCGTTTGCCTCGACTTCTGAGTATCACCCCTGACGGGCGCTCACTGAAGTCTTTTTTTGCGTTACTCCGGGATTACAGCAGGTTTCAGAACAGTTGTCATTGTTACGACCACTTTAAGTGTATAGGCGGTGTTTGAATGGACACCTTGGTGACCATGCCTAATTTCTTTCCCACAAGATAACTACAGTATTCCACAACCTCATTTTTTCAAGATACCTATTCCATAACCCCAATTCTGTATGATAGCCCAATTTTTCGAGAATTTCCTCGTCCACTTAACTATGAACCCCGCTTTGAGTTTTGGAAGTCCGTATGGTCGCTAAATTTTGGGCATGACAACTGTTATGAAACCTGCTGTAATGCAGATTTACTTCTACAGTACATTCATTTTGACTGGGGTGGTCCAATGAGATGCGTCGTGACATCCCGAGCTTTCGGCATCCAAGAAATCTCTAGCCCTTTTAACTGGAAAGGGCGGCGTGCCGGCGTAAACTCGTGCCATCTCTGACCTCCTGTAATCATGCACTGCCACCCCATCTCTGCGCTCTCCACCCTTGCCGTCGCAATCCTCTGCGGCCTCGCGACGCCCCTAGCACCACCTTGGGACGGGATGAAGTTGATGCATGCATGGAGTACTGTCCCAAAGAACTGGGAGAGCCTGGGCCACCCACCCAATGAGACCGCGATTGACCTTTACCTCGCACTCAAATCCGAGCGCGAGAACGCCTTGGTCGATGTGCTGTACCAAGTCAGCGATCCAAAGAGCCCAACGTATGTCCCCCCACCACCCGTCCGTGCATGCGTGTACCCACCTGTGCCGTTGTCCCATGACAGATATGGCGCACACTTATCCAGAGAGCAGGTCGCCGAGGTCGTCGCGCCGCACCCGGACACCCTCTATCTCGTCAGTTCTTGGCTCAAGCACTGGGGCATTCCTTCCTCCTCCGTCTCGACCGCACTCGGTGGCAACTGGCTCAAGGTCGTCGGCGTGTCCGTGTCCCATGCCAACGATATCCTCGGCGCATCGTACCAGCTCTACCAGCATGTCGAGACGAACAACGCCGTTATCCGTACGATCAGCTACTCGCTCCCAGAGGTCCTGCATGGGCACATACAAGCGATCGTGCCGACGACCCACTTCGGCTATCCGCTCACGGAGCGAATAAGACTGCAGATGGACCGTAGTGTGGGAGTTGAGGCACGGGCGAAGGAGGTGCTGTCAAGCCGAGATGAATCCGTCGTGCCGTCGCACCTGCGCTGGCTGTACAGAACGTCGGGCTACGTTCCCAAAGCGACGGACCGGAACGCACTCGGGATTGCAGGTTACGGATCGCAGTACCCGAGCCCGCAGGACCTGGCGGCTTTCATGGTAGAATATCGCACTGAGGGGGAGGATGCGAGGTTCGATGTCGTGCAGATCAACGGCGGGGGGTACGATCCGAATAAACCCGGCCTCGAAGGGAGCCTCGACATTCAGTACGCGGAAGCTATGGCGTACCCTACCCCGCACATCTACTATTCCACAGGCGGCACGGAAAAATCATTAACAGATGATCCATACATCCGCTGGTTAGACTATTTACTTGATGAAGACAACGTCAACATCCCGCAGACAATCAGCACGTCGTATGGTGGGTATGAGCATTTCGCGCCGCTGGAATATGCGACGGAGGTGTGCGACCTATTCAGTCAGCTTGGTGCACGCGGCGTGAGCGTCCTCTTTGCGAGCGGTGACTGGGGCGTCGGCGGCGGGGATTGCCTGGTCCAGTCCAGCTCTGGAAATACTTATTACCAGTTCCTCCCCGTCTTCCCCGCATCTTGTACGTGTGGCCCTTGTTCATTTCTGTCTGCAAGCAGTACACTTGCGTAGGCACAAGTCACTCACCAGACTGCCGTGCTTTCGTAGGTCCGTGGGTGACAAGTGTCGGCGGCACGACGAGCCACAACCCCGAGGTCGCGGCGAGCCTCTCCGGGGGCGGTTTCTCGGTCTACTTTGACCGCCCAGAATACCAGGAGGGTGTCATTCCCACCTTCTTCCAGAGCCTCGGCGACACGTATGAGGGCTTCTACGAGTTCGTACGAGTTCGTTTCCCCAAGAGAGCCGATCTGACACATTCTTACTTTGTATTTGTGCAGTCCCAATGGCCGCGGATTCCCCGACGTCTCTGCACAGGCGGTCGGGCTCCCCATTGTCTTAAGAGGGAAGGTGAAACACGTGGAAGGGACGAGTGGCTCGGCGCCCGTGCGCCTTTCCCTTTCTCCTCCGAGCAACCCAGTTGACCGCCAACGCACAGACTGTGGCAGGCATCATCTCTCTGCTGAACGACTACCTCATTTCGAAAGGCAGCCAACCGCTTGGCTTCCTCAACCCCTGGCTGTACGGCACAGGCCGTCCGGGCCTCAACGACATCACGTCTGGCTCAAACCCAGGCTGTAACACCAAGGGATTCACGGCTATCGCGGGATGGGATCCCGTGCGTGCGACGAGACTTGTGTCTCTCCATTTTGGGACGTTGGCTGACTGTTGGCTGCATAGGTTACAGGTCTCGGGACACTCGACTTCGCAAAACTGGAGGAAATAATCGATGATCTGAGGAACCCAGGTGCCCCAAGCACAGAGTAACCGCCCAGAGGGACTGCACGGGGGTGGGTGATATCACGTAGTCAATTCGATTCGCACATTGGGCGAAGGATCACGTAGAGGAGCCCAAGCGTGAGAACGTTCCCCCGCCTAAGCTTCATGTCACCTACCTCAGTTCATGTTTCTATCGAAGCCTTCCACCGATCATTTCGATTGTACCTTTTCTCACTTCGGAAATTTGGTACTCAAACTCGGCTGGGAGACGAGTTTTGGTGAATACACGTGGGCAGCTTGCCGGGCGATTGTCTCAGTCGCAGTCGCCAACAGCAGCGTTCCCAAGATAATAGGCGGCCAAACAGTGCGCGAAAACATTCGAGAGGGCGCATGTCTGTCGGTACGCTCGTCCGATGACCCTGACCCTGGACCTAATGATATCCGCTTATCGTGTCTTCTTGCGCTCTTTGAAAGGGCCCCACGCTTATTCTAACTGAGCTGGATTGTAAGCCACGTTTTCGTGATTTTCGGATCGAATCAGTGGGAGGAAGCAACTAACACTACGCAGGCGTCGAACGCGTCGCTGCCAATAGCAACAGACCCTGTCGATCGTGACAGGGTCTGGTGGGGTGAGTGCGCGTTGCGGGAACCCGCAACAACGCGCTATCGTTTTCCGTGAAAGGACGGACTGCCGGGATTGGGAAGACTCGTCTCCGAGTCGCCTATACCACGATGACGCCGAGCGAACCCACGCGAACCCATTCACACACTTGTTCAGGCGGCAGCGTCTCTGTACCACAAGAAGAGAATGATAAAAAGTACAATGACGTCCGCTGTTGATGGTAGGTATTCAAAATTGTACACTCGAGCGTGGCACAGCTCAGATGACGCCCTTGATAATTTCGGAAGCTATAATGTCACGTCAGCATCATGTTGACCAGTGAAAGCGAAAATCTGCTGTACCTTGCTCGGCCAAAGCGTAGACGTAAGCTATTGACAACTAAATATCAGCACAGAGGGTTTACGCATCGGACTGCACGGAGGACGTACTCTGAGTCGGAGCGCCGATGTGCAGTGGAAGGACGGACAGGTCGACGACACGGAGATTGTGCGTGCCGTATACCTGAGCGCGAAAGTTTAGAGGCAGCAAATGCGGGAACAAGCCCCGAAAGTACTGACCTTCAGACGCGGGTCGACGACGCCGCCCTTGTTGCGCGGGAGCATCGAGCATGTTCCAGAAGTGTCTGCCATCATGAGTCAGCACGAGTGTGCCGGGTTGTAGGGAGCGCGGTGACGTACGGGCGATCGAGCCGGTGAACTGCTTGACCCACGCGACGATTTCTTCGTCCGTCTGGACCTCAGGACCGGGGTTGTGTTCCCGCGCTGACCGGGGCGTCCATCAGCTGCAGCGAGTCAAGATTTTAGGCGCGTACAGATGATTTCGCTGAGGGGCGACGTTTTTGCGAGTCGGCGCGTAAACTTGACCAGCTCGACCATATTCTGCAAGTCTGCAGGGCGCATTGATAAGATACACGGTCCGTAAAGAGGAGAGATACACCGACCGAATTCGTCTTCGAAGTAGTGCGGGTCAAACGCCGGTGGCGCGAGGGGGTCTGGAGAGGTCGCGTGCTACGCGGTGCGTCGTACATAAGCCAGAGAGACGGCAGAAGTAAAAGGGCAAAGAAAGGGCAACGTACGATAGTCCCGCGCGACCACGGATGGTTCAAAACCGACACGGTGGTGAAATACTTCTTCCCAGGCGCAGGTGGGTCTTCAACCCATCATCAGAATAACCCCGCGGATTCGATGGGCGGGGAGAGACGTACTAGGGCGCGAGAGGTACACCGGCATGCTGACGACTTCCAGGCTCGCCGCATTCGTGCTGAGCTTGTCGAGCTGCAACTGGTACTGTTCCGCAACTCCGGGGCGCCAGCTTTCCGCCGGCGTTGCGCGGATGCGGGCTTCCTGTGCTGCTGTGAGTGCCGCCCCGTCCGGCGAGAGGCGCGCGAGGGAGCCAGTGCCGACGCCGAGCATGGAGAGGAGGAAGAGGCCCTTGTGTTCCTTACTACTGCGCCCCGCCCAGTTCAGCCTCAGTGCTGCGACGACTTGGAAGGGAGAGGCTCTTACTAAAGTTGGAGCTGTTCTTTAAGAACGGCCTCGTCTGTGATGGGGTCAAGGGTGTTGTATTTTTCGGGTTCTTTGAGTTCTGGGGGAGGGGCTGTGGTCTGTGGTACGAGGAGAAAGAGAGGGAGGGCATACCCCAACTTAACGCGCAGAAGGTGTGTTCCTGCACATTCTCGCCGACGCTGGGAAGGTTGATCTTCGGTTGAACGCCTATCTTGGTGAGTACCTCCGGGTTACCGACGCCAGAAAACTCGAGAATCTGCAGTCAAAAACATTCAACATTGGTATGCGCCGCAGGACGACGCGGGTTTTTACCTGAGGTGTCTTGAGCGCGCTATCGCGATGATCAGTAACACGTAGTGCTCTAAGAATCGGAAAGCTTGCTCACCCAGCGCTGAGGATAACCTCTTTCTTCGCACGAGCAGTATATGTCTTTTCGTCATGCACAAACTCGACCCCCGACGCGACCACATCTCCTGTCGCACTCTTCTCATCCTTGAACAGGACCCTCGTCACGGGAGAGGAGACGACTACGTGGAGGTTCTTGCGCGTGCCTGCTTGTTCAAGGTACTCCTGTGGTGCACCGCGACATTGGAACGCCGCGTGAGCAGACCGTCGTCAAATGGAGGGATCTGTGGTAAGCGTACCACAGCGTATGAGCGTCTATTCGTCTTAGGGTTGACTGAGCACGTCGCCATCCACGAAGCGTTACCCTTCAATCACGATCAGCTTCACGAACGAGGGCGTGGCACGCGGGTACGTACATCTCCTTGGGTCTGAGGTGGCGAGTGGATGATCAGAGGGATCTCAGGGGCAAACAAGCTCCGAGGCGTACCGAATCGTTTGCGGGCGGAAGGCCCAGATTTCCCAGCGCCTAGTGTCACGGATCAGCGCTCTACAAAGTCAAACGCTCAGATTGGGGTGCAACGTACATCTTGGTACAGGTTGTCCCAGCCGGTACGCAGCGGCGGGTAACACGTTGAGATAGGCCCTACATCTCTGTTCAGCCATTCCTAGAACCCCACGATCTCCCGAGTCGCTCACCGTCGGTGCCGTGATGAGCCGGATCGTAGTGCAAGCGCTCTGCCTCTGCTTCCTTCGCATCAGGTGGCGTGAATCTACGCATGATCGTCAATATCAGGACCCGATTCGGACGAGGCAACACACCGCTCGCTCTTCCTTGAGTACCGTAGGTAGGTCTCCCAGTTCCACCCGGGGTTTCCGAGCTTTTCGATCGCTGCGGCGCGAAATCGCGATTACTGATGATCGGGAAGGCTACACGAGGATATAGTCATACCGTCGATATCCGAAGCCGGGGGATGCGTGAAGACGTAGAAGTTGATGCTAGATGAGCCGCCGAGGCCCTTGCCACTGCAATGCCACGTTCAGCTATTCTGAAGCACGGTAACGTGATGCTTACCGCGGCCAGTAGAACGCGTTATCGTTGCTGTGTTTTTGGGGGACCTAGAGCAACACCAACGTGTTATAGGCGCCTTATTGATACTGGATGGAATGCGCACGGTCATGAAGCCCCACTCGAAATCGGGATTGAAAAAGTTCTTCCCAAACGTCCCGGACATGGCTACGGGAAAGGTGAGCGAAAAACACAGAGAAAGGATTGAGGGAACGCACTGAGGGAGTCCTCGTTGAGATTCGCGCGTCCTGCTTCGAGGAGGAGCACAGAGACTGAGGGGTCCTCAGATAGGCGCGTAGCGACGACGAGGCCTGCGGTCTGCGCGCGTGAGCCCTCCACTGGTACATCGAGCAAGACGTAGGTGTACATACTCCGCCGCCTATTGCATACCATACACGCATATATCTAGGTAAGCTGGGCAAGCGCAAGCACGGCATATACGCACCAACGACGATATAATCATACTCGCGCTTCACCGCGTCCTGCACCGAGGTCAAGAGATTCGCAGCCATGGTATTGGGAATAGAGGCTTCAAGGATGAGATGGTTCTGTGATGAGTGGGTGTGGCTCTGAAGGGGAATCTATGCGCAGTATATATATGCATAGAGCCTCCGCGATGGGCCCTTTTGGAAGCACAGGACTGACAGTGATGCAGATGAACAAGAAGGAGCACAGTTATTGGACCCGGTATCATCGGGTCTCTGATGAGATTGGCTGAGTCGGGCGTTTAGTTGGTAACATGTGAACGATGGGTCAGCGCGGCGTCAGACTGCTGACGTTTTTGGACTCCAACGGAGGAGAAAGAAGTCGATGAACGTCGCCCATGGGCGGTCGCGAGCGAGGACCAGCGTTTATCTTGAATTGACAGGGTGGCGCCCTCGACGAACGCTTGATGAATGGAACAATACTGTTTCCGGTTCGGTCCATCCATACGTCACTCTTTCTGTCGGAGCATCGATTTCGAGACCCGTCAAAGGAGGCTACTCGCGAAACCACTACCATTTTCAACCTTCCATGGTTCGTGTACAACATGCGTGTAGATCTAAAGATTGGCGTTGGAATGCATGTGATATTACTGACGACCTCGAGCTGTAGCACGCACGATGGTCGTGGTTCGAGGGGGACCAGCGGGTCGAGTGGGGATTGGGTGGTGACATATGCTACTGTTACGTCAACGCCGAGAACGTTGAATAACAAGCCAGCGGTGCGTTCCGAAGACTCGTGGCGGAACTCCTCTCTGACCTTCCCGACCCCTACCCTCTCTCCTCTCCTCACTCCTCCGGGTCCTTTCAAGGGAAACGCTATTCCCTTTCGTTCCTGGTGAGCGATACGGCCATCAACGTCTTGTCAACACCCCATTTTGCTGCCACGTGGTTCGTAGGCTGCTGCCATTAGTCCCCTGCACACGTTTTCTTCGGATCCTCACCCCCTGCGCCAACACGATCTCATCATGTCCGCACAAGACCTCCATCAAGTCATTCTCCGATGGTGCGCCACCACGCCGTGTTACCGTGTTCTCTGCACTGCCCCACTTACACGCTCCTCCTTCTTCCCACCTTAAAACAGGCCACACACAGATGCCAATGAAGTTTCAGTAACTGGCACCTTCGACAAGCCTGAGGCAAGTCTGGCTGTCCCCACTTTCTTATCTTCGTTTTAATCTTTTTATCCACTCATGCCCGGTATCACTACGGGCCTTTCACTTCGCCTTCCATCTTTCCTATTTTCCTCTGCACCACCACATCTATGCCTACAGTGGAAGACCTCTCTCCACCTCACTCGCAAGCCCGATGGCTTTGAAGCTCCCCCTATCTACGTCCCATGGAGAGACAAGTTCGCATACAAGTTCGTCGTTGACGGTCGCTGGGTGACCAACGACGCCGAGCCCACAGAGGTCGCCCCCGGCGGCTTTGTCAATAATGTGTACACCGCTCCTCCAAAGCCCGTTCTACCAGAGCCTGAGCCTTCTACTGCGCCGCCATCGTACCATTCGGAATCGGAGGTAGAGCACGAGCCCGCAGAAAAGGTCGCTGACAAGCCAACGACGAATGGAACCATCCTCCATGTGGTTCGTGATACTCCGACACCTACCGTCGACGCTGCACCCGAGCAACACCCGCGCGTTCTCGATGACGAATCTGATGCGACTGTGGATCCTGCTCCCGAAGCGGTCCAGGAGACCGTGGTCCCTGTTGTCGAAGCGGCCCAGGCGGCTGTTTCCCAGGTCGTACCAGCCCCAATCAAGATAGAGAAGGCGGCAGACGAGGTTCGTTTGAACCACCTGTCTAACCCTAGCTGGGGCCGCGTGCTTACAACCAATGGAACATAGATTACGTCAGAGTCTGAGGCCCCCAAGGATTCGCCTGCCCCTGCCGCCTCAGAGGTATGTGCGTCATTATCTTACCACGTTGCGTCAATAATCCTCGTACAGCAGCCCGTCCAGATCCCCGTCCCCGAGTTAGCGCCTAATGTCCCCATTGGCATCCTTCCCAACTCGACACCAGGCAACCCGTCTCAGGACTCCACCCCCACAACCCGTGTCGACTTTGAGCGCGAGATCTCAACCCACGTTCCCCTACGTTTTGGATCGGGTACAGCGGTCTCCCAGGTCGAAGAGGCAGCGCCCGCACCCGAGTCAGTATCACGGTTAGAGGATACCACACCTGTGCCGATCAAAGAAGAGGAAACGCCAGAGGAGACAACACCCGCACCGATTGAGGAAGAGGGAGAACCAGGGGAGGCAACACCCGCACCGGTTGAGGAAGAGGGAGAGCCAGAGGAGACAACACTCGTACCGGTTGAGGGAGAAGGAAAACCAGAGGAGACAACACTTGCACCTGTTGAAGAGCCAGAGGAGACTACGCCCGCGCTAGTTGAAGAGGGGCCTACACCCGTGCTAGTTGAGGTCGAGTCGCCGAAGGAAGAAGCCGCCCTTGCACCAGTTGAAGTTGAGGAAACCGAGGCGTCCGCTGTGCCCGAGCCCGCACCCGTGCCTCCGACAGAACCAGAACCGGTCCCTGTTCCCGCTGCCGCCGAGGAGCCAGAATCCGCGTCGCCCCAAGCGCCCGAAGAGGTTACTGCCCCTGCGAGCCAAGAGCCCGCTACGGTCCTCGAACCCTCCTCAGAGCCCGCTCCTAAACCTGAACCCGTACCCGAAGCTAAGGCCGAGGTTGCTGCTGTCCAGGTCCCCGCTCCTGAGGCTACCCCTGTGGCTGAGCCCGCACCCGTGGTTGAGGCTACTGCTACCAAAGCTCCAGTGGCTGCTCCCGAGCCTACACCCCAAGTGGCGCCTGCCAGTCAACGGACACTCGAAGACGGTGAGTGGGGCCAGCACGTCCACGGCCGCCCCAACACTGCCTGAAACAGTGGGGCGCAAGACGTCACGCAAGTTCTCGTTCCCTGGGCATGGAAAGGACAAGAGCGGGAATAGCTCGCCGACGGGTTCGTCACGGTTCGCGAGCCAGCAGAAGCGGGAGAAACGGCATAGTCTACTGCACAAGCTCAAGGAGATCTTTTCCGATAAGGGAAAGAAGAAGAGCGAGGCCAAGGCGTAGGAGACATAGATGGGGTTATTTTCACGTTCACGATTCATCATGATAACGTTTCACCTTTTCACGGAATTTCGATCTCTTGAGGTCCTTTCCTTTCCTTTTTCTGCGCTGCCTCTCTCTTCTCCGTACATGCATATCGCTCCACATATTGTCCACTGTTCTCTTGCTTAGTGTTTTAGCGTATTATTGATTGGCTTTGAGCAATGACTTGCTATAATTGGATTAGCGGATTAGCGCTGACGTGAGAGCGACGATCTTCTGACCCAACGGGGATCGTCGGTGGTGCACACGCGACTGCTTTTCTCTTTGATCAACCATGCAAAACGGCCAGCTATATGCTCAATACACCCCCATGCTCACTCTCGACCCTGCTCCAGCCCCAGGCCCCAGGTGCGATTCCACTCAGACGCGCGTCGCACCCCTCGTCCACCTCGACATCATCGCCAACAAATCACCAACGGTCACATTCACAACAATCACGCCCGCGCTTGTACACCCACGCGTCCGCGATTCCCATGACGGGGCCGCCTGGCGTCGACGGCCTGTCTACCTCGCATATACAGGCCCCCCTGCACGTGTCTACGCTTCCTCAGACGTACCACGAACATCTACAACGGCACCATCAGCAACAACATCTACAGCAGCACGTCCATGGCTTCGATCCACACGCGCAACATGTCATCGCACACGCCCAAATTGCACCTGCACCTCCTCTCCCGTCCTCTCACCCAAAAACACGGTTGCTCATCCCCGCCCAACTCCAAACTAACCCACAACAGACCCAGCAACAGAATATGACACATACTCCGACTACCGCTAGCATGTTGATCCCCGCCACTGTGCCGGTACACCAGAGCTCGAGCACGGAGCAAACCCTCGTCCAGATCCGTGCCCAGCCCCCTGCCCCTGCCCCTCCAGCCGGGCCACCCTTTCCCCTCGCGATGCAAATGGTCTCGACCACGCGCATGCGCGAGCAAGTGCAGACGCAAGCAGTGCCAGCTTTAGTGCAGGCGCACACACAGCAGGCGGCGGCTGTCGCCGGCGCTAGTTTGGATGCAACCACTAGCGCCACCACTAGCGCCAGCGCCGGCGCGGGAGCGGGTAGTAGCGCCGTGCAAAGCACGCCAGGACCAGGACCGGGGACGCAGACGAGGGGCCCGCCGCGCACATTGCAAATGCCACCCCCTCATGTCCTTTCTCCCGTGTCCGCCCGAGCACAACCGACTTCGTCCGCGTCTAATACCCCGCCGTCCCATCAGCAGCAACAGCACCATCAGAGGTTCGCGGTGCCCCCTGCGCTCGCGGCGTTCAAGGTGCTCCAGCCTGCCAAAGAGCTCCTCGAGCAGACGTGGGCGGCGGCTATTGCCGCCGTGCAGCAGGAGTTCGCCGCGGTCCATGCTGAACTTGGGCGCTCGGCACGGGAGAAGCAGGCCCTTACCGAACTCTTGCAGCGCTTGCAAGGGGAGCGCATGCAGGCACTGCATGCTCTGCACAGCACGCAGGCAGAGCTGAAACAATGTGCGTTGGTGCCAATTTTTTTGTCTTGGTGGTACTGAGGGGGCACAGGCATGGGTAATTTTCAGAGCGAGCGAAGGACACGCGTACATTTGGAGCGAAGACTTGCGGAGATGACGCAGGTACGTCCCAATTAGCTCACCCTTTTTCTAAGCGGGATCGTGTCGACAGTTCTGATGGGTTTTTTTGTCTGGCGTGGTAGCTCATCGAGAAGTGCACGTGCGGCGCCGCATCGGCCAAAATATCGCCATCGACTGTGACACCACCACCGCTAGTGGTGCTTGATCATGCGCCGCCTGCTCTGCCATCGTCTGCACCTTCGCCGGTACCATCTTCCCCAGCATCGGTGCCAGTCCTAGCTCAAGCCGCCGAGGCCCGCGCTACGACACCACCACGAACGCCAACACCCGCGTCTGGTTCATCGCCGAAGACAACGACCCAGTCGTCGTCCTCCCCCTCCCCAGACGCGGTCAGGTCGTCTGTGCGAAGGCACGAGAGGGAAGAGGACGATGCCGAGACCGTGGAAGGCGAGAGCGCCACGAAGCGCCGTCGGATCGAACGTACGCCGACGCCGACCTCTCCATCTGCGCCGGCGTCTGAGGTTGTTGCCGCCGATACACGAGAAGCGCCCGCGCCCGTTGATATGGCCCCTACGACGCAAGCGCTGCGAGAACAACCGTCTCCTTGCAAGGTGGCGCCGCCGCCACAGCAGCAGCAGCCCGAAACCCCCAAAACGCCCGCGGCGGCCCCGCGCCGCAAGATCGGGATACAGCACATCCAGCTGGTGTACGAGACGAAGGGGAGCACGCTCCAATGCCGGATGTGTCTGTGCGTCCTCCACCTCCCCTTGATCCCCTCTGTCAAGGTACTGACAGTTAATGTTGCAGGCTCCGGAAACGCGAGGTCGATTCCACTACGCACGTGGCGACGTTTCCGGTGAGCGCGGCGTACCCAGACCTGGTCGGGCATTGCGAACAGGAGCACGACGCGGCTCTCGAGGCGCTCGCGGGTATGTCGCCCGGCGAGATTGCGGAGATGCGGCAGCGCTTCCAGGCCGCGCAGTCGCCACAGTGACCCCCTCTCCCACAGAATGTTTGTTTCTTTTTCTTTCTCTCTCTGCATTTTCGTCCTGTTTGTCATAGTCAACGCCCCTCGCTTTAATTATTGCAGTACAAGTACACTCTACTACGCTTTTCGGTTTCGGCTCACGCTGTATGTATATTTGTGGACCTTTTTTTCTTCATGGCCCGTGTACGTACTAGGTCACTTCGACCCTAATGTTTCCATCTGTGTCTGTCTGCCTGTCGTTTTACATCGCTTTCTGTCTTCGTGAGCACCCCTGGACAAGTGACAGCTCGCTGCATGACAATCGGTTGATTGTGCAGCAGCCGCGACCCGTGCAGAACGGGTGGATCTGGTCCTTGATATTGTACAAAGTCGAGTACAAATGCCACTTGACACCTGATTCTGAGTGTGATTATGATGACAAGGTGAAAGTGACCGCATTGTAAGACCTCGCGCCGGAACGATTCGGAGGCATCACACGTTCGTTGCTCGTGAGTTGCCCATATTTCTTACCATCGCCCGAGTGCATCATTGCACTAATATATACCCTGGCAGATCGTTTTGGTCATGCCAAGAGAAAAGACAACTGGCGGACATTCTAATCGAGCTAAATTACAATTATGTTGTCTTCGCTGATGAAAGACGAGAAGCAACCCAGGGGACTCTGTCAAGTGTTGATATCGAACTGGTCCGACGGGGACATGAGCTAGGGAGGCTCACTTATTCGGAAATACGTCCCTCTGCTTCAGGAGAATCAGGAACGTTGACCCGGGTATCACAAAGTAGACGCCATCAGGGTCAGGTTCAGGTTCAGGCGCGGGTGGGAGTGATGAGCGAAAGTGCGAAGATGATTATAATGATGAACACCATCGTGGTGAGGTGGAGGTTGGGGAGTGATCGTGATGACGACGTCGCGATGATACTAGGTGGCTGTTTTTATAACCCCCAAAGGCCGCAGGAGTATTCCCTATCAACGTTTTAAACTTGCAAGAACACCCAGTGACATCGGCGCACAAATAGACAGTCTTGTCACCGCAGATCGCTGGCGTCTTGGTCGAGCACAAGAGGTCGTCCTCCCAAGCGTGATGAAACGAAGCATCGTCAGCCCTTGATCGTACTCGAGCAAGCAAGGACGGCGTGATGTTTTCGTTTCAGGATACAGTACGTAGGGGGTAGCGACTCTGGTCAGTTGCGCTAATAATGCTCCAACGACATTAAGTTGCGGCGCATCGGGGTAACGACCTGCTATTAACATGTGCCGGGCAGGAGCAATGTGGTAAACCGTGAATCGGCGGAGCCTCTCGCTTCACATGAGGTACTACCAGCGAGGGTACATGCCAGTGGGTACGGTGGAGACTCGGGTCCTCGAGCCCGTATTCGGCTTGCAAAACGATGGCACTTCTGAAGTTTCCGCAATAGGAACTTCGGCTCGAACTTGATTTGGAAAAGATATTTGGCCTCTCTCAGCTCGTGTTCGTCGTGCTAGCACGCTGGCGCTGAGGGTGTAAGCAAAAACGTTGTCTTGTTCGTATCTCAGCTACTTGTAGTCGTTAGTACCTCAGCGCTGACCTGCTACTAGTAGGAACTAGGATGGTAGTTGTGTTCGAGTTGGTTTACAAACGGGAAGACGCAGATCGATGTTGGTGTGGTTTATAATTGACGTGGTAACAATTTAGGGTATTGTTACAAGCATGATTTGTTTGTATTAAGACCTTACAGTGCACTTATATCAATATCACAGTAAATCGTTCTCTATGATAAGCAACTATAACCTCTGCTAGAATTGTATAATAGTACGCCCTATCATAGATTAAGGTAATCTCCGCGTCTTTCGCTTCACGTCATAACGACAGTTAAACTCTGGCACATTCTCTTGAAACCAAGGGAGCATCTCTGCCTCAATGTGAGGGCATCCATCAACGTTGAGAGTCCGAATGCACGAAACACCCCGATCACCGAACTCTCCAGGTCAGCTGGTATCTCCCACCGTCCTGAGATGCCGCCAGAGCGATCCTCTCTTTGACTATCTGCATGACTGGGTTAGTCTTCAACCTGGGGGACCGAGAAAGGTCGAGCACGCTGAGGGCAGGGCATA
This sequence comes from Lactarius akahatsu, assembly GCA_021524915.1. NCBI lineage: Eukaryota > Fungi > Basidiomycota > Agaricomycetes > Russulales > Russulaceae > Lactarius > Lactarius akahatsu. The sequence continues at coordinate 190,984 of JAKELL010000074.1, read as the reverse complement.
GAACGGGTAGCTCCGTAGGAACGAGTTTAGGGGTCATCGAATGCCGGGTCCCTCAGTAACGCCGTACAGGGCTTTGCCAAGGACTCCGCAACGACACTATCGAGGTCAGTGCAATTCAAAATCTCCAATTTGGGAGTTCGGAGTAATAGCGAAGTGAAGAGTCGCCGCTCCAGGAGACGCGCTCTGGTGTCAATGGTAAGCTCGACAAGCCCCGCAAAGGAGGTTCCTTCGTCCATAAGTTTGGACAACATCTGCGCCGCATCTTCGAGCCAAATTATACGTAGCATTCGGAGCGAGGGAAGACGAAAACATTTTCCGTCGGCGATATAAAACGGGAGAGTTCCCTTTAACTCGAGATGACGAAGGTGGGCCAACGTCAGTGACTCTCGGGGCGTAAAAAAAGAATAGTTTGGGGCCCCTGGTAGGTCTATGACTATTTCGAGAACCAGCTTTTCAAGGCCGGCATTGGCTCGCAAGAACTGGTGGAAATAGGAAAAACTGTCGTAATGTTCATTGTAACGGACCTTGTACTCAAAGGACGTAAGGTGGTGCATGGACGTCGATAGTTGCTCCCAGTAACACCGCCCACTGTTGATGCCGAGAACGCGCAGGTTTTCCCACGGCAGTTTGTTGTAGGCGGGACGTCCCAAGGCGTTCTCCCAGGGAGATGGATTCGATGTCGAGAGAGCTTCTAGTTGTTGGTGGACGGATCTCGTACCGTAGCTCAGTCCAGACAAGAACAACTCGGCATACAGCTCCTCGGTATGGAGTTCTTTGAGTTTCGTCAGATCCAGTTGCCGAAGCGTGGCTACAATCTCGGTGTACATCGCGCAATTGTCAGGATGACCCCTGAAATTAAACACATTGGACGGGAAGAGGGCCTCTGCGAGCGATCACGAATACTGAGCTGTACGATCTGCCCACGGGACCGTTCGTCCCATTCTTGGATCTTGCGAAGGGCCCTCTCCGGCGGTGCCGTGAGCACCAAGGAAGACCAGAGCGTAGAGTTTGAGTGCGTGACGTCGCGCCATCGTTGGCAGACGTGAGAGATAATGACAGGATTGCTCGAATGTTTGAAATTTTGGATATCGCCAAGAGTAGCTCGACTGGGACACCCGAAACGTGGCACTTGGGCCGCGCTTCCAGACGCTGACGCAGATCCGTAAGCTCGCGCAGATGAGACTCGTACTTTGGTCTATAACAGAGGTGCATTAGCGCCCGTGAACACCGCAGCTTCGGATTGGCCAAAGGCGGATAAAAGACGAGCCGAGCGAAAGTAGCCTTGCCACTGCCTAGGGGCTATGTCGATGATCTTCTTCGCATCGCGCAGCGCATAATTGAAGCAATTCAGCTTTTCGTAGACGTTCGCACGAGTGTCGTATGGCACGTAGGATTTGTCGTTGACAAGACGGATGGCCTGCAGGAGACCGCAAACTCGTTCAGGGCAAGAAGAGGAATTGCCGTTTACCTCGTCGAACGACTTGAGCGCCCCGTCGATATCTCGATCCCGAAAGCTTTTTCTACCTTCCGTGCACAGTTTCTTCCAGCTCGTTGTGCTTGACATCGTAGAACGTGGCCTTCTCTGACGTGTTTATCGTCGGAGTTCGCACCAACATACTGTACAGTGATACCAAACTGTCAATTTCGCCTGCCTAGTCGTTGGTGTCATGTTTGGATACAGCCCGGAAAGTACAATCCGAGGCTAGCCCATATATTAGATAATCGCCATATATTAGATAATCGTTAGATTACCGCATCGCAAGGAGCCAGCGCTCCATCCTATGATTCCTGCACTCGCGTCTGCCAATTGTCCACATCTGGCCCTCATAACTACATGTCATCTTTGAGAGATTATAGTACTGTATAATAGTAATTTACAGTAGTTATTTCGAATCGGCGATTTTCCCCCTCGTTTTTGCATTCTACCACCCGGAATTTGGTCGTGGGGTGGTGCAATTTCATTTTGTCTTTGTTTTGCAATGATGGGCAAGGTAGACCGTGACAAACAATGTGCCTCGTGTTTACTGCAGTGCCTGTTGAACCAAGTGTTGACTTACGTGTGACGGTGATACTAAGGGCAGACCTCAGGCCCCAAATAATGCAATATTCTCCAGACTCCAGAGAAGTGGACAGTCTGCTTACCCGCGCCGAAATTTGGCACATCGCGCCGTTGGAGTTCTCGCTTGCTTCTTCTGGGACAGGTCCGCTAGCGGTACTAGTACTGTATGGATACTGTATTAACTTACAGTGTATCCCAAGGCACATCTCCCCGTCTGACTCCGATATATGCAACTGATTTCGGGTGAAAAAGGTATCCAAGAAGGTATCGCCACACATTAGGGCGGCCGATTTCTTGCTTTTCTACTGCAATTATTCGTGGAAACTTTATTGCAGGGCAAAACACCATTCGGAGGTGCGCATATGCGCGTCTGGAGCTAGAGTCTGCGGCCTAGTACGACCACCGCAGAGGCCAACACTGGGAATGTTCCCCGCTGAATGGACACTTTGCGAAATACGTCCCAAGGTCGCGACAGGTGGGTGGAACAAGACAGCGGCTTCGTTCACAGCAGCCATCCCTGGGATCCTATGACACATTCTAGACGCACGATGGACGTATTGCATTTGCAAGAGCCGTTGATTTGATTGCTGCGACTAGTTACTAGTCCGCCACCAGCTCGGATTCGGGGAGACTGACGATGACCACGCGTCCCCTCGTTCGGAACACCACACCACACGCCGGAGCGGAATCGAGCTCCATTTGCTCGAACGCGACGCGCGGCGAATCTGTGGCATACATCGTTCGACGCGACACCAGAGCGCTACCTTTTCAGGAAGGCCTAGTTTTTCCCTTCAATCATAGGAAGGCGGACAAACCCATCCCAGGTGAGACCCATACCTCGTAAAGTGGTTGCGCGCTTTAACGCAATGTGGACGTGCGTGTGTGCATGGCGGCGTACCAGCTGGGCGCACTGTACACCGAACTCTTCAGACATGATGCATGATGGACGAGCCCATGTGTGTGACGCCCGGAGAGATAGCAGAGGCGCAGTGACACATGTAGGCCGCGTGGGGAACCCAGACGCACTCTCACACGACGGCTCCTCGGATGATGGACGACAGACCGTGCCTATCATATGATCTAGATCCAGTGCCTCCCTGAGCAGGATGGGGATTATCTCCTTTTCCATGCTGGTAATTTTACCGTATGCACTACCTATGCGAGTTGGAACGATGTAGTAAGTACGGTGTCAAGTACTTTGTCATATTTCATGAGGCCATGCCACAAGGAGTGAGTAAAGCATCTGTGGTGCGCGAGGAATGTGCTGTACTATCCTGATCGACCACCATCGATCAATCAATCAAGTGGGTGGAATTATATAACAAGCCAAGAACATCATACGGTTAGCACCAAGGTTAGCACGTCAAATTGAGTGGACTCCGACTCAGCCCTCAGTTTCCTTATTTGGTCGGCACTGGCAGGTGTCAGAACGAGCAGATGCAGGGGTCATGCCTTCGAGTCGCAGCAAGCCGATCTGCTATGGGATGCGAATTTGTGAACTCGGAGTGAGTGGACCACTTTAGTATGAGGATGTGATGAGATTATTGAGATGAGATTTGCTCACCGGGCCGAGAGTCCCGAGTCTGTACACAGCTTTTACTGGACAGCCCACGACAGTTACGTAGTAACTCCAACCTCGAATCCGTACCTTTCCGCCCCATCCTGTGCTCGGAGGATGGAATGCGAGGCTTGTTAATTGGTCATATCACGTAATACCGTTCCTCTCAGGGACAGGGGACGCACAGCCATCAGCCATCAGTGAACTGTCCCGGTCTAAGAGGCTCACACAGGCAACGCGGCTTCCTCCTTCCCACTGTGGATCATGTCTCTGATATCTACAGAACCCCAGTCCCGAGCAGCCCTGGAGGGGCATTCCAATGGTTTGATCTCCCATTTCGACACCCAACTCGAGATTATTGTAGAACGATACCTTTCTTTCTTCCAAGAAAGGTGTGTTGATATAACCCTCGTCCTGTGTTCAATTCTAATACACCAATTCTCAGGCGAAGCGTCGAGGAAACTTAGTCAGTTTCCCAAAGAGATCATAAAGGCCATGTATCGAATGAGCTAACATCTTATTATCGTAGTGTTGACTCATTACGGAACCTTCACCTCAAGGCATACGTCACGGATACCTCGTTTGACCCACGGATCGAACCGACTACAACGAGAGCTGCATGGAACAAAGTAAAAGGGAATTTGGAAAGAGGTAAGCATTCACACATCCCGGATCAGAATCTGGAGCCCTCAAATGTTACAGAAAGTAAAGCCAGACAGGCTTTCGTGGATACGTTGGACGTCGACATCCTTAAACCGCTCACGGCATTAAAAGTAGGCCAAGAGCTTCTCATCGGGATATCTATTGGGTTTGACGGTCCTGTTCAATAGGAATCGCTGGCGCAGACGCGAAAGCGGCTCAAGGAAGAATTAAGGACGTCTGCTGAGGATTATGCTAATCATGCTGAGAGCACCCTCTCGAAGCTTGGGCGGGTATATTTGAAGAAATACCAGGACTACGTTCGCCCCGCTGAAATCTTAAGACGAACTCCGGATCCTTCAACCTCAAATAAGAGAATTGGATCCAGGTTCTCATCATTATTTCGTGGTCGGCGGGATACAGAAGATACCGAGTCTGAAGTTGCTGAGCCTGAGGAAGTGGGTGCGTTGATAACACTGGTGATCCCAATTCTACTTCTCACTTCTTTTCCTGGACCAGTGTCCGAGGACGACTGTCGAAAGGCTGTTCACACCCTCAACGTCCTTCGATTACGGAGAGTCGAAATCTTGGAGGATGGTTACGAGGTAAGTGACGTTCTACACTAGATATCTATGCCACGCCGAACTTCATCACCGCAGAGCCTTGAGCGTCTTGTTCTCACGACAACTATCAAGGACACGCTAGTCAAGTATGTAGATGGCATGATGTCAGTGCTACGAAGCCATCGTTGAAAATTTGGGATCCTAACTCTGTTTCCATGACAGCTCATCGTTTGGAAAGCACACCTACCTGGCGATAAATACACGGTCAGAAGTTGAGAAGGCTTTAGCCGGTTCTAATACCCACGATCTGGCAGCATCCTTCCGTCGCGCCCTTACCTTTGCTACCCCTCCGGTCACTTTTTATCGCAACTTCCGTGTCGGCGGATATTCGGACGCTATTTTCGGTGTCACATTGGCAGACTACGCGAGTTCTCGGGACAGAGAAGACATAGTGCCGAAAATCATCAGGGTTTGCACGGAAGAGGTTGAGAAAAGGGGGTTGAATGCAAATAAGATATATTCGGTGAGCTCGTCAAAGTGAATGCGATCGACCCTTGCTTAGTCTTCAAGTTGCAGTCGGGTTCTATGGACAGTGCGGAAGTACAGAGGGTCAGTCTAGCGTGCTATTGCGGACTGGTTTCCGAGCTCACGTAAATTTCATTTAGTTGCGGCAAAAGTTTGAACAGAACGAAAAGTCATTTTCATTCAGCCCCACAGACGACATCCATTCTATTGCCATGCTTCTTAAGGTTAGTCATCACGATCGCCCGCATTCGCGAAGTTCGACTGTGACCCATCGCCTAGCTTTACCTTCGCGAGCTCCCAGAGCCTCTGTTTAGGCTCTCTTTACACGATTATAGACAACATGGACAGAATAAAGGTCAGTAGTTTAATGGCTCTCGTCTTTCTCGTCCACGAACTGATTTTCGCTATCTAGCTAGTTATACTGAAAACGATTTTTCGTTACTGCGGTCGAAAATCCATGAACTACCTAAGGTTCACAAGGCGTCGCTAGGAGCTCTTTCGCAGCATCTCTCTTTAGTTGCTTCTCATGCAGATATGAACGGAATGGGCGCGCAAGACCTCGCTTCCGCGTTGGCCCTACATATTTTCGGTAAAGGCGAAGTGATGCAAGGCAATGTTGATATAAGAAAGCTGGCGAGGGTGCGTTTCATTTCTGTCACGTCTTCCAATTATCTAGTCTTCCAACACTCGCTTCACCTAGGTATCCATCATGGAGGTTCTCATCAAGAATGCGCAAGCCTTATTTCATGAATACCCTCTTCCGCCGACGCCGCCTTCTTCCACCGGCTTGGCCGAAGAGACATCGTCTGTCATCAGCTATGGCTCATTGTTTTTGACCCCCGAGTTCCCACAATATTCTGAAGTCCAAGCCACGGGCTCTGTTTTTCTGCCTCGGCCTCGGCCTATTAGCCACATCCACATGTCTTCACAATCCACTTCTTCCGTATCGCCCTCAGATTCTACTGGGGACCTATCAGGGCGTCTCACACCAACTTTGGTCCCCCTCTTAAGCCCACTACCCGGTTTTTCACGGTCGCGGGGCTCCTCGGAAACAAAGGAGGCTCCTACAAGAGAGCAGTTCAAACATCAACCGAGAAGCAGGGAAGCGATATTCTCAAATTCGTCCCAGGACGTTGGGCCCCCGCCTCCACAATCGATGGTCTCGCGGCGGCAACCTCAGTACCTAGAAGCATTGTCCCTTTCCCTAAGCCCAGGTGCCGGAAGTGTACTGTCGGACATCACGGGCCATCCTCTCTCCTCCGCAACGAGTTTGCGGTCTGCGATGGGTGCCTATTCCCCAGCTCCTGAAGAGAGACTAAGATGATAGGTACATATTAGGTCCCTTAGGGTTTAATAGACTTGCCAGGAAGGCTTGTTGGTCTACTCACTGCTGCGTGGACTCTGAATGCGGTCATAAGTTGGTATTTGTTGTGTTATATTTACCGAATGTAGGTTGTGACATAGGGTAACATTGACGCATGACCAGTCGTCGAAAGAGGACTTCGGGGGTTTACGGTGGAGTGTTTCCCAAACTGCAAGCATTCAGCATTTAGCTGCCACGAGCTCAATAGACTCTACTCCCTGGTGCGTTTCGATACTTCCCAAGCTGCGAGCACGGAATTGGTGAAGACGCAACGCGGAACCAAGCATAGGATCGCTAGTTCCTCGCATGCCAGTGTATGAGTTCCTGTAGCGTAGCCTTGTGCAGGGTCTGGGTGGCCGGAGCTTCTGTAGGGGATGTAAACAAATCGAAATGTATGTATAGAAGATCAAAGAACCAAACTCGCTGTTCTCGCACACTTTGGAATTCATACCCTCTTTTTCTTCGACACCCACCATGGCAGCACCTGTGTCCTTTGACCTTCCTTGTGAAATAGACCCTGCACTGGCCGGGGACCAGGGAAATACCCCATACAACTCTTGTGACCAATTGCTCGCAAATGCAGAGGCGCATATAGGACTACGCATACAGACTGGTGCTAGTACATATGGAGGCTATGTGCGTCCACCCCGGGCACCCTACACACATTACTGATAGGGCACAGTATTCATTGCAGTCTTCTGATTTGTCAGATGTAGTCTCGAACGCCTCAGAAAAGCTGCTCGAAGTGAATGCGCACTTTATACGCGCTAGAATGGTTGTCGATGAGAGAGCCGCAGAGATCGAGAGACTCCGAGAACTTGTTGCCAGCCAGACCAAAGAGAAGAACGACTTGAAGATGCAAGTTAGGACACTCAAGTACGTTTATTCACATGAGATGATGTCGACGGATATGTTTGACGCCGTGTTCTGTCTACTAGGGAAGCACTTCGACTCTTCGCCAAAGACTATCACAGCAACAAGCACGCAAGCGGCCGCGGATTCTCAAGCACCACATCGGAGAAGGCACTTACTGTAGAATCCGAACCGACAACCTAGCAGTCCTTGCGCGGAACGCAACCGGAGGCGCCACAAAGCCGGCGCCAGTCAGAACTTTCCTAGAATCTCTAGATGTCCTCAGGCCTCGGACGTGTGCACGAGACTCGTTGTCTTAATTCATGCGGTGTAGCTTTCCCGCTTGCGGCTGCGTCTATGTTCTAGCTACAGACGTTGCAGTATAAAATAAGGTTTTCTAGAAAAAAAAAAATATTATTAACAAAAAGCAAAAGGGTTTCTCCACGCGAAACGGCAGTCCGAATAAAGAGAATATGATACACCTTTCGCGCACGGTATTCTGCATCGAGCTCAAGTCCGAGTAGTGATATAGTGATATATAATGATAGCTGGAAAGCCGGATACGATAGTCTTTACATGTACAGCCTGAGTGCTCCACCCACTCCACCTCCACATTGACGCGGAAGCGCCGTGGGATCTTCGCGCCAGTAGCGACAAAAAAGGGTTTCACAACATTCACGAGTCGTTGTGAGGACACCAACGCTTGTGGTTTCCGTGCACCGTTGGCGAGTTGATACTTGAAAGTGGTTGTGACATTGGCTAGGGGCGCCTACACCGGCAGCGCTACATGGCATCACATATCTACCAGGTGACATAATAATTAGCGCTGCCTCTCAAATGATAACTCTCAAAAGATAACCAATCAACGATGGGTCTGAGTTAAACCACATGGCCGCCTCCTGTTCAACGGCATGAAAAAACGCGGCGGCACATTGTGGCCCCAGATAACCAACTTCAATCAAGTCTCTCATGTCTGCAGAACCTCAATCTAGGGGGGTGTTGGATGGCCATTCGAACGGCTTGATCGCCCAATACGATGCACATCTGAGGGTCCTTGGAGATCGTTACCTTTCCTTCTTTCGAGAAAGGTCCGTCATTGCACCTCGAATTCTTTGTCTCGCACTGATCACATTGCTTTCAGGAAAAAGATCGAAGAAACATAGTTAGTCGCCACCCGAGCAATCGAAACACCCATATATTGAGCTCAAATTTTGCTCGTACAGCATCGATTCTTTACGGAAGCTCTATCACAAGGCGAAAGCTGTCGATGCATCCTTCGATTCTATCGAGCCCAACACAACCAGAGTGGCGTGGAACGAGGTTAAGGACAATATAGAGCGCGGTGCGAATTAACGCGACATGAACCACGGTCCCATGCTCACAACCGTCATAGAAACTAGAACCCGACAGGTATTCATGAATACGCTCATCGTTGACGTCATCAACCCTCTGTCAACGTTGAAGGTAAGCTAACTTTCTCCAAAGAACGTACAGTGTCATATCTTAAGCATCCATAGGACGCTCAGGACCGCACGAGAAAGCGCGTCAAGGACGATCTGAAGGAATCTGCCGCGGCGTACGCTGACTATGCCGAGAATACCCTTCCAAAGCTCAAGAGAGCATATTTCAGAAAATGTCAGGAATATGAGGTGAGCCTCTCACATCCACTACGCCTTTCCTCTCGCTGATATTCGGCGGCGCTATCAGGATTTTTCCCTTGCCTCCACTCAGTCCCAGGGTGCCAGTCAAGTACCTAGTCTCCTCGAGGTGAGTTCCAAATCAAGTTCCCAGTCCAGCTCCGATCAGCCTTACAAGCTACACATCGTATCCCACACAGCTCCCACGCACGCTCGATCGTAAGCCTTCTGGCACTTTTTCTCGACATCGCACTCTGTCTACTACTCTATCGTTCTCTGATCTCGCTCAACATGGTAACGTCCTCGCGGCAAATTGTGTCTTGTACTTGACCCGATCACATGCTTACAGGAAGAAAACAACTGAACCAGTTGATGACGCGACTGGACAAGGACGGCTCAATCAGGGGCGGAAATGTTGACCTTGCGGCTCGCTCGGCTCGCGCTAAACAGGAAGCCGAAGTAGCTGGTGTGTCCATACAGCTGAGGTCCTTACGTTGTTGACTGAATTGAGCTAGACGACGAATATCGGAGGGCCACTCACTGGCTTTGGAGCCTTCGATCGCGGAGGATTAAAGTCTTGGAGGACGGCTACAATGTGAGTCCCTTTCTGCGAGAGGTCAATTGTACGAATCTCATCTTTGTAGAATCTAGAACGTATTGCCTTTGAGACCACAGAAACTGTTAAGAGGGTTCTCGTTAAATATACAGACACCGTTGTGTCAGTGCGATAAAAGCTGTCATATTATTGTTCGGAGTCTAACGCAGCTCACAGCACAATATGCACTATGCATAACGACCTGGCCACACACGCTCGATCTGCAGTGGAGAAGATCTCAGCCGAGACCGATACCTCTGTTCTAGCGGCATCTCTCCATTCCTCCCTCGCTCTTTCTATCCCTCCTCGCACTCTTTACCACAATTATGATGTCGGTGAATGCCCAGATTTGGTTTTCGGCCTCTCCTTGGCGGACTACGTGACAGCCCGAGAAAGTCGGCACAACGTTCCGAATATCCTTAGGCTCTGCATCGAAGAAGTCGATAAGAGAGGGCTAGAGGCAGAAGGGATATACACGGTGAGCTCGTCGGCGCGACTCGTGCTATGATCTCTCATCCCGGATTGTAGTTGTCCAGGCAGCACGCCAGCGTGCAAGAGGTCAGTGGAACACGCCCTCTCGTCCCAGTGGATTAAGCTGTAAACACGTATATAGTTGCAACGCAAGGTCGAACGAGACGAAAGGGCATTCTCGTTCAACTCCGATGCGGATGATATTCATACGGTCGCCTCACTCCTCAAGGTCAGCCAATACTGTTACTCAACTCCATTTAGCTCATCTACGACACGTTGCCTAGCTCTACTTGAAAGTACTTCCGGATCCTTTATTCAGCTTTCGGCTACAAGATCGTATTCAACACAGTCGAGATCTTGGTATGGCATTACGGACTCTAGGCTGTTACGCGTATTTTGACATTATAATCAGCCTCCCACATTGCGAGCGGTTTCGTTCTGCTGCGATCGAGAATTCGTGGATTACCTGCGGTTCACCGAGCATCGCTGGGAGCTCTTTTATGGCACCTCTCTCGCGTTGCCTCTTGCTCAAATAAGAATAGAATGGACTCAAAGAACCTAGCTTTCGTATTCACCCCCTTAGTTTTTGGCAATGACGAGATTTTACATGGTGGCTTCGGCCAGTCGATGCAGGTGCGTCGCATTCTCTTCTCAATTTCCAATACTTAAGTATGTCAGGATTCTGTAATGGAAACCCTCATCGACAATGCACATGTTCTGCTCGATGAGTGCCCTCCCTTTACGTCCCCATCCCCATCCCCGATCTATCCGAGAGAGCGAACGCCTGTGATGGATGGTGGTTCATCCGCCACGTCTACGATTTCATTCTCGCAATTCGAGGACTTCACCCCCCAGCCTAATCCGCAATCTTCAAACCATACACGATCCCCAGGAAGCACCCCTCCCATGTCGCCATCGGGCTCCTCTGTATACGAGGACCTGTCCGGAGAACACACACCTACGCAGGCACCAGCACCTTTGCTGCCTCAGCTGCCGGATTTTCCGGAGTTACAAATTTTTACGGAATCCGCAGACCCAGAGCTCCCTGTGCGTGTGCGGGTCTTTCCTGATGACGCTACGGGCAAATATGTCGCGGACCGTACTCCCGATCTCCGTCCACAACCGGCGGGTAGCATGTGCATTCCTGACTGGTCCAACTTATCTATCCCACGTCCACGTTCGGCCATCGACTCACTGAGGCGCCGTTCGCCAGCGCAGGCGACCGTTCGCCCCTTGACACCGGATATTTCGTCGTTACGTACCTCTACGGAAACACCGGAGAGACTCTCTCAAGAGCAGGATGTCACTCGATTGGGCACGCAGAGCGCAAACGGAAGCGTGAGGTCACGATATCCATCCGAGGTGTCCCTCGTGCCCTCGCTTCCACGGTTCGCGCCTCAGCAAGCGCAGAGACAGCAGCAACGTCGACCACCCCCGCTGTCTATTCCAGGGACGGAGAGTACGCGGACGACTATAACAGATAATCGTCGCTCCTCTGCGACGAGTTTAGCATCCCGAAGCATCGCGTTCCCCGGCTCGTTCAATGATTCCTGATTACGACCTTTTGATGAAATGTAATTTTAGTGCGCCTTGTTCCCAGAGACTTTGGTTGCATATGCATGAACGCGAGCACGAGTGTCAGGGTCAATGTAATCTACAAGAAGCCCCGGCATTCATATAGCCTGAACGAATGCCGTTACTGATACCAAAGCTCAATTGGCCCACGACGACCGCTCATCAACGTACATTAACATCGAATGCAAACTAAGATTATTTTTGGGTGACACACAGGACGGTAGTCCGAGATGAGTTTCGATTCTAAGACGAACACTGTGTCCACCATAAGGAGACAAAGAGATGGCGTTCCCACTGAACGCAACGTCGGGAAGAGCCCGAGGAGAGCACACCCGAGGATACGACTAGCTCGCGCGGGATCAACTAGTAAGCCCAACCCGGCGCGGTGAGTCATAGCAGAGGCCCCCCAACCGACAGAACCGTCCCATAGTTTCAGACGCAAGCCATGAGATCTGCATGAGAGATGATAACTCTTTTAGCAGACAGAAAGCACAGCCACCAAATATATAATGCACACAGAATGGTCACCATATCATTCACTACCTTGGTTTGCGTTGATGCTGTATAAGAAAAGCCGGAGCGGTCATTCTGAAATGACCCTATGTAACTGTTTGTAATTGTAGGAACTGCCCGAGCCTAGCCTGCGAACCTGCCAACACCATCGTCCCTCCTCAATCACCATCAACATCGCGCTGGACAATCGACAAACCCTCAACCGCACGCCGACTGTCATGGCGCCTTGCATGCATGCGACCGCGCCCGCACCCCAGATCACCTTCCTGGCGAAGGTGCGGAATTTGCGCTCGTGCTCAGGCAGCACCTTGAGCGGCACGTCCGTGAACAGCGCCAACACGTGCAGCGCCGTGCATTTAGTCCGTGCAAAGGCACGTAGTGGGAGGGGGTGGAGGTGGTGCGGCAGGCGATATGTCTTCATCGTCGTCCGAGCCGACGTTGTGTAGGAATTGTGTACAGAAGATCGGGCTGTGCGGACCTGCACAATCCCAAATCATATAACATCTATAGTGTCCTATATCCTGTTTGCGCACACTGCCTAGAAAAAGCCTAGAAAAATGAAAACAACGCCGCATCGTACGGACGGCCCCTGGGGGCCGTCCCTCCAATGCTCGATCTTATTCAGTTGAACGTGGTGAGCTTGGCTGGCGTGATCTCGCTTTGACACGCATTACAAAAATGTTGGCACCCTCGGAGCTAGCACATTGACAAGTCGAGAGTCGCGCCCGCTTTTAGTATCATCCGAGGGTTGCGGCCGAGGTTGCGGCTCTTCTATTCTGTATCGAGTGTACATGCACCACCTGTTGCTATTTGATTCTGGGATGGGGTAGTACCAGTCCCTTTCAGAAGAATCCTATCATTCTTTGTGGTGTGGCGCACCTGTATCCTCATCCCCTCTACTACTCCTTCTACCCCCTTCTCTCAACGCAATGACAACGTGGCCCGGTGCATCCAGAACCTGAGCCTGGGGCTCGATGAGTCAGCCGTGTGTGATCCTGGTCATAGACCACCTCAGTGCACACCACAATACATCCAAACGTAGCACCAAGACAACGCTGTGTGCGCCACCAGTCACGGTGGTGCAGCTGTACCATGTGGTTCCAGACGACGTAGCCGTTGGCGGCTTGGCGATGCAAACCACAAGCCGGGGTGGGCTCCCAATCACGAAAACGAGCCGGCCTCATGCAACCCCAAGTCCCTGATATGACAACCCCGATCCCGCTGCTCAGAGCGGCTTCTCTGAGCGGCTTCCCGTGATATCTATAGCCATGACAGCCACGACGATCCTGCTGCCACGGGCACGCGTGCGACTCCGACTGCAATGAGGACACCAGCAACGATGGAAACAGTGATGGTGACCGCGATGATGGCGACGCCCCTCCGCATGCGACCCCGAGCCCAACGAACCCTATTCGACCGGGTGGTAGTACACGCGTTGAGTTGGCACGGGGCACATGACAGTCTTCAGGGGCTCAGGACTCAGCTATATTTTGACGTCTTACTCTCTTAGTGCTCTTATGAATTAGTACTGCATGTTTGAGTGAAATTCAAGGCCCTTAAATCTGATTGATGTGATTAGTGGTTGCTTAGCACGGCTGACGGCTTAGTGATACAGTAGAATGACAAAATTTAAGCGATAAAATAAGCCAGGTTAAACTCATGTCGTTTTGCTGATGCGACGATGGTGACATGTTACTCGATGCAAAAGACAACAATCACATACATACTTTATTAAAAACGTCGAACATGAATTAAACAAATGGAGAAATCGAAGTCTATAGCAACCGACACCGATCGCGGATGGCGTCGAGGAGGATATCGTCCGAGTCGCTGCCAGCCTCCCACATTGCGAACCCAGCGAGACCCGCATCGCGGATGTATTCACCTTTGGCGGCTATTCAAAGAGAAGGCGGGTCAGTGATTACTCTCTTAATAGGGAAAATTATAACAGCGGCGTACCAAATGAGGTAGCGTCATCGTAGGACACCATCACCTGCGATTTGGGGTTGTAGACGAAAGGCTAAGTTGAAAAGGCATCAGTTGTTCAATCGGTAGCCGCTAGGGAGTTTGTGGAGCACTCACCGTCTGACTACAATTGTCAAAAGTATAGTCGACGCCGCTGGCTGCGGTCCCGTTGGTCGTGAGGAACCCGCTATCAATCAAACCCCAGAAGTCGAAGATGCCGCCAGTAACTTTCGGATTCCCACACTCATCAACGCCGGCGGCGGTGTCATCCCATTTGTCCCCTGCGGGTTGCTGAGACTTAGTCGAATGGCGCGTACAGCTGGATATTGCCCGATGCATCGACTGCACTGTCGTTGCTGACGTGGAAAGAGTGTCCATACGATGCGACACCCAAGATAATCTGGTTAGCCGGGAAACCGGCGGTACTCCAAGCCTTGACGGCCGAAATAGCAGAGCCTTCCTGATCACTGGAAGGGGCGCAAGAGTCGTCCAATGGTGCGTTGGGTCCGACGCTGTCGGACCAAGGGCCCCAAACATCATAGTTCATGACCTCTGCACAGTGTTGCCAGTCAAACGGGCACAAAGGGAGAGGTGATGAATAGCGAACCGATATAGTTGAGAACCTTCGCAAACTCGGAGACGTCCGTCATGGGATTACCGTCAGAGCCAACAAATGGTTTGACAGACACTGCAGCAGAGACGATCATGTCCCGTGCACCGTCTTGGCTGCGAAGTGTTTGCAAGAAGGAGAGGAAATTGGCGCTATCATTGGTAGATATGGTGTTACAACCAATTCCTTGTCTATTTGGGTATTCCCAGCTTCATAACGGATGGATAAAATCAGATTTCGCAACATTGAAATAGATCAAGATAAACACACTCGAACTCAATCCCATCAAGGTTGTATGTCGAAACGAGTTTCATGACCGCTTGAGCGAAGGCTGTCCGGTTCGCATCGGTAGCTACGGCAGAAGAAAAGTATCGCGAGCCGGTCCAACCTCCGATGGACAGGAGAGCGTGTACGTTCTAAGGTATTGTGAGTTGCGAAAGGGGAGACATATTGAGAAGCCAACATTTGCATGAGCAGTCTGTACGAACTGAGGCAGCAATGCTTTATCAGAATCGTTTTGAAAACCGATAATGTTGGCAACTGGCGTTGGGACACTGTGAAAAGGTTAACATGATGTTTCACGTGAGGTGCTCCATCCCTATAACGCTCACGCGAAGGCGTAAATGACCGAGCTGTATTTGGACCAACTAACATCTTGCAAGGTGAAATCGCTGCTATGCCACCCAGCATACCACGATGCGGCTACGAAGTTCGAAGGGTTACTCGAAGTGCCATTCGAGCTGTGAGAGAGAGCGTTAGGCTTGAGGGGTGGGGTAACCCGACTACAGGTCGGAGCGGCCAAAATTAGCTGGGCGAGCAAAAAAGAAAAAACGGGAAACATTGGAGTGAATGTAGGTGACGCTGGACGAGAGCTGCGTTTTTCGGAGCGTACAGCAAGACATTATATATCAAAAGGCTCCAAGGCTAGCTGGACAATTCATTGCGGCAGAGTCTGTCTACGAAGCCCCGCGGGCTTCAGGGAAAACCTCCCGTGCTAATTTTGATACTTGATCGCTAATTTTGATACTAGAGCGATAATTGATCGCTAATTTTGATACGAGAGATTATGTTCTGGCAGTTCTGCTCATCACAGGTGCTTGCCTGATGTGGACATAACATCATTACCTATTTGGGTGCAGACCGCTTCCCCAGATGGGAACAAGCTCCTGATAGTCGCTTCCTCGGGCGTCACGGTGGGAACCAACAGAGAGTTGCAAGGGGCTGTTGACACAGGAGGAAGGATCGTAAATGATCGAAGCTCGAGGTCAGCAGCTAGGAGGTGTAGCACGTTGGCAGCGATGTGCTAAGGGTGATGGCTAGGGCAAAGTTCAAATTGAGTGCGTATATCGGTATATGTCGCAAAATCGGGAAAGAGTTTATAATTTGTCCCGGTTGTAAGCACTCATAATCATTTCCCAGGCTAAAAATTGCGATCACAACCAACTTATAATTATACCCCCTCCGAGTAAAATCTGATTATAAAGGGGATTATCAGGATTTCAGGACCTGTTTATAATGATTATAAAGCTCATTTTTTATTACATCAAATTACATCATTATAATACATCATAATACCTTTTTCCCGATTTTGGGACATTATTAGGCCAGCGAAGGTAAGAGCGAAGGAGTATATAGTCCGAGTCAGAGTGGGTGCTGGGGAGAACCGGTCGGGTCAGGACAGCCGCGAGTGGCAATTAAAGCTTATTAAAGCTCTGACTCTAGTTTCCGGGAATATGCCCAGTGCATGGCTTGCCAGGTCTTTAGCGCTTTAGCGCTTTGGCTTTAGCACCTGAGTGGCCCGGGGACCGGACTTTCCCGCGCTTTGGCCGATGTATCGGCCCCTCCTTGGGCCCCTCCCTCTTACCTTGCGACCCTCGCCTGGTTGTTGGCTCCACCTTTAGATCTATATGTTGGCTTTTCTGTATAAATATTCCCTGTATCTGCTAGTTTCCTTTCTCTCAAGGCTTAGAGCTCTGTAGGAACCAGTTCCTGTCATTCCCATCGTTCTCCTGAGTGCCGCACCCTCGCGCGCCCGTAGCAACTTTGGAGCAACTCGGACATGTCCCAGATCATAGCGAAGCCCTCTACGAAGTTACGAGTCCCGTGAAGGTCTGCACGACTGGCAGTGCGGCTTAACTCTCTCTGAACCCAAGGCAGCTCAGGTCGTTTGGGCAACGCAGAGGCAACCCAGCTCGTCACCGGAACCGGTTTGCCACCCAGTGATGCCGACTCGGTTTGGTTCGTGGCCACCTACCATGACCGTTGTTTTTCTCTTCGCGCCAATGATATGGCCAACACTCCAGGCGCAAACACAACGCAGCTTCCAACAGATCTCTCATACCTCCATCAACTTTCAGAGGAATCAGAACGCGACAATCATGACCCTATTCCCGGCTGCCTCCGACACTCCAGCCGAAGCGGGAGAACCCAACCAAAGTCTGCCTCGTTTGTATCAGTCATATCCGCCGTTATCCCGTGAATTTTTTTTGATTTTCCCTTGAAACTCTAGTTCTTCCGGGTCTCAGCTCACAAGTCTCGACGAACTATCCGCTCTACCCTCTCACCCTCAGCATCGCCTGCTGGCCGTTCTGCCACCAGTCTGCGTTCGAAAAGTGGCATTCCAGAGGGCTCTGAGCTCCCTTCGACGTCGGAAACGCGTTTTCCGTTGCCACTCATCTCCCGCGCCGTCCCTACCGATCTCTCATAGCGTGCAGTGAAGCGAGAGACACCATTACGACAGCGCGTTTCGTTTGACAGTGATAGAGGATCATCAACTAGCCCTCGCCCACGTGAGCATTCGCCTGTCATAGGTTCTATGTCCCTGCGTCGTGGTGATCACCAGGGTGATGTGGGTGCCCGTGACCGGTAACGTCGTGACACACCGTACGTGGGGGTGAAATATATTTGTGGTGACGCCACCGCTGGGTGAAGTACACCGTATATGGTCTGTGAACGTTTTGGATAGGGGGTCTGCACGGTGGCCGAAATGTTCGAAGTGTGCTAAGCAACCTGAAGGGTCGAAACTTCCGAAATGTCTGAATATTCGGAGGCGCACAGGATTTTGGGGGCGTGAAGCGGCGCAAGTGAGCGCGCATGCCTCCGCGTGGTGCGAGGCGTCGTAGGTGGGCCCGTAGCGGTTGCGGCCACGTCTGTGTCGAATAGCTAAGGCTGCGCGCGAGTGCAGCGCGGTCGGGAAAGGGAGCAGTGGGTGAGCCCTGCTGGGTTGGGTGGTCGTGGGCGATCGCAAAAAATCGTGCACGCTTCCGCGCGACGCGAACTTTGCAGAGGGGGCTACCTTGGTCTGCGACGCGTTAATCTTGAATTTCTAAGGCCGCACGCAGGTGCGGCGAGGTCGGCAATAGGAACATTGGGCTGCATGGAGCCCTGCTGGTCTGGGTGGTCGCGGGCGATCGCAAGCGGTCACGCACGCTTGCGCGCGACACGAAAATTTGCAGAGGGGGGCGTCGTGGTCGGCAACACGTCAAGCTCGAGTCACTAAGGCCGCGCAAGGGTGCGGCACGCTGGGGAAGACGAGGGGGCGAGTCGGAATTGTGCGAAACGTGCGAAGGACGCCAACGACCGAAAGCGGAAAGCGTTCGAAACATGTAACATACAAAACGTGCCGAAACGTCCGAAGCGCACTAAGGACACTGGGTCATCAGAACGCTTGGGGGCACGTATATTTCGGTGATGTGACCGCCCGTCACCAGCGCCGTCACCACGCCCAGGTGCGGACCGGACGTACACTCTAGCTTTCGGCGGAGGCACTCAAAATGGGAAATAATACCCACGCTAACTTTCTTTTTTTTTTTACAGACCATCGCCAGTTACCTACTGCCAGTGAACCGATTCTCCCTAGTTCTCATGGAAGTGCTTTCGCTTCTCTTCTGGACTCATTGCCGTTACCGGTACCAGAGCTCAACTGCCCTCCGTTAACACGTCGACTGCAGATACCATCGACCCCCTCAAGGTCGGCCGCTTCTCAAAATCAGCGAGCTGAGATCGGCGTTTTTTTAGATGGAGCACAGGACCCTACGCGAAGGTTGTCCGAAGTAACTTTTGGTTGTAATACGGGCGCTGTGTTCACCATGAGAAGGTAAAGGGATATGGAGGACTCAGGCGTGGTCACTGAACGCAATGTCGAAAAGATGAGGGCGCACCCGAGGCTCGTGCAGGACCAAGGGTCAACTAATAAACCAGGTGCAGTGACTCGTAGCCAAAAAAAAACAGGAAGCCTTGTGTCCAATATCCTTCAGTCACCTTGATTCTTCAGCTTCATGTGTTGAACGAAGAAAAGGAAATAGAGACGCCGCTAGGCAGAGTGAAGAGAGGCGCTTCGGTAGAACGATCATTGTAGCTGCAAGTTCCAGGACCACCGCGACCCGCGAACACTTCACAAGCAGGCACGGATCATTTCCGTAAGCCCGATATGGTAGTGTGCTGAGGAGTACTACGGCCCTTGCTATGGCCCCAATATACTGTACAATAGTCAAGTGCAACACGGTCGGGTGGAGCGTCTGTCCTGCGTCCACCTCAGGCTACCGTCATCATTCGTTACGACCAACTTACGTTGTTTGAGGGGGCTGCAGAACTGTAACACGTCTCCCAATGTTTGGCGTGGTTTACTCCCGACTCGGACCGTGAGTCGGGAATACGAATCGGGGATAACTCTATGCGGCAGAGTCTGTCTACGAAGCCCCGCGGACTCGGATTGGTTCGTATCCACCTACGTATCACTCCAGTTACTCTAAAGTGCTCGCACTGAACATACGGAGTTAACTTACTGCCAGATGAGATGCTCTCCGGGCCTTAAATTTGAAAATAAATGAATGACGTTGAGGAGTGGATGACAGCTTGGATGACAGTTTGTTACGACACTGGTGGGCAGAGTGTACGTGTACATAATGATACTTCTTCGTCCTATACTGTGACCAGTGGAGCTAGTGGAGGTTAACTTCCTCGGGGCTCTCGGGCGGTAAGGCTGAGGAGAGCTACTCGTGGCTGCACGAATATGGCAACTCGCGTACCAACCTTCACTTGGTTCCCCGTTTTTCCGTCGTCTTTCTCTTCCCACTAATGATATGGCCAACACTCCGGACGCAAACACAACACAGCTTCCAACAGATTTCTCGTACCCCCACCAACTTTTAGAGGAGTCAGAACGCGACAATCATGTCCCGTTCCCAACTGCCCCCGACACACCAGCCGAAGCGGGAGAACTCAACCAAAGTCTGCCTGGTTCGTACCATTCATATCTGACGATACCCCGCGAATTCTTTTGACCTTCTACAGGCTCTAGTTCTTCCGGGTCTCAGCTCACGAGCTCCGACAAACTATCCGCCCTACCCTCTCACCTTCGGCCATCGCCTACTGGCCGCTCTGCCACCAGTCTACGCATGAAAAGTGGTACATTGGTGGGTTCTGAGCTCCCTTTGACGTCGGAAACGCGTTTTCCGTCGCTACCAGCCTTGCACGCTGCCCAACCGATGCACCATAGCGTGTCCGATAGTGCAGTGGAACGGGAGACATCACGACAGCGCGTTTCGTTTGACAGTGATAGAGGATCATCAACCAGCCCTCGCCCAAGTGAGCATTCGCCTGTCGTTGGTTCTAGAGCGCGTATCCTAGTGGAGGCGCAAAGGCGCATATACCCCCGCCCTCCAAAAGCGCGCGGAGCCACTCAAAACAGCAAATAATACCCACGCTAACTTTTTTTTTTTCTTTTTTTACAGACCACCGCCAGTTACCTACTACCAGTGAACCGATTCTCCCTGGCTCTCATGGAAGTGCCTTCGCTTCTCTTTTAGCCCGAGCACACGACAGCGTACACGGACATCGACTCCACGACTCGCCTCAAAGGCAGGGACATGGTCATTCACGCAAGGCCTCTCAGTCGCAAAAGAACAGCGCCGAGTCACCAACGCAAAGTCGTTCACGCTCCCCCTCTCCTTCACGTGCCATATCGCCCCTGCGCACATTCTTAGATCGCTTCTCCCCTCTTGGTCGCGTCTATTCCCGGGAAGATCCCTTCATGCCCATCGACCCGTTCCAATTTCACTTTTCTTTGTCGCTCAATCCGTTTGCACGATGCTTCGGAGCGCGTGCGCGACCCGGAGACGTAGAAGAAGGGACGCCGGCGTCCCAGACCGACGTCTCGTGTACGTGCCCGTGCGTGCCGTTCTTTGGCTCGGCACGCTTCCATAGCGTGCATATAGTTGCATTTGATATGCTCCCACGCCAAATGTACCTGCATACTCAGTTACGGCTCCCTTCGCTATATTTTTCGCGTGTCGCGCGTATATTCCAGGACGCTGCTGTATCGCGACCCGAGCTCCAACGGATCATCGATGCTTGCGAAGCGGCAGGGTCAGAGACCACGCCATATCGCACGACGGGCACCCTCTTGCCATTCCCAGAGGACTGGGTACCACCGAATGTTTCGCCTGCCTTGGCCAGGTTCAAGCTCTCATGGGAGACTTTCGTTGCTTCGCTTGTAAGAGAATGGAAGACCCTTAATGTTCTATCAGCATTGCTCCTTTCGTGGGTTCCCTTTTGCTTTGTGCTCGGGACTTGATCATTGACATTGTGGAGCAGAGCGATCCTGACTTTGTTCCAGATCCAGGACGCGGCGAACGATCCCTTGACCCGCACGGCTGCATTGTGCTCTCTAGTTAGCGCGCTGATGAGTCTCTCATTTGGAATTATGTATATAGTGCGCTTCGATAACATGCGCAGCATGTACCGCGCGTCTCGCTGGGCCGAGGTATGTCGAACTCTGTTCCAATTCGTCAATTCCCACTCATCTTAGTCGATAGGAAGCTCAAAAGACGGAGACAGCCATATTCTGGAATGTCTGGGTCCTGCTCGCGCTACCCGGCGTCTGGCTCGCGTGGTCAGTACTCGCCTTCGTCGTTGCGATCATGTCCTTCGTCTGGCGCACTGGCGCCCGAGGCCAGTCACAATCGCCTCTATCCCCACATGCGGAGCTCGGCCCGCGCATCGGGATCACGTGCCAAGTTGGCCTGGGTCTGGTGTACTTCATACTCGTCATCCGCACGTTCCGGAATTACGGCGAGGTCGGACGCAAGGCGCGCGTCGTGCAACGCCTTGCAGACGTGCAGGTAGAGCTGGAGACCCGGCCGGAGTGGGCTCGGGATCGCGAGCGGGACGAGGCGCGTGCACGGGCGAGGGCGGACGAAGAGGGCACGCGGGAGGGCGAGCGTGGGCGGAGTCGGGCGAGTGGTGGCGCTGAGCCGAAGGTGAATCCACCGGGGAACGAGCTCGGATTATCGGGTATAGACCGTAAGCAAGAGGCTACGGGGGCCAATGGTGGTGATCCGATGAACGACTCGTACTCTTCCCTCGGTATGTAGACTGGTCACGTCCCTATACCCGCGACCTTTTCTTTTCATGTACCAGGTGAGGACGAAGGGTTATGTCCTCAGCTTCGTAATAATAACTTCTTATTGCAGGTGACGACCACTTGAGATACCAAGCATTGCCGATACCACACCCCTCGCATGACCCTAGCTCTCAGTCAGGCTTTGAAACAGAGTATTCGCTTTTATATTCTATCGCTGTCGTGATTATCCACTGTATCCACTGCGAGCGTACTGCCTGCGCTCTCACTTCTCGTACTTTACGCAGTCTCAACATAGTCAATTCTTCCTTTTTTTGTCAACTTTTCCCGCAATGACCCCGGGAACAACGCACCTCTCGATTGCGCGCGGGGCTTGGGTTCAAGAACGTAGGACTACTGCAGAATTGGTGCGGGTGCGATATACCAATTCGCAGTTTCACATTTTATATAACCACTGAGCAAGGTCGGTGCGACGCGATCAAGGACGCGATCAACGCGCGCGCACCAGGTCCATGGACGGCTTGCGCGCCACTGGCACTTTATTAAGTTTACGTTTACAGTACAGCATTTGCGTTCATTCTACTTTTCCCCTTTCGCCAGACACCTGAATACACCGCCAATTGGCACGAGCTGGTGGCCGCTGTCGAGTGTTCTCACAGCTCCTAGCCCTGTTGTGGCGTTGGAAACGAGAGACCACCATAACAACAATTGTATTCCTGACCACCTGAACAACGGCAGCCGACCTAGTAACACATTCATGTTTGACACCAAATATGTATACTCGGATGCAAGACAATGGCCCAGTGATTGAGAAGTTGAACCACAATCATTTCTACTATAACCAAACTGGCAGGTGCTGCGTCCACTACTGTGAAATCCCCACTCATTAAAAGTTACTCACATTGTTTCACGAAACCCAGCAGCCACTGAGCATCAGCCCATCAGCAGCAGATGCAGCAGCTATCTTCGGACTGTTCTGCTGACCCTCCATGGCTTGTCACGCTTGCCCCGTGGGATGGACCCGACGGTTGACCTCTTGTTTGACTGTATGGGATAGTCCAAGGTCAGTTCCTAATCTATTCCCAACTACGAACGCGCATTTCTGTCCGGCTCCAGCCTGGCGGTCTCGCAAGCGTATCAAAACCACTCGACCGCGGCACTGCTAAGCACGTGTACTAGTGGGATATCACTCACGACTGGGATTGGGATCCGCCACAGGGCATTATGTCTCAGTACAAGTTGTACAACGATCGTCTGGGTGGGCTTGTTTACACGATTGGACGCACGTTGAGCGGTTATAACGAGAATACGAATAACCAAACATCCCAAGGATCCCACGTAGAGCGCCGGACAGACAGCACAGCAAGCAGCACAGGCACACAAAGCGCTTACTATAGACCTCGTGGCAATCCCTATGTGTTTGGGACTTAATCCGAATCTTACAGTATAGTACGCCCTTCACAGCTCTCCGTACAAGGGGGTTGCGGAAATATAAGCGCACATACCCATGTTAGGGAGGGAGGGGTGGTCCATCCTTGGCGCGCCATAGCCCCAAGCGAACCCACATTGTCTCGCTATTGCACTATTATCAGTTAGGTCGAAACATGGATGAATAGTGGTCTGTACGTTCGACCTACTATTGGTGATTCCATCCATCGGAGCGAGAGGAAGATTATGTATTATGACTGACTCATAGTACTGTATAGATCCGGGTTACTCCGTAATGGCCATCATTCCAGTCACCACAGCGAGATACAGAACAAGACTAGCTCTTTTCTTCAGTCACAGAGAAACAGTTCACTCCCGATGTAGAAGTTCCCTTTGCCGTTACTTCCCACCATTCAACCTGGGACCGGGCGACAGCACCTTCCTCGTTCTTGATTTTGTGATACAGTAGCTGTCACTCGGCTTCTTCTGGTGCGTTCGTTCAGTTCTATGCTAGCGGATGTGCCAAGTAGAGTTGAACGGGTAATCCTCACGTTAAAACAGCAAAAGTATCGCGTCTCCGAGACTCAAGACAGGAAGCAACATATTTTTTCGGTGTGTTGACTTTCCACCTGATGAGTTGTTCCTCGTCACTCACTTCTGGGGACGTCTTCGGATCATATACGTCTGCTCCTCCCCCGCATTTCACCTAGCTCAGACTACCTTACTGGCACCGTGGATGCGTTTCTTACTTCAACAGCGGAATTACAAGGGCACGTGCAAATAGCAAGGGATGTCGATTCGCCTGCAATGCCTCTTGGCCTGACATTCTCATTCCCGGTCAAACGAACGGTGCTCGACAAGTACGAGAAGTTCATCTCGGGGATGTACCTCGGCGAAATCACGCGCAACACCCTCCTCGCGCTCGTTGACGCCGCTCCACAACCGATCCTCTTCGGCAGCAAGGCGCCTGAACAAGCACTACGGGCTCGACACGGAGGTGCTCAGCCTCGTCGAGACGGCAGCAAAGAGGACGACGCTGCCGCAGCGCTCGTGGAGGACCCGGGGAATCTCGTTCTTGCCATGCTTCGGTGCCTGAAGAGGCGGGAGATTGTGCAGGAGCACTTCAGCCACAAACCATGTGAGGTCTCCCTGCGCGACGCAGCGCTCGTCGTCCGCCGCTCCGCGTGGCTGAGCGCGTGTCCTGTCGTGCTCTAGATGGGCTACGTCAGCGGGCTCGGGAAGGACGCACGACTAGCAGTGTCGTCGGCGTAGGCGGCAAACTATATGCGATCGACCTCGATTAGAGGTAAGTGACGAGTGACTAGTGACAGAATTAGCACTGATGTACTTTTTGTTCATGTGAATAGTTTGTAACACCATTTTCCTGGCTTCGAGGAGTGCACGCGGGGGGGCTGCGGATCTTGCTTGGCGAGGAGGTCGAGAAGCGAGTGGAAATGGGTCTCGCGAAGGACGGCAGCGGTGTTGGCAGTGCGTCCAGCCCTTGAATCCTCATGAGACCCCTGAACTGATTGATTATCTGCCCCGTATTTTCAGTTACGCCAGGTGCTCTACGGGCAACGAATAACAAGAAATTCTAACCTAGAAATAAATGGGCAACAGTCCAATTTCAATAACCCTCGACCGTGGATTGATTGCATGTCTATACGTACTATATTGCAGCTGCTAGTATTGGTTGGAAGGGGATGATATGGGGGTTCAACGTCTTGGATATTTCGGGGCTCACTATGGTGAATCCATGTGACAAGTGAGAGGAATCAAGGGAAGAATGGTCAATATGTATTTTCCGTATTCAAGTTACAGCAGAGAACGCTTGGTGTGCGACCACTGACTTCACCAAGATGACAGTATCTACTATAAGAAAGTCCCGCCCGTTTCTACTGCTAACACTTTGGCGACTCGGTTTGCATAAATTACCTCGCAGATGGAATTGCTTGATCAACTGATGCTGGCACCGAGAAAATATGCCTCATGGCCGCTGTTTGGCCTGTTTCGACTTGCACAACTAGGACCTTCGGCAATCCCCCATGTCTTTGATCCGAAGAACCTCAATCCAGACTGTTATTTGGCGTTCTTTTCAAGAAAGGTCCGCCAATAGTGTTCCGGTCTTGGTTCCGGTCTAACAACATTAACTGTTGATTTTCAGGCGACGTATTGAAGCAACCTAGTCAGTTATTGTCCGACATCCCCATTTATTTTGACTAACTACTTTCTCTTGAAGTATCGATTCCCTACAGAAACTTCGTCGCAAGGCAAAAACCGTTGATGCCTCGTTTGACCCACATGCCAAACCGACTACAATCAGAGCAGCATGGGATACAGTTAGAGACGATTTAAGAAGGGGTACGCATTTACACACCCTAAACTGTGGCCCGTGGCTCACAGTCGTTGCAGAGGCCAGCACTCAGCAGGCTTTCGTGGATATTTTAGATAACGACGTCATCAAGCCGCTCAGAACATTGAAGGTGAGCCAAAAACACCTCGTCCGGAAGTGCGTACCTGTCCTAACGAGAAGGAAACGAAAGATGAGACAAGAAAGCGGATTGAGGAAGACCTCAAGGGTATGCTGACTACGCAGAGAACACGATCTTGAAGCTGCAGCGGGCATACTTGAAGAAATACTACCCTCAGCAATGTGTTCACTCTACCGACGCTTCGCAATGTCCTCAGGACGTTCCGAACAGAAGGTTTGGAGGTAAGGTCTCGACCCTATTCCGCAGTCAGAGGGAAGACTCGCGGGATCCTGAGCATATGTTCCAACTCGGTTTCGGATCTTCAAGGGCCAGCCTGGGTTTCGGAGGAGATTCGAATTGGGTAGGTCGTTCCCATGGCATAATACGACACTTGGGCCATGGCTCTCACCGCAAGCAGCACAGAGGAACTCCGAGTTCCTCTGTAAGTCGTCTCTGTAAGTCGTCGAATGAATTCCTGCAAAATCCGGACTCGGGATTTTACAGGACTTCATTTGGCGCAAGCGTGAAGAAACGTGAGACAGACTGCACCCGATACGTCGGTTTGGACTCGACTATTCATGCATGAGGGGTTTTCGTTTCCGAGGAGAGGTCGCGACAGGCGGGTGTGACCCTCCTAGAGCGAGCTGATGAAGGTCGGAAAACATAGAGCCTCATCACCGGTCCTGGCAATTACTGGGCGTGGTGGGCGGGCGAAATAAAAGTGTTCTGACCTTGGAGTCTGATGTTGAATGAGCACGTGCTGCTTCGTCCATTCACGACTGTCTCTAGATCTAGCTGGCTGCCAGTGCTCCTTCGTCCAAGCCTTCGTCGCTCCGGAAGAGACCGGTTACTGGCATCTTGGTCACAATATTGAATTAATAACAAAACTATTCTGCGAGTAGGTATCAGAAAATAACACACATACACACACAGGTGTTTCTGGTGATGGCGGGAGATAGATCACGTCAAGACTGTACAGTATTACACCTAAACCAACCTGATCCAGTTGCCGCCGTCCTTCGGACCTAGCCCGAACAGTATGCGAACCACGTCACGCTACACGACGACGTCATTCCTCGAAATTAGGCACTAGAAGCATACCAAATCCAAAAGTTACGTGGCTTTGGAGTCGTAGTGCGGAGGTGTTTCAGCCGTGCGTGGACGTTCTCGGCGCAGCACCAGGTCTAAGGGAGCATTCAATGCAGACTATCTTGTTGAGCACGAACACAAACCAAACTGCTTGCCCTCCACCTCGGCCCGCATTCCTCCTGGACCAGCCGGGTCGTGCACGTCAAGCCGGTGGCAGGCTCGACGATGGTCTTGTGCAGGTGCGGATGTAGAGCTGCTACGCCGCTTCTTCATCAAGCTGCCCCTGGCAGATGCGTTCCAACACAGTGGAGGGGGCATCGCGCATGTGGCGATGAGAGTCTGGGCTCAGCTGCTCAGACACCGATGTCGCGTCTTCCTGATGCGGGTTACACGGCAGGGCTGGGCGGAACAGGTCAATGGCAAGAGCAGCAAGTAAGATAGAGGATGAACGAACTGAGTGCCTGCGCTCCGGACGTTGAGATCGGGAAGGCTGCGAGTCCAGACCAGCCCGATGTCAGCTGAAATGTCCTGCGCGATGAAAATCGGATACATGCTTGATTTGAGGGGTAAAAGTGGCCGCTTTGGGTCTGTTAAGCAAGTGTTACAGCTCCCTCGTATGTCTGGCTGCGCTGCCATGGCGAGCACGTCTCCATAATAGCCGCTCTTTAAGTGGGACTAACAAAAGAAATCAACCTTGGCGTGCTCGAGCATGTCAACAACGCTGCTTTTCCCAACGTCTAGAAGTCGACTAGGCCAACTGCGATGTTCATCCCGGAGGCGGTGAAGGTGCACTGGTTTGTATCAGGGAAGATATTCGCGCAACCCCGCGGAGCGGAAGGGAAGCGCTGAGGTTATGTGGCGGAGCGTACTTCAGGTGTGTCAGAGCGTTCTAGCCCAGCACCAGGTTCTATCTGGGAACTAGTGAGAGGGAAGGGGAGCACGGAGACAGCCGGACGGCACCCACCAATCATGTTGGGCATGAACAGAGCCATTTTCCCTCTGCATTGCGCCTGTGCGCCTCCTGCGTCATCATCTCGCAGCTCCCGACAGAGGGTATCTCCGGCATAGCGGGTGAGAAGCCGTGCATTGGAGAGAAAGCTACCAACCATGCGAGCACGAGAGCATCGTATCGTCGTACTTTCTTGAGGTGGGGACTGAGTAGATTTGCATGCACGAGGTCATTTCTTTGCGGAACTTGAAGTTGAACAATTGTGAGACGCCTGTGTCTTGCTTGGGTTATGCGCTGGAGCGGTATGAGTACATTGCCCTGGTTCGGCTCGACGACAGTTTGGCGCATATTTGATTTAAGGGGGAAGGGTCAGCTTTACATCGCGAAAGGATCCAGATAATCAGTATTGTACTTGCTATTTCCCACAATAAATTTATGTCAGTGAGATGACGCAGAATAGGGACTCAACAAATGAAACTATATGAACTTACGAGGTCGATAGAGGCCAAGCGCCAACCATGCCATACATTACCCAGGGCTGCGGCCTTGTTGAGCTCGATGTCCCATGCTCTCTCCTCGCACCCGTACTTGGATGACGCATCGTCACGCGCCGGCGTAGGGTCAGGAAAGGGGGAGTAGAGATCGAGTTCAAACTACAGACAGCATTTACACCAACACCCATTCGTCTGCTCACGCCTCTGCTACTAGCCCACATGGTAACAACAGGGAGAGTGGTGGGAGCGTAGCGCCTCTCCTGCCTTGCGCGGAAGGGCCGCTTGATCGAACGCGTCCGGTCTTTTTTCAGTCGAATCCGAGGGAGCGCGGAGCTTGGGAGATGAAGACAGGGAACAAGGAGTAGGAGGCCTGTGAGGTGCAGGGGGGTCCGAACGTGTCAAGGACATACGGAGCATCTCTAAAGTCGTGAATGCCATGCGTAGGACCACACCTGGGGTCTTGAACACGCGTTCGCAGTGCTCGGACTGTTTGTAGGCTGCGAGGTATTGGGCTGCCTCGTCTACTGTGCATGCCACGCGTGAATTTGCGAGGGCTGCAGTGTGAGCATATATCATTTGATGAGAAGCTAGGCCATGAGGTTGGTGGTACTGTTGAGCAGGCAGACTCCCGTCAACACGGTCTTCCGAATGGAGCAAAAGAATGAGCTGAATGCGGAAGGGTAAGGCAAGCACGACGCACAGTGTCATTGCATGAGGCCTTCAGGAGTTACACTATGTGGAGGCTGTATGCCTGGCCAACACATTCTCTGCACTGGTGCCAGTCTGCTGGACGTACTCTGGGTAGAGACGACGCGACCCGATAATACTTAAGTCCGCAGGTGGAACGAGTAGGAATGATCATGTGACTGAGTTGTGAACCGTGTGAACCATCGATCGAGGACGGGGATCGAATCGATCAGCGACTCTTGACACAAACACCGTCACTCCAATGAACACTCCTCGTCAAATTCCAAAGATCCAGTTCCGGGTTCTCATTATAGGAAGAGCGAATGCTGGCAAAACGTCAATCCTACAAAGAATATGCGATACAACAGACAGCCCCATTATCTACCGGGGAACAGGCCGGGCAAGAGAGGAGGTACGAGTTCCAACATTTTATCTGCGAGTCGGATCTCACCGCAGATCAGGTTACACTTGACCCGTCCATGGATGTAAGTGACAATAGTATTGCTCTCCGGGTGCCTCTAAACAATGAACCAGCGAGGCGAACACAGCATCGACGACGAACTCATATTCTCCAATCACGAGGGCTACATATTTCACGATTCTCGTGGAATCGAGTCAGGCGGCATAGATGAACTTCAGATTTTGCAACGATTCATTCAGCGGAAGTGTCAAGAAACACGACTGGGAAGGAGATTGCACGCGATATGGTTTGGATTCTCGAGTGTTCATGATTACGACAACTGACGGTCATATCTTGAGGTACTGCGTGCCTATGGACAACCAACGTCCACAACTCGATCTCAAATTTTTCAAGGACATCTGTCCCGACCGGAATGGTGCGAGGTTATGAACATCCGTGACTGTATCTAACAGAATAATTTCAAGTCCCCGTCATTGTGGTATTTACCAAATATGACCAATTCCGGCGAAATGTGCAAATATATGTGGAGGATTTCGGAAGCCCAGATGACGATGTACTTGATGTGGAGGACAAACTATTTCAAGAGCACTACCTGTGCCCGCTGGGTGATGACGTTGCATTCGTGCGATTAGAAAGTGGGTTCAAAGAGAAATATCAGAGTTACATGCTAATGTTTGTCGGCAGAAATGCACATGCAAAATACGCGCTGCGATAAGCTTATTGAGACGACGGCTGCAGCTTTGAATAACGACATCGTCGGATTGATGCTTTTGGCTGTGCAGAGGGGCAATTTAAAATTGAGTGTTAAAACAGCGTTGAAGCGGTGAGTGCGTCGGTTGAAGGGGAGAGGCGAGCGACGATCACAACAAGCATTGTAGTGTCCGTCTCAGTACTGGCAGCAAGGATATAGTTCGGGAATGTCTTATCCCATTTCCATACATCTGGGTAAGTGTTGACAGAGTCTTAAATTGTGGTACACAGATCATGATGCTTGATACCGCACAACTCCTAGTATGTGAGTGCCAACTCTTACTCACGGTTTTCAGATCGACCGACCTGACCTCGCTGGTGCTCTACTCTGCAGTTTGTGAGCAACTACCGTAGTTCGGTGCGTTTCAAGTGTACTGACGACGCGTGTCCTCGGCTCTCCAGTCTGTGAGTGGCTGCCATGGCTGGCTGCGTTTCAAGCGTACTGACGACGCCTGTCCTCGGCCCTCCAGGAAGTGAGTGGCTGCCGTGGCTGGCTGCGTTTCAAGCGTACTGACGACGCCTGTCCTCGGCTCTCCAGAGAGTGAGTGGCTGCCGTGGCTGGCTGCGTTTCAAGCGTACTGACGACGCCTGTCCTCGGCTCTCCAGTTGGTGAGTGGCTGCCGTGGCTGGCTGCGTTTCAAGCGTACTGACGACGCCTGTCCTCGGCTCTCCAGAGAGTGAGTGGCTGCCGTGGCTGGCTGCGTTTCAAGCGTACTGACGACGCCTGTCCTCGGCCCTCCAGGAAGTGAGTGGCTGCCGTGGCTGGCTGCGTTTCAAGCGTACTGACGACGCCTGTCCTCGGCCCTCCAGGAAGTGAGTGGCTGCCGTGGCTGGCTGCGTTTCAAGCGTACTGACGACGCCTGTCCTCGGCTCTCCAGTTCGTGAGTGGCTGCCGTGGCTGGCTGCGTTTCAAGCGTGCTGACGACGCCTGTCCTCGGCTCTCCAGAGAGTGAGTGGCTGCCGTGGCTGGCTGCGTTTCAAGCGTACTGACGACGCCTGTCCTCGGCTCTCCAGTTGGTGAGTGGCTGCCGTGGCTGGCTGCGTTTCAAGCGTACTGACGACGCCTGTCCTCGGCTCTCCAGTTCGTGAGTGGCTGCCATGCCTGGCTGCGTTTCAAGCGTACTGACGACGCCTGTCCTCGGCTCTCCAGAGAGTGAGTGGCTGCCGTGGCTGGCTGCGTTTCAAGCGTGCTGATGACGCCTGTCCTCGGCTCTCCAGAGAGTGAGTGGCTGCCGTGGCTGGCTGCGTTTCAAGCGTACTGACGACGCCTGTCCTCGGCTCTCCAGAGAGTGAGTGGCTGCCGTGGCTGGCTGCGTTTCAAGCGTACTGACGACGCCTGTCCTCGGCTCTCCAGGAAGTGAGTGGCTGCCGTGGCTGGCTGCGTTTCAAGCGTACTGACGACGCCTGTCCTCGGCTCTCCAGGAAGTGAGTGGCTGCCGTGGCTGGCTGCGTTTCAAGCGTACTGACGACGCCTGTCCTCGGCTCTCCAGTTCGTAAGTGGCTGCCGTGGCTGGCTGCGTTTCAAGCGTACTGACGACGCCTGTCCTCGGCTCTCCAGTTCGTAAGTGGCTGTCGTGGCTGGCTGCGTTTCAAGCGTACTGACGACGCCTGTCCTCGGCTCTCCAGTTCGTAAGTGGCTGCCGTGGCTGGCTGCGTTTCAAGCGTACTGACGACGCCTGTCCTCGGCTCTCCAGTTCGTAAGTGGCTGTCGTGGCTGGCTGCGTTTCAAGCGTACTGACGACGCCTGTCCTCGGCTCTCCAGTTCGTGAGTGGCTGCCGTGGCTGGCTGCGTTTCAAGCGTGCTGATGACGCCTGTCCTCGGCTCTCCAGGAAGTGAGTGGCTGCCGTGGCTGGCTGCATTTCAAGCGTACTGACGACGCCTGTCCTCGGCTCTCCAGTCTGTGAGTGGCTGCCGTGGCTGGCTGCGTTTCAAGCGTACTGACGACGCCTGTCCTCGGCTCTCCAGGAAGTGAGTGGCTGCCGTGGCTGGCTGCGTTTCAAGCGTACTGACGACGCCTGTCCTCGGCTCTCCAGGATGTGAGTGGCTGCCGTGGCTGGCTGCGTTTCAAGCGTACTGACGACGCCTGTCCTCGGCTCTCCAGTTGGTGAGTGGCTGCCGTGGCTGGCTGCGTTTCAAGCGTACTGACGACGCCTGTCCTCGGCTCTCCAGAGAGTGAGTGGCTGCCGTGGCTGGCTGCGTTTCAAGCGTACTGACGACGCCTGTCCTCGGCTTTCCAGGAAGTGAGTGGCTGCCGTGGCTGGCTGCATTTCAAGCGTACTGACGACGCCTGTCCTCGGCTCTCCAGTTGGTGAGTGGCTGCCGTGGCTGGCTGCGTTTCAAGCGTACTGACGACGCCTGTCCTCGGCCCTCCAGAGAGTGAGTGGCTGCCATACCTCACTTTGTTCCAAGAATCCTAATTATATCTGCCTTGGCTCTTCAGAATGTGAGTTTCTGTCCGCCCTTGCAGCGTTGATCCCGCCTATCTTGTACACTCCATTGATCATACCCATCTCTTGCCAATTAGCCCGTGCGTGCATGCTTCCCTTTCTGGCCTGCTACTGGCGTTCACCTCTGGTTCTCCAGCTTGTATGTTCTCTCCGTACGTTCACTTGACCAAACCTCACATTTCTTCACCAGGTTAACCAGATTAGGTCACTGCCCACCATTCAAAATGTGTTTTCTTTGTATTTTGGTCATTTATCCCTGGCTTACGATATTTATGTCTTTAGCTGACCCACATCAATCCTCATCATTATCATTTGATCTTTGGTATTCCATTTCATCATTTTTAGGCTGTATCTAATCATTGTTGAAGCTGTTATCCTTATCTTGAAGCATGCCACTTTCTTACGTCTCTCAAACATGTCAGCTGAATCAGCGTTAACCCACGCGGAGGTTGACTATCGGGAGACAAATATTGACTCGAGGATTCAACGATACTTACTGCATCTTCTCAAGAGCATTCTGACGAGTTATTTGCGGACTTTATTATGGCTGTTGATATGACGTGCACGCACATAGGTGTTTCCGGGGATGGTGGGAGATAGATCACATTGAGAACTAATGTACTACCCCATAAAATGTTTATAGCCAACCTGAACGAGTTGACAGTTGTACATCAGATCCAGTCCAAACAATAACAGTGGATGCGCGTTCCAGCTGATTCAGATCCAGCTAACTGCCGCCAGCACTAGCAGTGGCTGGGCGCGGAAACACGTGTCACGCTACACGATGATGGTACCACCAGATACGTACCAAACCAAAGCTACACAGATATAATGCGACTGTCTGCGCCAGGTCTATTTGAGAATTCGAGAACGAAGGGGCATGCAGACGGAAGGCACTTACCAATCTCGTTGCGCGTTGCGCGTACACAAACCGAACTCTCGCCCTCCGCCCCGCACCACCTATCATAGACCAGCCGGCTGTGGCACCTAGCTGGGTCGTGCAGGTCAGGCACTAATATGGAGGCAGGCTGTCGGTGACCTTTATTAAGGTGCGGATGTAGAGACGCTACAGCTGCTCCTTCATCTGCCGCTGCTGGCAGATACTTGCTCCGAGACAGCGGTCGGGATGCACGCGACAGCTAGCTACGTCAGCGACGAGAGCCTGGGCCCAGATGCGGTCGATAAGTCTTGATGCGGTGGGTCGCGCGACGTGGATTAGGTGGAACGGATCAGCGGCCAGTTGACGAGTAAGTACTGGTGGAGGGAATGGAGACCGGACGTATGGAGCGGCTGCACTGCTTTGATGTACTGCGAGCTTTGAGATTGAGCGCACCTGCACACTTTTTGAGTTGCGAGCTAGCGCGATGTTAGCTGCAGTATCCTGCGCGACGAACATCGGGTGCGTACTTTTTTTGAGGGCCAGGCTTGATTTTTATTCGAATTTGTTGAGAGGATTACAAGGTCGATCGAGAACCCGATGCTGTCGAACTTCCCATGATGATTTCGTGTGAACCAGAGACATGTGAGAAGGGCTTAAGCGCGCTTCTGCCCCACGAGGGTCGCCAGTGGTCACAAATTAAGCTAGACGGCGTAGTCGGCGCTGCCACTGCCCTATCAGGTCATCAGGTATTAAGGACAAGATATGATATGTGAGTTCGCGGTGCCAGGATGCCATCATGAATGAGAAACCGTGTACTTGAAGGAACAGACAACAGCAACGTTATTTGCTTTCCTGAACTCCGTAGTCCCAATGGACACACACTGGTTCGCATACTAGTAACAACGAATGCCAAAGATCCGGTTCTGAGTCCTTATTACCGGAAGGCAAACGCAGGAAAGATACCCGTCATCAAGTCCGTGATACAACGGAGAGCGCCATTATACCGGGGAAATGCGGCCGCAGCTGGAAAGAGGCACGCCGCGTGCCGCCGGCTAGCCTACATGACCTAAAATGGGAAGTGCGTACAGATATCGACCTCTACTGTAAGTGCTACTTTCCACTGATTCTCCATTACATCTTCAACATGTCACAATTGCATCGCTGAGTGAGACTCTCTTGGAGATACCATTGTCCAAGTCAGCACGAAAATCGCTACCTCCGTCAACGATTCTCGTTCGAAACAGCTTTTTTTTTTGGCGCCTCTAACGAATCAAGACCTACCCACACATCATAAGAAATGGCTTCCTATCATCTTGGCAACCCTCCATGCAAGCGCTGAAGTATGCTATGCTACCGCCATTGATGCTCACCAATTCAAGTGCACCCCGCTCAATGCAGGCCACTGCGTCATAGGGATTTAAGTGCGTAGACCTCACTCTCTTAGCTGTATTTTGCCTGACCTGCCACCGTGCACCCTCACAGCTGGAATGGCTCAGGCTCGCTGCCCTGGAATCCCGCTCCCGCCACATCAGAGACCTCACACAGTCAAATTTCCTTGCCAACTCCAAGTCATTACTCGACCTGGACCATTGTGGTTTCGGAAAGGTCAAACGTCGGTTGATAGGGTACCTCGCCGTCATCAGGCCGTGAGTGCTCATTCCGGGACCGCGAAGCCCTTCCAGAACAGCCAAAGGCATCTCAATGTCTTGTTTGTTGTTGCCTTGTCCTTTGGTGATAATTCCCGTTGGCTTGCATTGCGGTCAACATATCCGAAGATTCAAAGGTGAAAGCTCGGTTTGAGGTTGGCAGTAATCGTTGTTCCACTCAATGATAGTGATGTCAACGCTGACGCTGCAGGCCTTTGACGCAGAGATACTCGCCGTGGCGCCGTGCGCCTCAAGGCTCACGCTGCCCTATGAGTTCTTCAGCTAGCCTGCGTGTGGGCGTCTCACGCACCCCGTGCCGCCTCGTTTTGTTAGTGCGCCCCTGCGCAACAACGTCCCACCCACCACCTTGCCGTGCTCGGCGGCAGCCCAGGCCTCGCGACCGCGCTCGCTCCATGCCACCAGCTACACTGCATGTCGCAGCGCAGCGCGAGCACGTTGTACGATGGCCCGCATCGACGTAGATGTATGCACCCGTGGGCGGTTGTTGGTCAGTCTGGCAAATTATGGGCGCGGGGCTCGAGGGTACGTAGCTACTCTTTGCACCACTGGGACCTAGCTCTGACAGATCATTACGCACTTATTTAGGTCTTGCTACGTACAAGCAGGCCAGCCCGCTATTACCGAACTTGTAGGTGCTCCGCACACCCCACCTGAGGACTACTCCGGACACTGAGGGTGCCAATGCAGAAGCAGGTCCATTGCTGTGGACATGACCTCCGCTTGGATTGGCATTACACCACGACTTGTTTCCTTCGGGCGGTCACTGAGGACTTGAGTCGGTTCACTTGAACTAAACTCATGTACGCCCGTTTTTCTTCTCTCTCTTTTTTAGATATTTTCGTTGCGCGTATATGATTTTATCTCAGTCCGTTCACCATACTTGACCTTTTATCCTTATCCTTGAAGAAAGGCGCGGATCTCCTCAGACTGTTGCCATCTAGACGGCCCCTCCTTTGCTATTAATCCCTGTGCGATTGCTACCATGTCCTTGCATTACAGCTGTCTATAATTCCATCTCAAAGTTCATGTACATAACGTTACTCCCACCATGTAAACACATGCAGTACTGGTACTCTGGCGCAATGTGGCTTTACAAGACGGGGACTTAGACGGCCCGAAGCGGAAGCCGGGACGAGCTGCAGCGCCTGGCCTGCAGTACAGTACCGTGACTGTACTTATCATATCACTGCCAAAGAGCCTTCGTTCGAGCGATCGTGTGTGCCATCCCTCGTCACCACGTCACCACCAATGCGACCAGTAATCGCGCTACGGCCTGAAGCGAACCCACCACCGTCTCACTGTTGCACTATTAGTCGAAACACGGATGGAAAAGAGCGAATGGTAGTCTGCATATTCAATCTACTATTAGTGAGTCCATCCATCGGAGCGAGAGGGAGACCATGACTGACTCGTACTAGATCTGGTTACGTCTTCGGATCATATACGTCTATTCCTCCCCCGCATTTCGCTTAGCTCAGACTACCTCGCCGACTCCAGTGAACACATTTCTTAATCCGACCACGGAATTACAAGGGGACGTGCCAAATAGCAAGGGATGTCAATTCGCCTGCAATGCCTCTTGGCCTGACATTCTCATTCCCGGTCGAACGAACGGTGCTCGACAAGTTAGCGAGAAGTTCATCTCTCGGATATACCTCGGCGGAAATCACACGCAACACCCTCCTCGTGCTCATCGATCGCCGCTCCACAGCCGATCCTCTTCGGCGGTAAGGCTCCTGAACAATGCACTACGGGCTCGAGACGGAGGCACTCAGCCTCAGTCGAGAGGGCCTAGAGCGACGGAGACAGTAGCGAAGGAGGACGACGCTGCCGCGGCGCTTGCGGAGGATCCGGAGAAGCTTCGTCCCTGCTACGCTTCAGGCAAGAGACCGTCCGCGAGCACCTCGGCTACGCGCCGGGCGAGGTGTCCCTGCGCGACGCAGCGCTCGCCGTGCGCCGTTCTGCGCGGCTGAGCGCGTGTCCTGTTGCGACCGTCGCGCTCTAGATGGGCTTCGTCTGCGGGCTCGGGAAGGACGCGCGGCCAGCAGTTTCGCCGGGGTAGGGGGCCAACTATATGCGATCGGCCCCGATTCGAGGTAAGTGACGAGTGACTAGTGACAGAATTGGCATTGATGTACCTTTTTGTTTGTGTGGATAGTTTGTACCGGCAATGTCCTGGCTTCGAGGAGTGCACGCATAAGGGCTGCGGGTCTTGCTTGGCAAGGAGGTCGAGAAGCGGGTAGAGATAGGTCTCACGAAGGACGGCAGCGGTATTGGCAGTACGTCCAGCCTTTGAATCCTCATGAGACCCCTGCACTGATTGATTATTTGGACAACAGTCCAATTTCAATAACCCTCGACCGTGGATTGATTGCATGTCTATACGTACTATATTGCAGCTGCTAGTATTAGTTGGAAGGGGATGATATGGGGCTTGGATATTTCGGGGCTCAATATGGTGCATCCGTGGGACAAGTGAGAGGAATGAAGGGAAACATGGTCAATTTTGTATTTGCCGTATTCAAGAGAACGCTTAGCGTGCGACCACTGACTTCACCAAGATGACAGTATCTACTATAAGAAAGTCTCGTCCGTTTCTACTCTTAACACTTTGGCACTCGATTTGCATAAATTACCTCGTTGATGGAGTTGCTTCGCTTTGATCCACTGATGCCGACGCCGAGAAAATATGCCTCATGGCCGCTGTTTGGCCTTTTTCGACTTGCGCAACTACGACCTTCAGCAACCCCCCATGTCTTTCCTATCTGTAGAACCTCAATCCAGAGCGGTCTTGGAGAGCCACTCCAACAGTCTACTCGCCCAATTCGCCATACAACTCCGAATCATTGAACGTTATCTGGCGTTCTTCCAAGAAAGGTCCGCCAATAGTGTTCCGGTCTAACAAATTAACTGTTTGATTTTCAGGCGACGTATTGAAGCAACCTAGTCAGTTATTGTCCGAAATTATTTATCTTGACTGACTACTTACTTTCTCTTAAAGTATTGATTCTCTACGGAAACTTCATCGCAAGGCAAAAACCATTGATGCCTCGTTTGACCCACGTGCCGAACCAACTACAACCAGAGCAGCATGGGATACAGTTAGAGACGATTTAAGAAGGGGTACGCATTTACACACCCTCAACTGTGGCCTGTGGCTCACAGTCGTTGCAGAGGCCAGCACTCAGCAGACTTTCAGTGGATATTTTAGATAACGACGTCATCAAGCCCCTCAGAACATTGAAGGTAAGGCAAAAACACCTCGTCTGGAAGGGCGTACCTGTCCTCACGATAAGGTCGTGGAAGGAAACGAAAGATGAGACAATAAAGCGGATTGAGGCAGACCTCAAGGGGACCGCCGCAAAGTATGCTGACTACGCAGAGAACACGATCTCGAAGCTCCAGCGGGCATACTTGCAGAAATACTACCCTCAGCAATGTGCTCACTCTACCGACGCTTCGCAATGTCCTCAGGACGTTCCGAACAAAAGGTTTGGAGGTAAGGTCTCGGCCCTATTCCGCAGTCGGAGGGAAGACTCGCGGGATCCTGAGCCCAACAAGTCGGGGTCTGAGGAAGGTATCGCCGATATCATGAGTTCCAACCTGGTTCGTTTACTGAAATTAATCATCTGAATCAGTGTCGGACGATGACTACAGGAGGGCCGTCGGCCGACTGCACACCCTTCGATTGATACGGGCCGAGAATCTGGGGGAAGGATATGACGTGAGTGATATCCTATGCTAGTACGATATCGATTGTCGTCACACCAAACGTTGCCAATGCAGTGCCTCGAGGAACTCGTTTTCACGACAACCGTCAAGGAAGTTCTTGTCAAATATATGAACGGTATGATGTCGGTGTTATCAAACCTTCATAGAATCTTCGAGAATTTGACACTGTATGCAGCGCTGCATACGTAAAGCATGACGACCTGGCAATGAGTACCAGGGCAGAAGTCGTGAAAGCTTTGGCCGGAACAGGATACGTCCGGTCTGACGGCATCTTTCCGTCGTGCCCTTTCTTTTTCTATTCCCCCGTCCACACTCTATCGCAACAGTCATCCCAGTGCATATTCAGATTTGATTTTCGGTGTCCCCCTGGTGGACCTTGAGACGAATCAAGACAATATTCGAAAGTCATCAAAATGTGCATCGAAGAAGTCGAGAAGAGAGGCCTAAATACTAAGAAAATATATTCGGTAAGCTGATCGACGCGTGCATTAGGATTCATGCTTAGTTTCCAAGTTGGGTTCTATACACGATGCAGAAGTACTAGAGGCCAGTGGAATCTACCCTAGGGACGAACCTACCAGCTGACTTGGGTTCACATTCAGTTGCGGCGGAGGTTCGAATGTGAAAAGCCGTTTTCGTTCAGCTCTATGGACACCATCCATTCCGTTGCGATGCTTCTCAAGGTGAGCCATTGCAACCATTGCAAGCGCATCAATTCCTCAAGTTCATCTCTAGCGCTACCTCCGTGATCTTCCAGAGCCAATGTTTATGCTCTCTTTACAAGATTATAGACAATATCGACGGAATAGAGGTAAGCGGTCCTATCGCTTCACCCATATCCACATTCTGATCGTATTCAGTCAGATATGCCGAACATGATTTATCGCTGCTGCGATCGAAGATCGGTGAACTCCACCCCGTTCACAGGGCAGCTCTAGAAGCCGTTTTGCTGCATCTCTTGCATGTTGCCTCTCATTCAGCCCAGAATGCAATGACCGTGGAAGCGCTCGCTGCTCAATTCTGCTACACTATCCTTCGTGGGAATGCAGTCTTGCGAGATGGTGTTCACGTGAAGGCACGTTGTGACTACCTGTTGTAATTTTTCCGACTGATTCCTTCGAAGCACCTAGTTCTGGAGGATCTCATCCGAAGTGCGCATACCCTGTTTGACGAGCGACCTTCTCCGTCACCAGCTCCGTCTCCCTATGTGGAGAAGACAACGTCTACGCTCAGCATGACTTACGGCTCGTGTTTGAGTCCCGAGTTGTCACAACCCGCCGAGGTTCAAGCCATGGACTCTACTATCCGACATCTTCCAGGGCTCGTTGGTGGCATCCCCACATCTGTCCAATCCTCATTACCTTCGGGTGCTGCTATAGAGGGTCACCTCACACCATCACCGACCCCCTTGCTAAGCCCCCTACTGGAATTTCCGTCGTCAATGATACTCACTGAAGCAGTGGAGACGACTACGCAAGAGCAGGTCGTACTGGAGGTGAGAGGTGCCGAGATGGTGGAGACATTTCCGAATAGTTCTCCGCCCAAGGTTGTGCCGCCGACGTCTGTCGCTGAATGGCTGTTACATCAGTCGCGACTGCCCCCACACCCAGAACCGCTGACGGTCCTCCCCAGCTCACCCGAGAGCGTGTCATCGAGTACGTCGTGTTTTCCCCTCTCCTCTGCCACGAGCTTGCGAACTGGAACGGGGACATTCTTCCCATAATATTTACATTTCCTTTTTATCTTGTATTTCTGGATGCCATCGTTTCATGGGCTCATTCGTATTTTTGGAAACGCCTCTCACTTTACTACGGTTGGTCCACTAGAGCGTCAAGTGAACCCCCAGATCATGTAGTTACGCCCCGCGATAATTAACTTATGTTAGGTCGAGATGCTAATACGCGTCTCGAGGACTCGCCAGGCGTTGTCCGGTTGGAGTGTAGTGTCGGATTGTGCTTCAACTTAACCTGGCCAGTTGTCGTCGCGAACAACCCACTTTTGGTCCTTCGATGAGGGACAGCAAGTAAGCTGCTCTCCAAATCAGTTTGGGACAATATTAGCCTCGTTCTCTCATCTCCATGAACCGTTTGAATTGGCCAAGAAATATTCCGACTCTCGCGCGTTCTTCAAAACTCGTGGCGCGTGACCCTTTGAGAAGTCCAAGAGCAGTTCTTCCGGTACGAAGAACCGCTGGTTGCACTAGAGTTCAAAGCAGGGCCGCATTCGTATTCGGCGGCCACCCGTGCTGCTTGTATTTATCTTCGTCCTGGAACCCGGCACTTTTCAACTCCTTCGGGGAGCTCATCGTGGGCTCTAGCATTGAGGTGAACTTGAAAACGGGCAGCCACTCGAAAATCGCGCGACGAATACGTCAGTATGCCAGCGCACGGGGGCTCAGAGAGACTTGTTAAGGTCGCATAACGTTCGGTTGGAGTTATCGGCAAGGATCAGATAGGTGACCTCGATGCTCAGGCGCTCGGGTCTCAGGCGTGGAACTGCCAGTGAAGATGAGGTAGGACAACTAAGTTACCTTTCAACATAAAAGCGCCCCAGAGGCTGCGACGAGATAAAAAGAATCTCTTTCCGAGCCACCATTTACGGTATACTGTCCATGTCGAACGTATTATGTCAAAGCTTTCCTTCACCACAAAGAGCGTGTTGGGTCGATGTCGACTCCACCAGGTGCCAGGCATCAGGGTTACATTACGTCTTTCACAACTCGTGGAATAAGTCGGGTACTAGGCGTCAAATAAATCTCTGCGAAATCGGAATTTCGCAGAGATTCATTTGACCTTGTATTTGACGCAAGTGCGACTGCGAGACAGACGGACGGCCCGGGGCATGTGATGTTGGCGTCAACGGCCCCCCGGGCCGTCATGAATTGCTCGTGGCCATCCCGTTCCTTTGTGTCATGACTCGATGATCGTCCCTCACAGGCCTCACATTGTGAAGCTTTCATTAAATTTCATTGTCTTTGCCTCATGTCACCGCTCTATCACCGTCATTCTCAAGGCTGTCGCCCTGCTTCTTCTGCTGTGCTCATTCGGTCCAATGCAGGCGGTTGTGCCGAGTAGAGTCGCGTGGTGACAAAACTTTCATGTTAAACAGCAAAAGTATCCCGAGAGTCAAGACAGGAAGCGACAGATTTATTTGGTACATCGACTTTCCACCTGATGGGTTGTTCGTCAGTGGCATCGTCACTCACTTCAACAAGGCCCATTACTTTGACCTCTGGGGACGCCTTCGGATCATATACGTCTGCTCCTCCCCCGCATTTCACCTAGCTCAGACATTGCCGACACCGTAGGCGCGATTCTTAATCCAACCACGAAATTACAAGGGGACGTGCAAATCACGAGAGATGTCGATGTCGATTCGTCTGCAATGTCCCTTGGCCTAAAGTTCTCATTCCCAATCGAACAAACGGTACTCGACGGGTACTCGAAGTTCATCTCGGGTATTTACCACTGCGAAATCATGCGCAACACCCTCTTCGTGCTCATTGACGCCTCCACAGCCGATCCTCTTCGGCGGAAAGGCGACCGAGCAAGCACTACGGGCCCAATATGGAGGTGCTCGGTCTTCGACAAGGACGGCGCTGACCCGGCGCTCGTAGAGGATCCAGAGAAGCTCATTTCTGCCACGCTTCAGGCAGGAGATCGTGCGCGAGCACCTCGGCTACGCGCCGGGTGAGGTCTCCCCGCGCGACGCAGCGCTCGTCCTGTGTCGTTCTGCGCGGCTGAGCGCGTGTGCCATCGCGACGGTTGCGCTCTAGATGTGCTACGTCAGCGGACTCGGGAAGGACGCATGACCAGCAGAGGCGTCGGCGGTAGGTGGCAAGCAGAGGTGGGTGACGGGAAATGCATGCCCAGGCGATGCAGAATTAGCACTGATTTGTGTGAATAATTTGCACCGGCACTATTCTGGCTTCGAGGAGTGCATGCGGGAAGGCGCTGCGGATCTCGCTTGGAGAGGAGGTCGAGAAGCGGGTGGAGACGGGCCAGCGAAGGACGGCAGCGGTGTTGGCAGTGCATCCAGCCTTTGAACCCTCATGAGACCCTGCACTGATTGATTACCGGCCTCATGTTTTCAGTTACGCTAGGTGCTCCGCAGACAACGGAGAACAAGAAATTCGTAACCCTTGAAATAAATGAACAACAGCCCAACCCTCGACCGTGAATTGATTGCATATCTGTGCGTACTATATTGCAGCTGCTAGCTGGAAGGGGATGATATGGGGGTTTATCGTCTTGGATATTTCGGGACTCACCACTTAGTGACTTACCGTGCATCCGTGTGATAAATGTAGGGCCGAGTTGGGCTCAGGCTTTGAGCCCAGCCCTGTACATCACTGGGTCACGAACGAGAGGAGTGAAGGGAAGATTGGACAATTTTGTATTTGCTATATTACAGCAGAGAACGGTCGCACTGATCTGGTGGAGATGGTAGTGCCAAGTAAGAAATTCTCGACCGCCAACACGTCGGCGACTGCATAAATTAATTTTGCACTGACGGTGAATTTTGATTCCTGACTGGGTATCAAGGTTACGTCTTTCACAACTTGTGGAATTGAGTCGGGCAGGCCGCCACTGGGATTTGCACAGGATGTGCATGTCCTCAGTTCCCGTTCAATACACAGCGCTCATTGCCGTTCTCGCTCTCGCTCTCGTTCTGGTCACTTCCCATTGCTTCTCCCCTTCCCTCCCTCTACGTACATCCGCGTCCCGCGCTGGCAACTCGCTGGTATGGGCATCACGCACTTTTTACCAGCGCAACAAGCAGCGCAAGCAAGTCGCTGCACAGTACAGTTCAGTTCAGTGCAACACTATTTTCGAAGCGGAAGCACCCTTACAGGTTCGCACTGCACTGCGCGAGCCGTCAGATCTTTTAAGTTAGACCTCTGAGCACCTGCCTCTGTCAGAAACAGTTCCACAGATGTCGCGATGCGGAGCTCCTAGGAAGATAGAACCTTTTTCTGAGCGAGAAACGACGTTGAGGATAAGACTTGAATTAGGCGAAGTCTCCGAGTCAGAATGGGGTAGCCGAGATCCATTTTTGGGTCCGGGCTATATTGATTCGATCTCCCCTCGGTCTTTTTTGTAGACCGTGCAAGTACACCACTTCAATCGCATCTGGTGTCCAAGTTCGGTAGAGCACCACCCAACCTCTCTGATTCAAGACACGATCATGCGGTCCAAAGAGATGCAAGGAGGCTGCCAATGGAACTTGAACGGGCCGAAGATAGGCAGACATGAGAACGTACCCCTTGACGTACCCTTACGTCCGACTCGGAGTCCAATTTCCAAAGACACTGACGAGCGTAGGGAGGTGGGCTCGGCGTAGAGCTCCCCAGAGCGTTTGGGGGGCAGTGCTGAGGAGAACGTATGTGACCTTTCTCCGCAACTACGAAGTCATACAAATTTGTGGTTAATCCCAGATCAGAAATCGAGAGCGCAATTAAGACAATGCCTTATTCTCGATTCGGTACTG
The DNA here is from genome assembly GCA_021524915.1 of Lactarius akahatsu. Classification (NCBI taxonomy): domain Eukaryota; kingdom Fungi; phylum Basidiomycota; class Agaricomycetes; order Russulales; family Russulaceae; genus Lactarius; species Lactarius akahatsu. The sequence continues at coordinate 146,193 of JAKELL010000074.1, read as the reverse complement.
CTCAGTGCTCACCAACAGCATTCCGAAGGCCGTGCCGAGCGCTGAAATCGCGTGTCATGTCAACAGCTGACTGTGCCGTTTTGGGGGGATAATATACTCCGAGCGGGGGCTCAGTGATTGACTCAGGCGAATATCCCTCACATCAATTGCCGCAGCTTGTTCAAAGCTAAGCTTCACGCTGCGACTCCAGTCACAAACCATGTCAGTGCCCTTCATGTCTACGGATCCTCAGCCAAAAGAGGCGTTAGAAAACCAAACGAAAAGCTTTCTTGCTCTGTTCGACTCACACCTTAAGATCATCGCAACCGCTACTTGGCTTTCTTTAAAAAAAGGTCCGTCAATGTGGCCCATTTTGTTCTAGTTTACTAACTCTGGGTCCTTCAGGTGACGTATTGAGGAAGAATAGTCAGTTGTCTGAGAAATTGAACCTGCCACGTATTTGGCTGATTGCCTACTCTCCAAGTATCGCCTCTTTGCGGAAACTCCATCGCGAGGCAAATGTCGTTGGCGCATCGTTCGACTCACGTGCGGAACCAACTCCAATGAGAGCTGCATGGGATGTACTCAGAGAGGGTCTACAAAGAGGTATGTTCCCGCATACCCTGAGTTACTTGTTGAGCCCACAACCGTTACAGAGGCCAGCACCCGGGAGGCGTTTGTGAGTAGCTTGGATACCGACGTCATTAGACCCCTTGCAGTATTAAAGGAAAGTCTATAGCTTTTCGTTGGGGCCAGATCCTTTACTGACAATGGCATCCAAGGATGCGGAAGATCAGACGAGAAAGCGGCTCGAGACAAATCTGAGGAACTCTGCGGCAGATTATGCGGATTATGCAGAGAATACAATAGCGAAGCTTCAGCAGACATGCTTGAAGAAAAATCCCCCGAGGGACCATGCTCACTCCACTGGTCCTCAGCGTGCTTCGGACAAAAAGTTTCACTTATTTCCGAAACCTCCGAAACCTAAGCGAGAACCTGAGCGCGGCGAGTCTGAAGAACCGTGTGCGCCGATAGCATCACTGACTTCGTTTCCTGAATTGACTTTCTGAATTAGCGCTTGAAGACGACTGTAGGAAAGCTGTTCGCCAACTCAATATCATTCGATCAACCAGGGCCGAAAATCTGGAGGACGGATATAATGTGAGTTGTATTCTAGGTTATGTAGTGATATCACACCGAAAACATGTCTGCGCAGTGTCTTGAAGACCTCGTTTTCAGGACAACCGTCAAGGGGGTTCTTGGATGATATGGTGTGAGTGCTCGTAATCTCTGCGGATTCTTAAGGAACCTGAGACATTCTGCAACACCACAAGCAAGACATATCACGACCTGGCCATGAGTGCCAAGCCAGGTGTATGGAGGGCCTTGAACGGGAGTGATGGGTCTGATCTGACGGGATCTTTCCGTCGCGCCTTTTCCATTTCTGTTCCTCCTCTCACACTCTATCGCAACTATCGTTCAAGTGGCTATTCAAACTTGGTTTTTGGTGTCCCCGTGGTAGACCCCACGGTCAATCAACACTGGTCGAGAGAAGGGGTTTGGGTGCTCACAAAATTTATCGGTAAGCCTTTCAAGGCCTGAGCTTGAGGTTGTGTTTAGTGGCGCAGGAAGGTTCTATAACAAACGCTATAAATGGCACGGAAGTTCTGTAGGTCAGCTGAATCCACCCCTAAGTAATGACTGATCCACTAGCTGACGCGAAGTCACATCCAGTTGCGACGCAGGATAGAGAGTGAGGAAATATTTTCTTTCAGCTCTTCGGACAACATCTATGCTGTTGCGATGCTTCTCGAGGTAAGACACTACGAACGCGTCAACTCCTAAACTTGATCCGTCTACTAGCTTTACCTATGGGATCTTCCGGAGCCACTGCTTAGGCTCTCTTTACGGGATTGTAGACAATACGGGCAAAATAAAGGTGGCGGGCTAAATCCTCCTGACCGTTTCATACACGTTCTGATGCCATGTATAGCCAAATATACCGAAAACGATTTCTCCCTGTTGCGATCGGTGATCCGCGAACTACCTCCAGTTCATAGGGAAATCCTAGGACAGCTTTCACGGCATCTCCATCTCGTTGCCGCCCATTCAGACAAGAACGGGATGACTGCGAAAGCACTTGGATCCCAGTTCTGTTACGCCTGTGTTTCGTGGTAACACTGTCGTGGAAGGCTACCTTTACCTAAAGGCATGTCGCATTATATTCTTATTTTCCTATCTTCCTGACTTATTCGCTCAGGATTCGCTCATGGAGGATCTCATTCAAAATGCGCATACCCTGTTTGATGAACCCATTTCTCCATCCCCACCACCCTCGGCCCGTGCGAGGTCGAGGTTTTCTGCTATCAGCTATAGCTCGTTGTTTGCGAGTACCCTGTTCGCAGAACCACACGCCATCGACTCCGAAGGTTCGGCGTCTGCACGATCTTTTTCGATCATATTCCCTTCGGTTTCTTCTGTGGAGCTCTCGACACCACCCAGGCTGCCAAACTTCCTTCCGAGCCCACTTATGGGACTCTCGCCATTAGAGACCCCTACGGATGGAAGAGATCCACCCGAACCTGAGCAGTTCATACCCGAGGTAAGAGGCTCTAGCGCGATCACGACGTTGCCACATACGTCCCCGCCGCTCACCTCTGCGACCAAGCAGCAGCTATCTCAACAGGGATCCTACCTACAAGAACGGACCATCTGCCACAGTCCACAAAACAGCTTGCGATCTAGCAGCGCTCACCCCGCCTCCTCTGCAACGAGTTTGCAATCGAGGATGAGGACTTTTCCCCCAACTCTATGAATGTTTCTTATAACATGCACGCTTTTTATTTCTCCACGCTACAGTTTCATGGATACCTTGTATTTTGGGCACATTGGTCTCTCATCCGCGGCTGGACCACACGCCGCCGCATGATACCCCAGTTGTTGTGGCGCATAGAGTGTAAACATCAGGATCGTTGAGCGCTTGGGCTGTCATGTACTGTAATATTTGGAAATAACGATCCGTTCACTAGCGCTCATGCTTCCCTTCTCCTTTAGCTCTAGTACACGAAAAGCGTCTTCTCCACGACTCGCCTCATTGCAGGGACACAGACATTCACGCTAGGTCACACTGGCCGATGGCGGTGATCTGCCGACGTACGACTCGTACTCTTCCTAGACTAGGGATGTGGACTGTTCGCATCTCTATACCCACGATGACACGCACAACGTTTTTTTTTGGTCGTAAGGTGAGGGCTTTGGTCTGTTCTAGCGTTTTTGTCCTCGCGCCACGTGCGCTCATCGTTGCGGTGCGCAAACTTGCAAGCTACGACCGAGCTGGTCAAGTTCTCTCGCATACGCAAAAGATGTCGCTGCCTACCTCAGAAGTTCAGAACGTCACCAGTCGCACGCCTAAACCTAAACTCGCGTATGGTAGTTGACAGACGTTCCAGGTCACGCGGAGACACAACCCGGGTCCTAAGGTCCAGACAAACGAGAGGGCTAAGTTGAGGCATTGACTCGATAGCCCGTACGTCTCTACGCTCCCCACAGCACGCCACTAGGCTGGCCCCGCGAAAGAGGGAATTGTACGTCCGCGTTGGCGGAGTCTCTTGAGCTTGAGTGTACAATTGAAATGCACCTACCAGCTGCATGAAGAGACCTCACTGTAACTGCATTCAAGACTTCTTTCTCGTTTTTTGGCCCCTGCGAACGTGTTCGCGATGGTCTTTCAGGAACGGAACGAGTTTACTTGAGGAGCCATCACCAATGGGAAACTCCAGTAAGACGTTTGGACGAATGTCAGTGCGTATTCACCAAACTTCAAGGCCCAACACACCCTCCCATACCTGTATATCACTAGTTCAGCTGAAGGAGGCGATCTGACTGGGACAGACGTAGAAGTACCGATAGACGCGTGTACAATTCTGTAGTAACTTCTTGAGTAACTTACTATTTTCGAAGCGGAAATACCATTCCTGTGACGGCCGTACCCGCCGCCACCTAGAAATTCGCACTCAGCGATACACGTAGTACCTGTCACCTTTGTACTCGTAGATGTTGCGGCTCCAGCCCGAGTCATCGGCCTAGGGAATAGAACAGCGAGAAAATGACGACACGTTGAAGATTGAACCCGCGAAGAATTTGGGTTCAGGCCCGGGCCGTTACCCTGGCACTTCTATGATTCATTCCGCGGAAGGTACTAGCTGAGAAGCGGGGCTCCTTTTTCTATTTTTGTAGGCCACTCACCAAAACACCCTTTGGTCGCATCTGGAGCCCAAGTTCTGGTAGAGCACCGCACAACCTCCCTGATCCAAGACACGATCATGTTATCGAAGGAGGCTGGAAGATGAAAGCTTAAACGCGCCGAAGCGAGGCAGGACTGAAAACGTACCCCCCCGTCCGGAGCCCAACTGCCAAAGCCGCTGACAGGTGCGGGGAGGTGGTCGCGCTGTTGAGCTTCTCGGGGCGCTCGGGGGCGGTGCTGAGAAGAACGTTTGCGGCCTCCTTTCTCCTTCTCCGCAACCACGAAGTCGTACAAGGTGTTAATCTCAACTTCAAAATCGAAAGCGGAATTGGGCCAGAGGTATGTGTACATATGAAGTGTTCGATGCCTCGTTCTTATATCCAGCATTGAGGTCCTGAAAGTTGTGCTGAGCGTAACAGAGCGTTGGACTGGGGTATTTGTTACCAGCCGACTATGCCGTTTTTGGTGCCTGAGATTGTTTCCTCTGAGCTCACGCAAATATCCCTCATAGGCCCACTGACTCACACATAGCTGCTTAAAGTCGTTCAAACGAGACAACGTACAGAATTGAAGCCTCGCTTCAACTCCAGTCACAAACCATGTCCTTTATGTCTATGGAACCCCAGTCAAGAGAGGCATTAGAAACCCAATCGAAATGTCTCCTTACCCTTTTCGACTCACACCTCAAGATCATCGCAGACCGCTACTTGGCTTTCTTTCAAAAAAGGTCCATCGACATGCTCTTGTGTTTTAGTTTACACTAACCCTTAGACCTTCAGGCGACGTATAGGGGAGGAATAGTCAGTAGTCCAAGACATTGGGCCTGCCACGTATCCAGCTGACTTCTTGCTCTTCAAGTATCACCTCTTTACGGAAACTCCACCGCGAGGCAAATGTCGTCGACGCTTCGTTCGACTCACGTGCGGAACCAACTCCATCGAGAGCTGCATGGGATATACTCAGAGAGGGTCTAGAAGGGGGTATGCTTTCGCACGTCCTGAGCTACAGGTTGAGCCCACAACCGTTACAGAGGCCAGCACCCGGGAGGCGTTTGTGAGTAGCTTGGATATCGACGCCATTAAACCCCTTGCAACATTAAAGGCAAGTCTGGCATTTTTCGTTGGGGTGGGACCCTTCCTGACCTATGGCCATCCGAAAGGAAACAGGAGATCAGACAAGAAAGCGGATCGATAAGAATCTGAGGAACTCCGCGCCAGATTATGCGGATCACGCAGAGAATACAATCTCGAAGCTCCAGCAGGCGTACTTGACGAAATATCCCCCCGTGGACCATTCCCACTCCACTACTAGTTTTCAGCATGTTCCAAGCAGAAGGTTTGGAGTCAACTTGTTTCGGAATCGGCGAGAACTTGACCGCGCCGAGTTTGAAGAACCGGGTGCGCTGATAGTGTCGCCAATGGCTTTGGAGTTCGTTTTCTGAATTAACTTGTAATATTAGTACTTGAAGATGACTATAGGAAAGCTGTTCGCCTCCTCAACATCATCCGATCGACCAGGGTCGAAAATCTGGAGGACGAATATAACGTGAATAGTATTCTACGCTATATAGCGATACCACACCGAAACACGTCCTCGCAGTGTCTTGAAGACCTCGTTTTCAGGACGACCGTCAAGGGCGTTCTTGTCAAGTATCTAGAAAATATGATGTCAGTGCCAGCACGCTTTCGTGAAAATATAAGGAACCTGAAATAACCTGGAGCACGACAAGTAAGGCGTATTGAGACCTGGCTATGGGTACCAAACCAGGTGTAGGACAGGCCTTGAGGAAGAGTGATGGCTCAGGTCTAGCGGGATCCTTCCGTCGCGCCTTTCCCCTTTCTATTCCTCCGCTCTCACTCTACCGCGACTATCGTTCCAGTAGCTATTCAAACTTGATTTTTGGTGTTCCCCTGGTAGACTCTACGGCCAATCAATACTACGCGCCAAATATCATCGGAACGTGCATCGCAGAAGTAGAGAGAAGGGGCATGAATACTAACAGAATATATTCGGTGAGCCGTTCAATGCTTGAGGTTGCGTCGGGACCCGTGTTTAGTGACGCAGTTAGGTTCTATAAACGGCGCCGAAGTACTGCAGGCCAGTGAAGCCACCCCTGAATAATGCCGACCTACTAGCTGATGTGAAGTCACATTCAGTTGCGACGCAGGATTGAGTGTGAAAAGACATTTTCTTTCAGCTCTTCGGACAACATTCACTCTGTCGCGAAGCTTCTCGAGGTGAGACACTGCAAATGCGTCACTCATAAACTCAATTTATCATCTGCCGCCCACTAGCTTTACCTCTGGGACCTTCCAGAGCCACTGATAAGGCTTTCTTTACGAGAATTTAGACAATATGGGCAAAATAAAGGTAAGTGCTCTTGACCGTTTCATGCCTGTTCTGATGTCATGTATAGCCGAATATACCGAAAACGATTTCTCTCTGTTGCAATCGGTGATCCGTGAACTACCTCCGGTTCATAGAGAAACTCTAGGAAAGCTTTCACGGCATCTCTCTCGTGTTGCCTCCCATTCGGCACAGAACGGAATGCCTGCGAAGGCTCTCGCTTCCCAGTTCTGTTACGCCGTGTTTCGTGGTAATACAATCGTGGAAGGCTACGTTTACTTAAAGGCATGTTGCGTTTTCTTGTTTTCGTTCTCCTTACTTATTTTCTCAGGACTCGCTCATGGAGGATCTCATTCAAAATGCGGATACCCTGTTTGACGAACCCCTTTCTCCACCCGCACTACCCTCAACCCCTCCGGGGGCGAGAACTTCTGTTGACAGCCATAGCTCGTTGTTTGGGAGCACCCTGTTTTCAGAACCACACGCCATGGGTCCCGAGTTTTCGCCGTCTGCACGATCCTCTTCGACCGTACTTCCTTCGTATACTTCTGTGGACGGACATTCGATATCACCACCGAGGATACCCCAGAGCTTCTTCCCAAGCCCACTTCTCTCACCTCTTACGAACGGAAGAGATTTACCCGAGCCGGAGCCGGTCATAGTAGTACCCGAGGCGAACGGTTCCACCAGCAGCGCAGTCAGGCCGTTGCCACATACGCCCCCGCCCCTGCCCTTACCACCTACATTCGCGACTTACCAGCAGCTACCTCAACACCCGCCCTACCCACAAGCACTGATCATCCACCATCAGTCCATCCAACAGTCTGCTATCTAGCAACGCACTTCACCTCACCTCTGCAACGAGTTCGCGATCTGGGATGTAGATGTTTGAAAGTTTTTTTATATGATATGCATGCCTTTTCTTCGTTTTGTATTTCTACGCCTCAAATTATTACACATTTTATTTCGGGAACATTTGTCGTCTTTGGGTGTCACTATTTGGCTGTCCGAGGGGAAGTCTGGTGCGGCGTCGGGAGGGAAATGGGACTCGAACGGCATGTGGCACGGAAGAATAACGTTGTTGTTATTTATCTCTTGGATATACTACGAGGTGACGACAGTCGAGGTGGCCCTCGGGTGCACTCATGGGTAGCGACAGAAAACAGTCAAGTGAAAAGGAAGGCGACAGCACGACGCGTTTCTCGATCTCGATCGGTAAGGAGGGGTTGTGTCCGAGGCGAGGTAGTGGGCGGGCCCTCCTGGAGTGTAACGATGTCGGAAGTTGGCCTCATCAGTGACCGGTGACCCACTGAGTGTGGTGGGTAGGTGAAAATAAAATGTTCCTTCGAATCAGAAAACAGGCGGGCAAGGAATGAGCACGTGCCTCGTTCGTTCGACTCGCTCCGCCGCACGGACCGACTACTACTTACCCGCGGCTGGACACTCAGGCTGGCGCGCACACACGCAGCCCCCGTTGTTGTAACGTCGCTGGGGGATTGAGCTGTGACGCTAAGTTATGTGCTGCGATATTGGCCCCGGGAAAATCACGCAACCACGACCTACTCATCGATGTTACGCGCGTGGCGAACTGGGAGTCCGGTGTCCCAGCGGGAATTGACCTGCATCTTCTGTTCGAAAACGGTGCGGCTGGTGCTCTAGTTTTCAACTTGAACGTTTGAACGCTCAATCCTTCCATCAGTTGTCTTGACTTTAATTGGCACACATCAGCTTCTGAAGGGGCATGCATCACACCAAAATGGCTGCCCCCTCTCCCAGGGTCTGAGACGCATACCTCGTGGCTGCCGCCTGTTTCAAAATGAACAACCTGCAAACGCGCGACTTTACGCTGCAACTTTCGGTACCACACAATGTCATTCATGTCGGAACCCCAGTCCAGAGAGGTCTTGGAACAGCACTCGCATAAGCTGCTTGCCGAGTTCGACACACAACTCAGGATCATCGCTGATCGCTATTTGGCTTTCTTCCAACGAAGGTCTCAGCGTTGTTCGATTGATATGATATGTTTCACGCTAATCCTTGGACTCTTAGGCGAAGCATCGAGGCAACCTAGTCAGTTTTCAGAAAGTGACGAACCCCGCTCCCTATCTGACTGACCTTTCGATTTGGAGTATCAATTCCTTACGGAAGCTCCATCACGATGCAAGTCAAATTGATCCATCGCCCAACCCACGCATAGAACCAACTACAACAAGAGCCGCATGGAACAAGATCAGAGATAATCTAGAAAGAGGTATGTGCTCGTACATCGTTGTCCACCAGTCGCGGCCTACTCACTGCCGTTGAAGAAGTGAACACCCGGCAGCATTTCGTGAATACCTTGGATGCTGACGTCATTGGTCCCCTCGCAACATTGAAGGCAAGCCGGGAACGTCTCATCGACGTGGGTATCTGTTCTAACGTAACTCTATCTAAAAAGGAAATGGGAGATCAGACGAGAATGCGGATCAGGGAAAATCTCAAGAATCATTCCCGGGCGTATGTCGATCATGTGGAGAATAATATCTCGAGGCTCCAGCAGGCATACTTGAAGAAATACCACTATGGGGGACATTATCAGGACGCTTCGAACAATTGGTTTGGAGGCAAAGTCTCTACGTTATTTCGTGGTCGGCGGGGGCTTAAGTATGCCGAGTCCGAGGACACGGGTATGCCAGTACCATCAATGGTCCCAACTTCGTTCACTAATTTGACTTTCTGAAGTAGCGTTCGACGATAGCTGCAGGGCAGCCGTTTTCCATCTTAACATCATTCGAGAGGGGATAGCTGAAAATCTGGAGTACGGATATAATGTGAGTAAGATATATTCACGGATTGACGCTATGTCGAACCTTGTGAATGCAGTGTCTAGAGGACCTTGTTTTCACGACAGCGATCAAGGACGTTCTTCTCGGATACGTGAGCGGTATGATGTCAGTGCTAGTACGCTTTCTTGAAATCAGGAAACTTTACATCGCCCGCAGCACGGCATGCGCAATGTACAATGACGACCTGGCAACAAATCTTGGACCGGAAGTAGAGAAAGCGTTAGCTGGAACCGATACCTCCAATCTGAAAGCGTCTTTCCGTCGCACCTTCTCCTCTTCCATCCCTCCACCCGCTCTCTACCTCAATTACCGTCTCGGTGCACATTCGAATTTGGTCTTTGGCGTCCTCCTACGGGACTGCATGACCGATGGGGACTGTGTACCGAAAATCATCAGAATGTGCATGAAAGAAGTCGAGGAAAGGGGTTTGGATACTTACGAAGTTATATTCGTATCCGGTAAGCCCATCAGGCCATGTGTTCGAGTTGGAATTCATGCGATTGCAGTTGGACGCTTTGTACGACCCAGGAGTACAAGAGGCCAGTGGAATCTACCCTCAATGAACTAGCCTCCTAGCTGATGTAGCTCCTCGTTCAGTTGCGGCGCAGGATAGAAAGTGAACAGGCAGTTTTCTTTCAGCTATAGAGACAACATCCATTCTATTGCCAAGCTTCTCAAGGTAGGTCATTTCAGCCACGTCATCACCTTAAAAACGGCATTTATCATCCACCCAGCTCTACCTCTGGGATCTTCCTGAGCCATTGTGTACACTCCCTTTACGAGATTATATACAGTACGGACAGAATAAAGGTTAGTGGTCTCTTACATCGTTTCGTTCACATGCCAATGTTACACGTAGCTCGATATGCCGAAAACAATTTCTCCCTGCTGCGATCGAAGATCCGTGAACTGCCTGAGGTTCATAGGACCACTCTAGGAGCTCTTTGTCTGCATCTCGCGCGCGTGGCCTCTCATTCGGACAAGAACGCAATGACTGCGAACGCCCTCGCCCTCACGTTCGGCTATTATGTCTTTAGTGGGTGTACAATATTCCCAGGCGGCGTTCGCGTGAAGGCACGTTGCACGTCTCACCTTGCTTTCCGTCCATCAACCCATTCTCTCAGGACTTACTCATGGAGGATCTCATTCAAAACGCGCATACCCTGTTCGACGAGCACCTTCCTCCGTCCTCTCCCCCCTCAATTCGCCCAGATGAGACGGCGTCTGTCCTTAGCTTCAACTCGTGTTTGAGCCCACAATCTGCCGAGGCTCAAGTCGCTGGTCCAAGTACCTATCTCCGCCCGGAGCCTGTTGGCAGCGTCCGCGCATATGGTCGATATTCTCCCTCGATATCTCATTCGACTTCATCTGTCGACCACTTGGGGGGTACCACGCCGACGACGCTGACCCCTTTGCTGGGCTCACTTCCCAAGACGAGGAGTTTTAGGGTCGGCCCGGGACGTCGTGTCTTCGCCGCCTACGTCCGCAGCTGAACAGTTGTATCCAGAAGCCCAAAGTCCACAGGAGAGTATGCCATCTAGTCTCGCAGATCAAACCTTCTCCTCCGGAACGAGTCTGCGATCTACATTGGAGACTTTTCACTAAATCCACCATTGAGGGAAATGTTCGAGTGGTAGGGACGGTTTGTATTGTTGGACGCCGCCGTTGGATGGATACCTTACATCGTATTCCGAAGACCCTGTTGCTTAGCTGCGGTCGACCCACGAGCACGTTTTTTACTAGATATGATGCATGATGACCCACGCCACTAGTTGGGTCGTGATGCTATGTAGGTTACGCGTTTCAGAGGCCATGCATGATTACGACCGCATCTCGTAAGGGTACTTCTAGCTGAACATTCATCTGTAACTTCAACCGACATCTGTTACGCCGCACACGGTTCAGTACGTTGAGTTCTTAGGGTTAAAGAGGCACTCAGGTCTGCGGTGGGGTTATGGATGGGGTTCTGCACGTATTCCCACTCTATGAGCACAGTTCCTGTCACTCCTGGTGAATAGAAGGACTCGATGGTTGCTGCCTCGCTACCGCTACCAATAGCTGTGTTAAAACTCAGCTGGTCACTTCCATTTATGACGCGAATATTTGATACAGTACATCTCCGCCATGTGATAGTTTATAAAGCTGCGTGCCTGACGGGCAATAACGTCTGCAACGTTTGTGTCGTAGTCTCCTTCTCCGCCTTGATCACATTGGCAAATGCTTTGAAGTTCGGTTTCGACGCATCGCCTAGGCGATACACCCCATTGATGTGACTCATGCTAACGATGGGGCGTAAAGTATGTACGCACCTTGCAACTGGAACAGCAGACTCTCACTGGTCGTGATTTGCGCGCCAGCTTGGCGCATGCGCTCGAGCGCCACCGGGACCTCCTCCTTGTTGCAGCTCGACACACCGTCCGCGAGGACGTGCACGTCGTAGCCGCGCTCAAGTAGGTCCAGGGTGGACTGCAGCACGCAGACATGGGACTGCGCCAAGACGATCAGACGATCGGGGACGTGGATGTGGATCGATTGTGCTCGCCTCGATGCCCATGAGGACGAGAGACTTGAAGTCGTGCTTCTCGAGAAGGGAGAGTACCTCCGGCGTCGCCATCGAGAAGAGCGTCTTTTCGACCGTGGCGAGGTGGAGGGGCCCCAGCGAGGCCAAGTCGATACGGTCGTCAGTATTGCCAAGCGCTGTCGTCGATCAAGGCACCCGAAAACGCCGCAGGCAGGTGGGACATGGCTGTGCCTGAGCGGCCGTCGAGTGGAGCAGGAGTGGGGCGTACCTCTGGGGTTTTGCTCGGTGACGATTACGGGGACCTCCTGTATCTGGATTCACATGGGCTTTTGTGTGGGGGCGCAGTAAGTTACAGCGCGCACCTTGGCGGCTCTGAGGAGCTTGTTGCCAGTGGCAACCACGGCATCGTACCCATGAACGGCAGTGCCTACAAAGATGGGTTATTGCCCATCACAACAAAGAAGAGGGCGCACGAAATTTGAGCTGTACATCGCAGAGGAGAAAGGCAGATCTGGAGGGAATGAGCTTGACGACCCTTGCAGCCATTAGCCGAGTTAATGATTGTTTGTGATTGTGATGTTGGGAAAGAGACGCTTTGGGTTTACAGTCTTTGTCGCCACACACCCATCTCGTCACTTCTGTTTGGCTCCCTCCTCGGTCTCCTCCTTTCTTTTCTATAACCACCACTCTCTTCGCCTAGTGCACCTTCCACTCTTTCTAATAATTAAACAAAAACCATGACCGCCATTGTTGACCGTATTGATTCACCCGCTGACAGGATCAGAGATGACGAGTTTCTTGCCGACAAGGAGAGGGTAACCTATTTATTTATTCCCTCTTCCGACGCCGCAGCTCATCGATCCCACTCAGTTCGAATCTTTTAAACTCGGTGGAGCCCCTCCTGCTCAATCAACCAGGAGACATTCTCATTCACGTTCCCATTCTCGCAACCTCTCCATCTCTTTCTCCTCTTCTTTTCATGATATCTCGCTTTCATCCTCAAACTCCATTTCCTCTCTCTCACACCCACCAGCTCCGACTCTATCGACAACAAAGCGGAACTCCCACCATCGCCGCCGCTCCTCCGTGTCCACCCGCCGCGAGTCGGCGGAGGTCATGGGCGTTACCCTACCGGCGCTTTCCACTTCCAACAGTGAGGACAACGTAACCCTTGGCGACAAGGACTCCATTCGCCGCCGGGCTCTCTGGGCACTTGAGGGCAAGCCGAGTCCAGATGGTTTTTCGCCAGTCGAGATACCAGAGCTTGGCTCACCAGAAATCGAGCGGAGGATCTCTGAACTACGTATGCTTCCGTCCTTTCATACACTCCGTTCCCCAGCTGACCCCATGTCATAGCGAGCAAGCCGTCATTCCCTCCTGTCATAGGCAGCTTCACCTCAGGTTTGAGTGGCCTCGCAAATATCCGCGACTCATTCAGTAGCCGTGTGACGTCTTCTATCAAAGATCAGCTCCATACCCTTGTTGAGGAGGAGGAAGAGGAAGAGGAGCCCCAGGCATCTGCATCCCCACCAGCTGACGCATCGTCTTTACCTGCCGCGGTTATTGGCTCACCCTCCCCAGGCTCGCCATCGCCCCTGCCGGCCTCACCCTCCGCCCGCTCTCGCTCAGCCCAGACAGGCTTATGTCAACTGTCACTGGTGAACAACTTCCCACTCCGGACTCTGCACCCACTCCCACGAAGCCCACTGGCCTCAAGTCACTCACTCTCGCGGCTTCGCCCAGCTTAACGTCCCCTTCCTCTTCCCCGGATAGCGGTGTCCTCTCCAGGGCTACTGCCTTGCATCGCCGTTCTGTCGTCGTCCCTCCGACTCATGCCTCCTCGTCCGCATCGTTTTTTCGTCGGGCTTCGCTGACCGAGAGCACCTCCTCAATATCCTCGGACCCTTTTGAGGCTCCCAGAAAGCGTAGCAGCATCTCATACAAACCATCTTTTCACGGTCTCCCAACTCCAGAACTCACCCCGACGACTGAGGGTCGTCCGTTGACCGGCTCAGAAACCGAATGGGGTCGTCCTCCTTCCCTCACCAACGAGCAGCACTTTCTATACCAGTCCCAAGCTGCTCTCGTCGCGCGCATTTCAGAACTCGAGCGCACGCTCTCCTTTCGTACCTCCCGTCCTGTCTCCCTCGCGGCTTCAGACAGCTCTTCAAGTGTGGCAGAGCCAACTGATGAGATGCTCCGCCTTATTACCGATCTCAAGGCCGAGCGAGACGAACTGAAACGTGACATTGATGGATGGCGCACGCGTGTAGCCGATCTCGAGAAGCAGTCAGGTGTGCTTGCACTCCGTGTCGACACGGAGCGCCGCGAGGCGTGGATCGCACGCGAGCGCCTGAGCTTGCTGGAGGTCGAGAAGCGCGCTGCCGTCCGTGCCGCTGAGGAAAGCGACGCCGCCGTGAAAAGTTTGCAAGCCGAGCTCACAACTACCAAGGCGGATTTGCAGGCCGCGCAAGAAGAGGCGGTGCGCAACCAAGAGATAGTGCATGAGCTTGAATGTGTTAGGGCTGAACTAGTGGGAGAGCGCCGCCTTCGTGAGGACCTCGAGAAATCACTCGAAGAGTTGAGCCTGCTCAAGACCCCTACGCCCGTTGCCCCGATACGACGCATGATGTCCATCGACTCGATGAGCTCGGCTACGGATGTCGACTCGCTCGATGAACACACGATGAGTGGCTCCGAGCTCAAGGCCGTACAGGAGGTGGACGAAGATGAGGAGGTGTATTCGGAGCATGAGAACAATCTCATGGGTTACGAAGATGAGGAAGAGGGCGATGACACTTTCACCTCGCAGAACGGATCGTCGTTTGGCTCACTGGAAGATATACCCTGCTCTACTCCTCATTTGGACGCCTCCGTGGCATCCTCGCCCTCCCGCTCACCATCACCGGCACCCCTTCCGACTCACGCCAGACGGTCTTCGCTCTCGCGTGAGTGGTCCTTCCCTGCAAAGGGCGCGCCTCATGCCGCCTCACCGCAACACTTCCCAGAGGAGGTCGACTAGATTCTTCGGGATGCCTCGAAGATATGGGCGACTCACCACCGATCTCGGCTGCTCCCCCCAGAGAACTACGAGCCCATTTACCAAGGGTTTCTTTGGCGCTGCCAGCGAAGAAGAGGACGAGATGCCGCCCTTTGTGCTTCCCGCCGATGTTGGTGTCGAGGTTGAATCTCCGCCCGCTCAGGACCCTGCGTGCTTCTCTGGCTCAGGTCTCGGGGTCGTTCTCGAAGAAGACGAGCTCGCAGACGCGGAAGATTTGTTTGTCGGAGAGGAAGACGAGGGTGGGATCAAGTTCAAGTTTGAGATACCGCCTACTTTTGTCTCATCGGCGCAGACTCCCTCCCCAATCACTCCCCAAACACGCAAGCCCGTTCCGTTCTGCGAACTATCGAGCGAGGACGACGACGCTGCTTTCACCTTCCCCTCTGCATCGCTCGTTTCCCGCAAGACCGCCTCGCCACCTTCACCCTCGGCGATCCCCCGCGCAACCGTGCTCAAGCGCTTCGAAGGGCCCGCCAGGAACGTCAAGCCCTCGCCTCCGCGCGCCACTCCTTCGCCACCTGCGGCATCTTCCAGGAACGGTTCGCCTCTGAGCGACCGCAGCGGCGGCGCACGCCCGTCGTTCCTTCCACACCCAACCGTCAAGCCAATCGCCGCGCCGACCTTCATTCCGCAACCGTCGTCGTTGACGAAAGTGCGCGTAGTTCCTCCTCCGAGTATGTAAGTATTACACAACCTGGAGAGTATCTTGCTGAACTCACGCGTACCTTGTATATAGACCCCGGTCACCACTTCGGTCGCAGCCCCCTCCGTCCAGTGCAATTGCAATGAGCGGCAGTCCATTCGCCGCGTTGCAGAACTTCGCGAACTTCGTGGTGCCCTCGTGGACCATCACGCGCGGCGCTGTAGAGGAAAATAGCATCGCCACCACCGAGGAAACAAAAATCGAGACGGAGAAGAAAATGGGCTTTGTGTCGAAGGAGCGCCAGCTGGCGCGTCTGCGCGAGCGTATGGCCGAAGAAGGCGTCGTCGCTGTACCGTGCAGGCGGTGTGTAGACCGTGACGTGGCTCCCTGAGGCGCGAGAGTCGTCCCTTCTGTGATTGACCAACTGTTGTAATGTCGATGAGATCTTTTTCAAAAGTCTTTTTTGTTCATTATTTTTTTTTTGGCTTATGTCCCCCTCATCACACACGCGCAAGTAGTCCAGTGTCCCACTCTCGGACCTGCTTTACTTCTTGTCGACGAGTACACGAATCGTTGGTATCATTATTTTGTTGTAGATGTCTTCTCTTCCTCCCCCCATCGCCATCTTGTCACCACCCCCCCCCCAACTCCACGAATCCTTTTCCCACTTTTTGTCCTGTCTTGGGCAGAGCCCTCGTCTGATCCCATGCCATCTCGCTTTGTCCCTCTCGCCTGTCGAGCCCTGTTTATATATATTGGGGACAGCGCTGAACGAACTTAACCCCCCCCTCCGTCGGAACAACTTGTTGGGTGGTTCTATTTATTTCTTGTTGCGTGCATACGTACGCGATTTTATGTCATACTGCTACGCGTATTTCTTGTTTTTTTTGATAGCTACACGAAAAAAAACTCGGACTCTTTGAAGCTATCATGGAGCTATCGTGGACGTGATGAGTATCGTTACTGCTCGTGAGTTACGCTCGTGAGTCATGGTAAAACTATGGTAGAGTCATTTGGTCAGTCTGGAGTATACAATATTTGGTACTTTCATACACGATCGTCCACGCGCGTAAACAAAAGCCTGAGGTGGACCTTCGGTCGCACTGCAAAGCTCAAGCTCAAGTGCCGATGAAGTGCCGAGGGAATGCTCCACATATTTTTTTGGGAGAGGGGAAACAATAGTTGTGTGGTCGCATGACTGCTCATGTGCCTGTATCATTCCGGTTCGGACCAGCAGAGGTACTCACGCCCAATACGTGTGATATCATGTGTCCTGCTTTGTGTCGGCGTAGGATGCCGCCAGCTGTAAATAGCAAAGAGCCCGCTTCCAACATGGAGCATACTCTGTATGACGAAGAGCGGAGACAGATGATGGCCGAGGACACCCCGACCTGCTCGGCGCAAACCTGGGCGCACGGCGCCGTAACCACGACCACGACACACACCGAGTCGTAGATGGAAAGGCCGCACATGACACCGCATTTCGTCCCCCGGTCGAGCGCGGTACCACTGGCAGTCATGACCAAGACCTGAGGCAAGTTCACAGTGAGGCTCGGTCCCTCTTCACAGCTAGCCCCCGAGACTGAGTCCTGGTTTGTACATCAGGCGTAGATGTGGCACCAAATGAGGTTACTGCAGTAGAATAACAGAGTGTCTAACGTACCGCATGTGCGCGGCGAACAAAGAAGACTGTCAACCAACCCATCAAGGCCTTGATCAACGCACCAAATGGAAACGCACTAATGGCGAAAGACCCTCTGTGATTAGCTTTCCGGCTTTCCAGGAACTGGTGGCTTATGATAAATAATTACCGCAGTGGCCATCGCGACAAAATCAATCGCTACGCGATGCAAGTTTGGGGGTTCATTTGGTTCTCCCGATTATTTTGAGCTGCTCTAGCCGGTCTGAGGGGCGGAGTGAGGAATGAGCGCAGCCTCGGACACAGAACCGAGACCGAGAGGCACGCCCATTTCTCCAGATGCTTCGCCATCCTATCCAGTTACCTACCTCGTAACTTACCAGCAAAATATTTTGGGAAGCCGGTTCCGCGCCCTTGCGCCGGACTCCTTCTCCCTTTTGTTCCCGCCGGTGTCGCACGGAATTTATCCCCAGAGAGCTCAGCGCCCAGCGCTCAGCAGCGAGTCTCGAAGAGAAGACCCCTCTCATGGGACTTGGAGACAGCCGGCGCCCAACCCTCGGCAGACTCTGGGCATATTAGGATTGATGGTGTGGCGTTGGCGACTCGTACCCGGCGCGCCAGGGCTTCTTCGCTCGCATATTCATCGGAAGGCTGGGGCTAGGTTCGCGTTTGTGTGTCGCGCGTCTGGAGTCCAAGTTTCCTGCGGCGGAAAACCCTGACCCCAAATCGTTTAGCCGTCACGACTCCAGCCTGGATGGACTCGAAAGGCCCCCCCGCCACCACGGCAACGCACCCCCTTCTCTCCTTGCGCGCGTGTTTCGCTTGGCTCGTGGGCTGGAATGGTCGGTCGTGGCCGCGAGGCAAGGGGAAGCGCTGCAGAAGCAGGGGGTCATTATTATTATGCGTGCGTGCCTGAGGTCCGCATCTTATACTATATACAACTGCGACACCTTCGCGCGCCCCCTCCCACAGTCGGTCCTTCCCTTTCAGAGACGACTGCTACGCGGCGGCAGGAGGCGGCACCGAACTGAAACCTGATACCAGGCCGGATGCGAAGAGCGACGACACATGTCACTTATTGTAGTGTGGGTTGGTGCATCGGCACCGTCATGCACCACGCGATGCAGCGGCGATCATGCGTGCAGGTGCTGCTGCTGGTAAGTCGTGTACAAGCGAGACGTGTACCAGAACACACTGATCGAATTTGCCTTGGTCTGTGCGTCCGCTAGAAGAGAAGGAGGACGTGGTGGAAGATGGACGGCATGGCACTACGGCACTGGCCCCTCCCCCCTCCCATTGGTTTGGTGCTTGGTGCGAGTTCCACGGCTAGCCCGTCGCTTCCGTACGTACACGCAGACTCGCGCGTCATCCTACTGTATAGGATCTTCACCGTGTGGTGCACTTAGACTGGACACTGACAACTTGACATTTCTCAAGGTCTAGATCCAGTTGGATCTGCTGTATGTATCGGCCAAAATGGCAGAAATTCCGCGCCTATTATTTTTTTTCTTGATCCCGGTGCCTATTACATGAAAGGGCTACTGTATGTTCATGGACTAGAACGGAGCGTGCGGGCATGTGGCTTTTCCTGACAGAACGAGGCTTCTTCAATTTTGTACGCTCACTTTGGATAACAAATTCGGGGCTGCTGGACGATCTCCACGTAAAGATACTGTACAGTACTGTATGTGTGTAATACAAGAATCCTCAGACTGGTGCTCAAATGAATGCCCGTATCCAACGCCGGTGTACAAAGCCCCTGTCGGCAGGAAGTTAGCTCCTGAGGCCTGAGGCCTCAGGAGTAGAGAATTCGCCGAGGTCAGAAGGACTGTGGAGTTGGGTCGCTATCACTACGTACTGACAACCCTGTGATATACATAGTATAGCGAAGAAACCCTCCGCCGAGCGTATACCCCTTTACCTTCCTAAAGACTCGATGTGGCGTTCTGTTGTTTGAATTGTGTACTGTAGCTATCTCAAAAGGAGATAAGCCCTAATTTTAATTGAAATTTACTAGCCTGTTGGCAGTTGCTGCCTTCTTTTTTTGCACACCTCTCCTCTCGTGCTTTCGAGCCTATCATAGCAGGGCGCGTGCCGAATCCGGCACCTACGGGAACATGGGCCATCGTGTATCGGATAGCACTTTCCGCCAACTAGCAATGCCAGTTGCAGTGGCAGTGGTGCGCGCTAGCGGGGGGAACTCGAAACTATAATCTGAATTAGTATTCGACCCTGTGCCATTGCAGGGTGCTGAAACATCCCACTGGCATACGACAAGCGTGGGTGTGGTCGTATGCCAGGCGATGCCAGGATATTTCGTTACAATGCCACTCGTTGACTAATCTGGGAGTGCTGTTTCCAATTTTGATTGGTCAAACTAGTCTCCCACGCCATCATATTCTCGTTTACGCGTTAGGCACTCTGCTCCAAGTGCCCGATTGGTCGCTAGCTGCTGACCGCTGAACTCGCCCTGAGATATTACTGTGTTACCACTGCCACGGCACCGGAGCGTAGTGCTCTGCTTCCTGTCACCAGCCAAACAATCTCCAAAGTCTGCCAGCATGCAACATAATAATCTGGCGTGCTCCAATCAAAAAGAAAAACAAGTCCATGCTGCCCGTCTTGCACGACACTAACTTCGATGTAATGGAAAGCTCGCAAAAAAGATGATATCGGAGCCTTTTCCAGGCGAGTTGTAAGCGGAGCACGCGCCGCTTCAGAGGAGTCCCTGTGAATGTCCTTGTATCTGTTGTGCCGAATATCCGGTCCTCGTTTTTCGCCTCTTCTGACAAGAACCAGTTAGTCCCAGCTCGAGACACAATTGCCAACTCGTTCACCAGGGGTACCTCTCGTCCTTTCGGTAACAGAATTTCCCAATAGCGTGGCCCAAACGTAGGGGCAAGACACACCCTCTCTCTGGCTCGGTCGCGCCATGGCCGAGCCGCTTGCCTAAGCGGTCGCGATAGGCGTGCGCGCCCGCAACCAATGCCCCTAAAAAGTCAAAATATTTCGGAAAAAG
The DNA here is from genome assembly GCA_021524915.1 of Lactarius akahatsu. Taxonomy (NCBI): domain Eukaryota; kingdom Fungi; phylum Basidiomycota; class Agaricomycetes; order Russulales; family Russulaceae; genus Lactarius; species Lactarius akahatsu. Next base: position 125,917 of record JAKELL010000074.1, on the reverse strand, counting down.
GGTAACGGGGCTCGTGGGCGCCTGGAGCCAGGGAAGAATTAGAAGTGTCAAAAACCACCGTCCACTGGCTTTTTCTCTCGATCGCACTGTAATATTCAAATAATTACTGCCAGACATTGATCCCCCAGACTTCTTTTTCAGACTAGTGCGTCGTTCAGAATGTCCTAAAGACCGGCGCATATGCCGTGCGAACTCAGCGGACGTTCCTCCTTCAAGTCCCCTCTCTTTCTCTTTCCCTCTCTCTCTTATTTATCAACTCACCATCTGGCCAGATCCAACCAGTGCGCGTTGATGTCGTGCCCCATCCATGATCGCTGTACCTGCTGTAGTGCCTCCCTTCAATACACCGCGTCCATAACCACTGCGGGTACTTCACAATTCGCTCCCCAGTCAAGTAACCTCCTTTTTGGATATGAATGGGCACCTCTAGTCGCAGCGCCTGGAGGACCATGGCATACCGTCGATCCAGTAGCTTTCCATCCCTCTTCGATGTCGTGCTCTGGGCAGGATCTATCACAGCCAGACTACTACCGTCCCAGAAATACGTACGAGGCCATGCCCCTTCACCACGCGTATAATCGGGAATCTCGCCCTCACGTACACGAGCAGAAGCAAGTGCTCCCCTCTCGCGAACAGGTGAATTTTGTCATTGTGAACGTGTCGTCCACAGGCGTATGCTGAATCAATTTGCGACGCAGCCCTCGTACCCCGCCCAATACATCCAGGGGGTTGGCAGGATGGCAATTCCCAACAGCTTCTCAGGGTCGACGCTACCAGCGCTTCATCTGCATCGGGTTGGCCCATCTGGTTTTGCGAGCCATGAGGAACTCTCACAAACCGAGTTGGCAATTGATTCCGACCAGGGCTTATTCGATGAACCGCCTCCCCCTTATACAAATAATTCCTTACTCGTCCATCCTCTGAGCGGCGTCTACCCACCATCTGCTGTCTTGTCTACTGATCGCTTTTTGAACGTTGGTGCAATGACTTCGTCTCCCTTGGCACCTGTGCCACTGCGCCACAGCTCCTTGTATCAAGTGCTAAAGCATGAGTCACCTGCTTCGCCTTCGATAGGCACGCTTCACTCCCGCGTGTCGTCTCTCGCTCACGCTCTAGAGCCACAAGATCCACAGGCACGGCAGGCACCTCTGCCGTGTACGCCTGCTCTTGGAGATAGACTGGGCTCTTACGGCATCTCGGCACCCTCACCAAATGCGGCCCAGATGACATCTACGTCGCTCTCTCTGGCCGCTGGAGACCCTTGCTCGACTCTGGTGCGGGTGCCGCTAGCGGCGCCTGCGCCTGCACAAACGCAACGCCTTGTTTCCTCCGAAGCTCCGCCGACTACGTGTGCCATCGTTCCACCGCAAAATTTGTCTATCGTAACGCCTCAGCATGCTCACACACTAGCACATTCCTTCCCTGAAGTTGCCACCCACGATTACGACACGCTCCCGCGGCTACGTAAAGTAAGCACCTGACCCTCCCAACCTACGCCGTTACGCATCCACTTACGGAACCCCTGTTATCTGGCGCAGCTCCAACCAGCGCTGCCAGGGTCCGGCAAGGAGGATCATTCTGCTGCGTCAAGCCCGCTCTCGTCACTGTCATCTCGCCCGTCATCTTCGACGGGCGCTCCGGAATCGTCCACAAACGACAGCAAGAGCGCACTGGAGTCGGCCTTTACTTTACCCGGACGCAAGCGCCCTGTATTGCGGGCCAAGCTGGCATGCCTCTTCTGTCGTCGGCGGAAGATCCAGTGCCGCCCTCTGCTCGGTGATCGTCAGGACAACTCATGCCAGTGAGTTCTCTTTTCTGGAATTTGTTGAGTGGGATGTTAACGGCGTCGTCCCTTGTACAGGCAATGTGCGAAGCGAGGCAGACAATGCGAGTACCCGGAGGTGACTTGGCGCGGCCGGGGGAGGAAACGGTCTCATGGCGATGACCTCGATGAGAGTGACTACGAAGAGGACTTGCCACCACTCACAAAGATACAGCGGCAGACGTAGCCGTGCTCAGTCTCCGCGCCAACCTCCGCGTCGCTCCCATTTCTGTCTGTCCTCCCCTTTTATTCTCTGTTATCTCAACCGCGCATTGCACTCTTGCTTGAATCATTTTGCTTTCGGTCTTGCTTTCGTCTTCGTTTTAATCCTAGTTCTCGTACCTCTCTTGCTCTTGCTTTTTCTGCTCTCACTTTTTTTGACTAAATCCCAGTACGGACGCCTGCCCGGTCAGACGGCCCCCTCCCACTAATTCCCACTACTAATGGCTTGCTTCGCGGGCGTTGCGTAGCATATACAAGTGGGTAATAATGCACGTCGATACTCTCCGTTTGTATTCAAATCAGTCAGCATCTACATATAGGTCGTTCACAGTAGTTTATGGCCCACTGCCGCTCTTGGATAACGCTCATACGATATAGTAGCTAAGTCGAACGCTGCTGCCATATAATAATAAATACGTCTTCGAGCCCCAACTTCTGTATTTGTTCACTGCAAGTCGTAGATGGCCTGACCTGTCAAGAACCCCATCTCAATATGGCAGAAAAGGAGAGGTAGCTTAATGAAAACACAAGTGGCCAGCCAGGGCGTGGCTTCCGCCATGAGTAAGTGCCGATACCCCTGGCGTAAGGTGACAACTCTGTCCGTGAAACTCGCGAGACCCAAGTGAATTCCGCCGTTAGATATTATGTACAGCACCTATGGTGCAAGCGACCATCTTCATGAATTCAAATGGTGGCGACCACTCGTACAAACATACAGTTCAGAGTGAAACAGGAGTGAACGGAAAAAAATTGTGCCAAGAATTGTGCCGCAATCAATGCCGCAATTACAAACAAGGAGGATCGGCAAATCTAAATAAAAAGCTATAGAGATACAAGACCAAGACAAAACGCCGTTGAACCAATAATAGTCCAAGCCCTAATAGCCGACATTCATTCCGCTAGAGCTGGAAGCACCCAATAAATAAATTGACAATTGGAGTAGGAGTAGGAGTAGTTGCACCGGGCAAGAATACACGGCGTGCGAGAGCACACGGAGCAAAGTGAACTAGAAGAAGCCCACTGGTACACAAAGTCGCATTAGTTCTGCGGATGGTAACGAGGTGTTAATTTCCGACGAGATGTGGCTTACACTAGGCCGGAACAGGTCACAACAGGAAGCCGACTCTCCACCGTTGCACGGACAGGTGTACTCCTCCCCTCTGAATCCCCACACCTTCTTGGGCGGCCGATGCGGGGCTTGGCCACACCGCACACGTACTTTGGTGAGCGGGCGAGGATCAAAAGAAGCCCACTTTTACCGGGCTATTTTTTTTTTTTGGTCGGTACGGGGTAGACGGCGACACGATCGTGACAAGATCAGAAAATTGCGCGCCAGGTCTGGCCTTCTGGCAGAAGCACCACAACCTGTGCCGCACTGTACGGGGTCGGACGTTAAGCCGTGAGCTTATCTTATCTTTTTTTTTTTCTATTCCTTTTTCTTTCCTCTCTTCTTGGACGGAGTCAAACGGCGACTAGACACCCTTTGCAAGGCATGCCGAAATATTACGAGGCAGCCGGAGCACTGTATAGCGCTGAGTCGAAGGAAGCACCGACGCGTGCTGTCACCCCACGAGAGGATGTTTTGACGGTGTGACACGTACGGACAGAGACAGACAGCAGTGCCCGTCGAATATCTTTGGGGTTTCTTCGAACTTGCGATTGGGTTGGAGCGCAAGCCTCAAGGAATGGAAAAAAAGAAACCCGAATGCCCCGAGTAACTTACCACATGCGGAATTGCCGTCGACAAAAGGAAGCCGCCTTGCTCTCGCCCATTTGAGAGGCGAGGCGAGGGGGGCTCATCGCTCCGGCCACTCACCTTTTCCCCCTCGAAAATCCCTTCACGTGCCCCTTTTGGTGGGCCCAGCATCGGCCATTTGGGCCTTCAGCCCGCACTGCTTGCTCCCCGCGCTGTTGCACATATCGGAGTGTCAAAGTCTCGTAGGCCCAAGTCATATCGGCAGATTGCCCGGCGCAAGTCTTACCCGGTTGCAAGTGGTGTATGTTTGTGAGCATCTACTGTATACGTTCCATAACTCTAAATCCGTAGGTGTTCGGCTCCAGTCATGGAAAGCGAAGACGCTGTTACGCGCTGCTTCAGGGAGCATATGGTCCTTGTAAGGGAAGCACGCAATCCGCGAGGTGGGGAGCACCTGAACGTACTGACGTTATGACGTACTCATCTTCGACATAGCCTGGGACGTTCTACTGTCGGTGAAACCCTAATAGACCCATGTGGGATCATTCGTACAAGTGTACAACCAGGGGCAGTCAGCGGGCGCCGACTCGGCAAATGGAGGAAAACTACAATAGTCAACAACCGACAACATCTCGGCGCATTCATCAGTCTGTGGAAATATTTCCAAGGGGATGTCATTGCAGTAAGTCCTTTGAGCCAGTCTGAGGTACCACCATAGTCCTGAGTACGCAGAAGAAAAGGTCTTGAAGACGTAAACTAGATGGGAGACGTCACACCAGAAGAAAATCAGACAAAATGAAGCGCTCAAGCAAGGCGTAATATGTTATGACCTAGACGCTAGCGCTGCGCGAACAACGTTTCCAATCCAAGAAGATGATTGGTATCTTCGCATTTTGTCTGTGCAACGCGCTGCCCTAGTGTGAACCAAGTTGTCCGAGATGAAACGTCGATCAGTTGACGAACAAATTTTTCATACCGTGCTGGTAAAGCGAACCAGAGCCAGAGCCAGTTCAAAGTTTTGGAAAGTCAACACGGAGCAGATTCGGAATTCGGAAAAAAGTGTCGTGAGAAAGCTTTCGGCGAATAGCGAGGTTCAAATTCGAGTGACACACTTGTAACGTCGTGACACACCACCGAAAACCCCGCTGCGAGCGGATTATTCTCTGCATCACCACTCAGTTCTCAGTAGTTATTCAAAAATCGAATCAATAAACCAACAATGCCTGCTGGACCCATTCGCAATTCTTTCATGAGGAACTGGTGGGCCGTTGAGGTGTGCACCACTCTTTCTACCTTTTTCTGGAAGGCGATTGACTCATTGAGTTCGTCAAGGCTATCCCGATGTAAGCACCTTAGTCGTGCACCCCTCGCCCTTCCAAAACATCAGTTTTTCTCCATAGCTACGTTGTCATAGGCGGTGTCATTGCCGGTGGTTCGTGGTATCTCTCCCGCCTTGCGCGTGGCCCGCATGGTGAGCCTCCATCACCTTACGTTTTTGTACCATTGTTCTCCGAACACTGACTCTACGCTCGTGCAGTCATCTGGACCAAGTCTAACCCCACTCCATGGAACGACGTTAAGCAGGATGAGAACGTCAAGATGATGTCCGTCAACCAGAAGTTCGAGAAGAGGTACGCCCCGTTGTTTGTTGCCATTAGTACTCCGTCAGCTCATCTCCGGTCACAGCTGGTCGCGCGATAGACTTTAGATTGGAGGAGGTAAAAACTATTGATTTCTATTGTACCCTCCGAACGGCTTTGAAATATTATTCGTCTGCCTCACATGCAACACGCCGCACGTAGCGCGCTGATAGCGCTCACAGTTGGTGATTGTGCCTTCCTCAGGCTCCACGTGACAATTTGAGCATAATATAACTCTTCCAATCCCGTCTCATTGCGGGGCTAGTGTCCAGCTTGAATGAAATGATCGACATTCGCAACGTAAAGGCCACCTGGATGTTAATGCTATCCTTCAACAGGATGGCCGGCTTTCATGCAAGTTTCAATCCCATATCAGAATTTGTTGGGGTTAATGATCTATTATATTAACCTTATATTTTCCATTTTAGGGGGTTATAACCCGTTATAAGAATTTGTCGCTCTTATCTCCAGCGGGACTAAGATACAGTGCTGTGACAGGGCTCCATCATGATTCTCGTGCGCATTTTTCAAACCGTTACTCTAACCTGTTGGACAAGACTTTGCTGCGTTCCAGCAGTGTCTTGCTTTTGAACTTGTCCGATGGAAATCTATGTCCAACGTCTCACAACAATTACAACACGCTGAACGCTCCGAGTCGCTCGCACAAGCCAAAACTGGCTAGTGGACGACATAGCGTCTGTGCGTTCCATTGCCCTTGGCACTTAGTTAGCAAACGACGTATCCGTAGCAGCTGTCATACATTAGCAACGATGTCTTGAACAGTATAGTACTTGTAATTGGGGCTGACTAACTTGAATCAAACAAATCTCATCAATTGCGTACGTGATGAGCACGCAAGTGAGGACGACAACACCTCCCTGTCCATTTCCTTTGTGCGCGCTGGCCTATTGGGCAGTGTAAAGAATGCCGAATGACCTTGTATCCTTCTGGGGTCTGGTAACGAAAAGTCAGGCGTCTACAATACTCGCTCGCCGAGCTCTCGGCTGATCTTTCTGGGACCTACACAGTATACCGTTACAGTACCGTAACACAGGAGTAACTGCAGTACCGAGCAATAATGTTCGTAAGACGTAAATCGGAGCAGTGCTGCTTTTTTTTTTTTAAAAAAATATTTTTATCCCGGCTTGGAGCAGTGCTACTTTGGCCCGATCGACGGGGTTCGTGCAAGCCCGTTTTGTGTTGTGAGACATGGGACACGACACGCATGCGAGGCACGGGATCTTGCCTTCGAAGCCTCCAGGGACACGGCGTCATTGAGAAGAATGTCACCTAACTTGGCAGACGCTGGTTTGAATTTGCCGGATAAGCTCTGACAGTGCGAGATCCGTGGACACAAAATAGTTACGTGCATAACCGCTTCCTGTCTAGCCCCCTCATGGACTTTGGTAAAGCCGCCTCGAGGCCGTCTCGCATTTCAAGAAGGAAGGGACAGACAGACAGCCAGACGACGACACACCGAACTTGGTCCGGCGGTTTACTCGCCGGGTAGTTGTCCCACGTGTCAGCCCGCAACGTACGCTCGCATACCTGACACGAGTTCTAGTGTTTGGGGTATCCGAAGAGCCGAACGAGCCTTTCACCGCCTCCTTGACTGGCGGAATTCCTGAAAAATCGGCTTTCCACCCTTGTTTCCACCGTAGAAAAGATGGTCCAGGAGCAGCTGCGACAAAACTACGGTCTATCGACCGCACCAACTTACGAAGCAGCGGAGCATCGGTTTCGCCTTGACGATTTCCATACGTGTCATCTCCAGTAACTTAATAGTAAGACGTCGTCCACGGCGTATATACTGCGATGCGATAAGTGTACTTACTCCGCGGACGGACGAAACATCATCGCTTGTCGGGCTATAGAACCAAGTGGGCTTCGTTGGGCGCTTGCCAGGCGTTGGCCGAAGCAACAAGGGGAGTGCAGGATCCCAAGCCGAGGGCATAAAAATACCCAGAAAAAAACACCTGGTCTTACAGTATGACTTGAAGGTATCAGTATCAGTGAACCGAGTGTAGCTCTCAATTGGCTGTTAAATAACACCCCCAACAGGCGTTTTGATAGCGTGGGACCAGACGGGAAGGTGGGAAGTTTAGTCAGAACAGAGTAAAGACTCAGGCTACGAAGATAATCAGTGAAGCATCTGGCCCGGATATCACCACGACTACGGCGTAATCTGGCAAAAGGCTACTTGGATAATCTCGGTAGAGGCCCGGTAGCATCACGATCTTTCGCATGGGAGTGCAAGGGGGAGTCTTCCTCACTGCCATCTCTTCACCCGACAACAAATATTAGCACTCCCTCGCACTGCCATCTGTCTTACCATTGCTATCGACCAGAAGTTTGGGGAGAAACTACCTGAGAAATGGGTATGAAACTCGACTCTCCCGATGAGGGTATAACCTTTCCTGCGTTCGAATCGGTCCCTGATGGTCCAGAGGACAAGCCAACTCCAGGCCTACTCCTTGTATGTATCTCGCGCAGTTTGAACTGACTTGACCAAATCTGAATCTGCAGGAGGAAAGTATCGGTCCGCTCCACCTACCAGAGCTCATCTCAGGAGCTGCGGCCTGGTCGCATTTTTACAATGAAGAGGAGACGCTCTCCACGGACATACCACTGCGCACCATCCGTCTTGCCCTACGGTACGTTAAAGTCTATGCATCCCCTCAAAAAAAAGCTGCGCGTGTCCGAACCCGGATACCATCCTATCCTGTCGACCCAACTGTAACTTACGATGCAGATACGGCGTCCGCGCGTTCGACACCGCGCCCTTCTACGACAACTCAGAGATCGTACTCGGGACGGCGCTCAAGGCGCTCGAGCGCGAGTTCCCGCGCAGCACGTATCAGCTGATCACCAAGGTCGGCCGCTACGGCCCCGCACCGTCCGACTTTGACTACTCGCCCACCGCGCTCCGCGCCAGCGTCCGTCGCTCGCTCCGCCGCCTCCACACGGAGTACCTCGACGTCGTGTACCTCCACGACGTCGAGTACATCGCGCCGTGCATCGCCCCGCGTGCAGAGGGCAACCACGCCTCCGCCCTCGGCGCAGAGGCCGCCGCGTATGGCCTTGCGCCCTCCAGCGCCAATACGGCGCCGCGCACCGCCGGCTCCGACGAGCGTGTCCTCGAGGCCATCGAGGCACTGCGCGCGCTACAAGCGGAGGGCCTCATCCGCCACATCGGGATATGCGGTCCGTCACCCCTCCCTCTCGTCGTACATTTCCTCATGCCTGATGCACCATCCCCCCAGGGCTGCCGCTCCCCGCGCTCCTCCGCACCGCGCAGCTCGTGCTCGAGCGAACGGGCCGCCCGCTCGACGCAGTGCAGGCGTACGCACACCTCACGCTGCAGAACGGGACGCTGCCTGCGTTTGCGCGTGCGCTACGCACACGCGCACGCGTCGCGCAGGTCCTCGCTGCGTCCCCGCTCGGCATGGGCCTCCTCGCGCCCCCGCCCGCGCCACCCGCGTGGCACCCTGCTCCGCGCGCAGTGCTCGACGCGGCGCGTGAGGTGGTGCGGGTCGTCGGGGAGGGGGAGGTGGCTGGCGTCGCGGTGGCGTGGTCCGTGCGCACGGCGCAGGCGGGCGACGGCGGCGGCAGTCAGACTGAGAGTGATGGTGGAAAGATGCCGGTCGTGGTGGGGATGAGCAATCTTCGGGAGGTGCATGCGGCTGTCGAGGCGTGGCGCTGGGCGCGGGACAAGGGGAGGCAAGATGAACTGGAGAGCAAGGCTGCGCTCGCGCAGGGTGTGTTTGAGCGCACTGGGACGGCGGGATGGACGTGGCCATCGGGCAACTGGGTGTAGAGCGATTTTCGAGGAACGGGCCAAACGTCGACTGGATTGTATAATAAAAGAAAGATGTAACGATATGACCGCATACAAAATTGAGAGCAATGATACGCGATCCGTATGAAACCCTCATATAAGCCCTCTTTGGTACAAATGCCTCTCCTCTTCCTTCTCCTAAAAACAAGCGCGCTCACCGCGTTCGGATGATACCTGCGTTGATGAGCTTCATAATTTTGGTCCGCACCGTTGGATTCTTCATGTGGTCCTGCAGAGCTTGCGGGTTGCCCTGCGCCTGCTGCAAGATGCTCTGCATCACAGGGTCGGTCATGATCCCCTGTAAATACAAACAACAGCTCGTCAGCACATTCCAGCCAAGCGGCGCATCCTCCGCTCTGACACTTACCGCAATCTCGGGATCGCGCATTGCACGGTCCATCGTCTCCTGCTCCGTCTCGTTCGCGCGCTGCGCGCTAAGAGCGCTCTGGATCTTAAACGAGAGGTCCTGGATCTCGCGTGTACTCTTCGAGCCGGCCGCCTCATCACGCTCACGCGCGTCGTCGAGCGCCTCGAGCGCCTTGGTGTATTCACGCAGCGCAAAGAGCACGCTCGCCTTGCGTATGTGTGCTTTGACTGTTCGCACCACCGACGGTCATAAGGGGTCAGCGCATCGTCACGGCGCTACGCAGTTGCTTACCAAACGCAGGATCGACACGGATCGCCTCTTCTGCGTCCTTGAGTGCCTCGGGAAGCGCGACGAGTTTGGTGTACGCAAGCGCACGGTTATTGTAGCCGCGCGCGTCGCTTGGGTCACGCTTGATGCTCTCAGTATAGCTCTTCACAGCGCCGGCAAAGTCGCCTTCCTTGAACAGCCGATTTCCCTCCTCACGTGCGACAGCAGACTGCGCTGGGTCGATGTATGCCTCGCGGTCCGCGGCCGCCTTGGCGCGCTCGATGTCCTTGAGCTTGTTGAGGATGTCCGGTGTGCGGTGCTCCGTGAGCGACTTTTCGAAGAAGCGGATTGCGGTGGCCAGGTCTTCCTTTTTGGCATAGGCCGAGCCAATGCGGCCATACGCTTTTGCAACGAGCTTGTAGTCTGCGCGGAGCTGGGCGGTGGGGGTATGAGTCAGGTGGAGAAATCGACATGAGAGGGAAACCCACATCGCGGCCCTCGTCAACGGCCTTCTGGCACGTCTCGATTGACTGGTCGTAGTCGCCTTGCTCAAAGTACGCCGCTGCATAGAAGCAAACGCATCAAGTCTTGTCATACACACACGAACAGGAACCGAGGGATTGAGAAACAACCCACCTCCCAGATTTGTCAGGAATGTAATGTCCTTAGGCCACGTCTCCCAAGCCTTGCTAAAGTGCGTGATTGCCGTCGCAAAGTCGCGCTTCTTGTACGCCTCTGCGCCGAGCTTCTTTTCAGCTTCGGCGGCGGCCTTCGCGGCTGCGTCCTCGTTGTCTCCGTCGTCAGCTTCTTCTTCTACCTCGGCCATTTTGACGTCATTCGACTCCGGTGCCTTGGACGAGGATGCCGCTGGCGGTGGTGCATGTCTCGTGAATGAGGGCGGAGACGAAGGGGGAGAGCCAGCGGCGGCAAATGGGGGCACGCCGGGCGGGACATCGTCCGAGCCCTCAGGTCGACTGAAACCTTGCATGTCAATGCCCATGAGTGCCCCGAGGACATCGATCATGCGCGGGTCGCTGCTAAGCAGGCTCTGCCCGAGCTGCGGGTTCTGCTGTACGAGGTTAAGCTGCACCAGGCAGGGACGCGGGAAGGAAGACCGGTGAGCGCTGGATCAGGCCACTCGGAAAAGCCGGGTCTACGCACCTTTTGCATGAAACTCGCATCGGCAAGGTGCTTCGCCGTACGCGGGTTAGCAGCGAGCTTAGCGAACAAGTTCGGGTCGCTGAACATCTTGCCGATGCCCATCGCCTCTGCGCCATCGCCACGTTCATCCGTAGCTACACACGATACGCAACGCACAAGCCTGTGAGCGAGGTAAGGGGTCAGACCGAATGAGTACGAACGTACCCTTGGCAGCCTTGACCTCCTCGTAACCCTTGCGAATCGCGGGGCTGTCCTCGATCTTGAGTCCAGCCTCGTATGTCTCGATCGCCTCGACGTAGCGTCGCTGACCATGCAGCGCCGCACCCTTGCGCGCATAACCCTTGGCCCATGTCGGATTCACCTTGATACACTTCGAAAATAGGGGGGGGAGTTCAGTCACAGATCGCTCGCAGGCATGGGGACGTCCGATCACGGATAGGGACCCACCTGCTCAGCATCTGCGAGTGCGCCATCCCAGTCGCGCTTGCCGGCCTTGGCTGCGCTGCGATTTGACCAGAGGACAAAGTTATTTTGATCAAGGTCGAGTGCTTTGGAGAATAAGTCTATGGCGACGTCGTAGTCCTTTGCAGCGAAAGCCTTGTTCCCTTCAGCTTTGAGTGCGTCTGCCATGTTGTGGTTAAGATTGAGAAAGAGGGCGTTTGACACTCGCCTGCGTCTCCGTTGGTTCTTGTCCGCTGTTGCTGTTGTGCTTTCGAGAACATTCCCGAATACACCTAACCTGAATATAGGGTTCGGTCCCCTAGGCATGTTTTTCGCTATGAAAACAGGTTGCACCGTGATCCAACTACTGCGTCAATTTTCTCGTAGAACGCTAGAGTAACGGACTCCCTGCATTTGTGATCAATGCACGCCTTATAAGCTCAAAACTCATGCGATGTCGGCCGTGTATAGTAGGTCCCCCGATAACAGTGTCAGAGGTGAGAGATGCCCGACATGATCGCAAGTGACCGCGGACTCTCTAATGTTTCTGATGAACACATTTTATGACGTGTCATTGAGAAAAAATCATGGAGAGGTCAAACTAACATTTGCTTCAATGGCAACCAAGGGGGAGCAGGCATCTGTAAAAATATGAGGTGTTTAAAGTGTTTGGTAAATGATATTAAGTACTGAAGTTTCACCGATCCGAGATTAGTTAGGGTAAATTTCCATTAAGGGACCAAGCTCCCAACATCCAAAAAGGAAATGCTATACTAAATAAGGAAACATTCTCTCCAATAAATCACAGTGTGCAGCCTGCCTATCATGTGTGCACTCTAATGTGCTGCACTTATGTGCATCCTTAAAAACTCAGGTCAATTGCCTCTGTGATGTCTATGAGAATCTGTGCAAAATTATGCATGGTGCAAGAGCATGCATGGCCCCTTGCACCACAGATTTCTGTAGAACTCACTCCTTGTATCACCCAGTGTGCTGCACTTGCGTGCACCCTTAGCAACTCAAGATTAATGCACGCCCAAACCCAGCGGCCATATTTGTGAAAGTGTGTGATGTGCAGATACCTGCATGGCTACTTGCACATAGTATTATGACAGGCTAGGCCAATGTTTTTGCTAACTTTGGAAATAAAATAGCTAAAATCCTGAACATATTTGTGAAGGTAGATCCCCTCAGGAGCTGGGGTGTCCTCTGCCAACTCTGAGTGATCTGATCAGCTGTTCATGAGTTATTTATATTTTATTTTTGGCTAAAGCTGAGCCAATTTTCAATCCAGTTAAATAACTCAGGAACAACTGATTGGATCGCTTAGAGTTGGCAGAGGACCAATCAGCTCTTGAGGTGATCTACCTCCACAAATATTTTCAGAATTTTAGCTATTTTATTTCCAAAGTTAGCAAAAACATCACTTCACACCACCTGCCCTGGGTTAATTGGGCAGTGTTGGCTCAAAAACAAGCTCAAAACAGTCCATTGGTTAATTCTACCTCACAGGAGCTTTCATACATAGGAGCGGAGCTTTCATAGGAGCAAGCAAGGGAGCTATCCTTGAGGGGTATCAGCCGGAATAACCACATTGGCAGTGGTTGCGGTTCAAAGCTTCTAAAAATATTTCTTTGTCCCCTCCCCTCAGGTTATGGAACAACGGCCTCTTTCCCCCTTGGTGGCGACAACACGAAGCTCACCAGTGGTCCACGGGTAAAAAGACACCGACGAATGCATCGTTGTGGTGCGCCAGGCAGGCGAGGAAATCCTGATTGAGTTTGGAAATGGGCGGAATATGACGTCACAGCGAGCCTGGGCATAATTAGGGGCGCAAGCAACACCGTCTCTGAATTGAACTGCGCAATAACGACCACAATATGGACGGTGCAACCAACATGAATGCATCTAATGCCCCGCCCGCCATCACCGCAGGCGAGGCAAAGAAGCTCAAAAAGTCCATCTCCAAGGATGCCGCGGCGGCCGAGAAACTCGTTTCGCATGTCGGTAAGTCTCTCAGGTCTGCCGAGAAGGACGAGAGCAAAGCGGAGAAGGTAAGTCCACTTAACTTACGGTACTAACACCCCCCCTTTCCTTCGTGGCGTGTGTCGCATACGGCAAGCGCTGACGTTGTTATTGTCGAGCAGGCGGCCCACAGGGCTCAGCGTGCACGCGAGAAGGCCGTCCAGGAGGAGCACAAGACGGCCCAGGTGCTCAACGAGGCGCAGCACCAGCACGACCTCGCCGTAGCTGGCGGGAACAAGGCGGTGAACGACCTCTCGGTGCGTGTGTAGTATCCCCAGCCCGCCGCTCGTTCGTGCCGACTCGGATACCGTGGAGTTGCAGATGCGCCAGAAGCACCTCGAGGAGGCGCACCAGACCGTCGAGACCTGGCGGTCGGAGCTCAAGCAGGCACAGCAAAGGAAAGACGCTGGCGATGTAAGTCGTCCCCATTTCTGCCCTGCCCTCAGGCTCTCGACAACTGTTTACGTCTGGTCTTCGTTCGTCTAGGTGGAGCGCCAAAAACGCTTGCAGCAGACCCGCCAGGTCGCAGACACCAGCAGGCTTACTGGTCCATCTGGCTCGTAACAGTCTCGAGGGCAGTCAGGTGCACCCTCGTAGTGCAGTATCAATGAGTTTATTCTGTATGGGCAATCCATACTTACTGTATCTTTTTTTTTCGACTTGCCGTACCCCAGCCCACACAATTGTACCCTTACCCTTATTTTGAACGCAGAAATTTGCCTGTAGTATCCTTTATCCTTCAGGGCCCATTGGTAGTGTTATCACGGTCGGCTCTGTTGCCCTCGTATCAGTTTTCGGAATCTGAACCCGTTCATTGCGCCCTTTTACATGAGGCACGGACCTTGCGCCCGCTGCAGATGGTCACACACTTCCAACTGCGGTGCGAGCTACTTTGGGCCGCCGACGATCTCCACTGGCAAGGTTTCATGATAAGAGCCCTTCGTCCACCGTGACCATAAGGTTTCGGTTGCTCTCCAGCCAGTTGCTACAACGGATCCTGATCTTACAGTAACTTAGCTCAGGGGAATGACGGCTGCAGGCGGTGGCGGCGGCATAACTTGTACAAGCAAGATTCGCCCAATCTGCCTGTTGCCCATGAGGCTACGGCGCGCTTGCCATGTTGCATGCATCGACCAGTAAGAATAGCAATAAATAAAAAAAGAACCAAAGCCACTAGCGACCTTTCGTAATTCCCAGCGGCAACTGCGGCTGCAAACCTGACTTTATCATCACGCAGGAGAGTCGACCTCCTCCTCCCTACCCCTCTCCATAACTCGTCATCTCATAAACTAACCGTTACATATTACCTTTGGCATAGTGGCACACTTTGAGGTGGACTGGCCAGCACATCTACGCGATTCTCCGCCGCCACGGGGTATCGCCTCGAGGACTCGGGCGGAGGGGGGCGAGTTAGTAAGTTGGGTTTAATTTAAAATTTGTGATCTCCGGCACTATTTCGATTCCTAAAAAAAAATTACGGTAAATTCTTGAGTAAATTAGTGCAATCGCATTCAATTACAGCACCGAGCACCGAGGATTTGTCGAATTTAGCTAGTCATTCCTTGTTCCATTACCCGGCTGGGGTCAGGGGCACAACAGTCTGATACGATATACACGTATTGAGTTGATATGGCGTGCTCGCGCCGGTTTCAGCAAAACAAAGAAAAATGGAGAAAATTTTCGCCTTCCGACCGGGGTCACCAGACACCTTGAGGCGAGGCGTCTGTTTTTTTTTTCAATGGACCAAATTTCAAATTGAAGAACCCAGGAATCATGAGAAGACGAAGACACGCGCAAACCACAAGCGCGGTCGGTGGGCGTCCCTCTTGCTGGTCAATTGAACAGGTGGCGTCTTAGCGAACCTTCTTGGTTTTTTTTCCCAGCCCGCAGCGGCACCTAGGCCTGTCTATGATTATCTTTTCGTTCCGAGTTGATGCCGTCGCTTCTCGATACGGTCGCGGATTATATGGAGTCACAGCTGTGTCCTTCTATGACCTTGGGTGTTGGCCGTCGTGGTAGTCATACATCATTGGCACCCTCGATCTCCTCCCCCTCGGTGCTTACATACCCCCCCAATCGAACGTGTGTGTCACTGACAACGGGGACTTCGGCCAGGTGGCACCTGTTTATACATCCGCCGTAATTGGCGTGTGGAGCTACGCTTGCTAAGTTACCTGTCTCTGATTGTATGGTGTATGCAACCAGGCGCAGCGTTAGACGCACAACGTCCTGTCCTGTCGTCACACATTGACAGCTCTCATTAAAACGACTCTTCGCATCCGATTTAAGGAGTGAAGACTGACGAACAAAGTGAGAGTGAGAAGCGAGGGAGGAGGGGGATAAATGAATTGCCCTACGGAGCAGATCAAACGTGGACGACTGAATACTGTACCGCTGTTTCAACTATTTCAAAAGCTGTCGCGATGCGCCGCCATCATGGCGGCGGCAGTGCTTGTACCGTACGCCTTGCCGTACGCACTTGCGCATCAGCCGGTCGCGGTCAGCCTACGTAAATCGTTGTCCCCACCTTACTGGCAGCGTCCACACCTGTTGTTGTCTGCTACTACTGCTTGTATCCCGCTTCCACTTCGGCGCCGCAATCAAGTGGGTTTCGCGATATTTGCCCCAGGGTGAAGCACTGCGATCCGGCTTTCAAAGGTGAGAGCTCCAAGGCTTCCCACACGTCTCGGGAGAGACGCCCTCGTGGTACATGTGCCATGGTCGCATACCCCGCGCGTCCTCGGTCCTCGGCATTTTGTTGCACGCCAAAGCGCACGAGAACGATAGAGATGCAGGTGGAAGCGCTGCTTGGAGTAGCATGACGTGTGCTTGGAGTCATCGGAGGGTCCGCCCGGGCTCCTGTGCTATGACCAGTGACAACCGGCAGGTTGGGGGGGGGAATCGCGCGTGGAATTAGGTGCGAGATCTAATGACGAGGGGGTCATGGGCATGTAAGTCAGAGATATAGAGACCATCCAAACGAGGCCGCGCTGCGGGATTTGGGCACAACGGGGGTTCTCGAGCGAGAATGGTAGAAACTTCACTGACCATGCATCCGAGACTCGTAAACGACTAATGGGGCTGGAAAACGATATTCCCGGGTCGTGGACGTTATGACGAAGGCGTCGATGTGCCTCCCGAGTCCCCATCGGGATGCCGTAATAATGTCTAAGCCGCGTCCATGCACCCCTCAATCAAGTCCGTTCGACATGGGCTATGCGTGTTCCACGAGGCGTAAAATTCGGGGGCGGCATTTTACACGCCGTGGAGAGGGAAAGAATGTGCCACATTTAGTAGGTGTAGTAGTTGGATGAGGTTGCCACCGACAAAAAATGCTTCTTGGTTGGGCCTGCGATGCAGGGGTGATATGATCGGCGCCTGCTGCCTGGATGAGTGGTTAGGGATTGAAAGCCAGCTATGAACAGCTTACAGGCAATGGAATATGCCTCGGGGAGTTGTGCCCACACTGATCAATAGTTTGGCAGTGGATTGGCACAAGGTTAAGCTTGGGAGACAAGAGCGCTGATTCCCTAAAGCGTACAAACGTGCAAGCGATGTCGTGCTACTCTGAAGTGAGAATCGGTCGAGCTTAAAGCGAGAAAAGAAAAACCTTATATGGGGGGCATAGCAAACGGCTTGCTAGTCAGAGTCAACCAAGTTGGCGAGGCTGCGAGAGGCTCAAAAAAAATAAACGAAAAGACAGGGGAGGGTGGGGTGGAACTATAAGGGGTTACTGACTTGCGGACGGGACAAGAAGTGGGTGTGAGTATGTGTAGGGAGAGGGGGATGAAGAAACGGTTTGTTTGAGTGGGAGGATCATTATGGGTTTCGTTTTGCGGGACAGATGTGCCATGGCACAATTCTGTCGCTAGGGTGCGGGACGACTCGACTTAGGCGAGTCTTCAAGTTGGGGGAGCTAAGCTGCAGGGGCGTACGACCGGTTGTCCGAAAAGTAAAAGTGCCGAACAGCGGAGTCTGACTCTGTGGCGGGTGACGGAAAGTTGGGGATACGGCGTGTCTAAATCTCCGATGACAGCGCAAAACATTGAATTGCAGAAGTAATGTCGGACATATGTTCGCAAGAGTCTACCAGTATTGGCAACGGACACCGTGAGTTGGGACAGGTGAAGACTAACTTAGGATTGACGGATGCGATCACGGAGGGCTTCGTCGCGTCTTGAAGAAGTTTGTCAAACAAATAGAAGCTCGGACTCATGGGAGTGACAATACGATTGGACCTCGTTCCACGGCGGCGAGGCACGTCATATGGCTCAACGCACACACTCCTCCCCACAAACAAACAGGAGGACGATTGAACCCAGGCGACGGGTTTGTAAACCCACAATGGGGCGGCGCACAAAGCCTCCAGGTATACCAATTAAGTGTTAGGGTGTGTGCGCGTGCTTACCCGGGGCTGCCTCTGGGGACAGGGTTAAGGCAGACTCGTGGTGCCACTAAATGAACGGGGGTCAAGATAATCCCGGGGTGGACAGGGATGCCGCCGTGTGAGCTCCCATCGGTTGCTTCCGGGGGTGGGACAGTAACCCGGGCATATATGTACAAATGGACGAGGGTCCCTTCTAGTATAGAACCCAGACGGGAGGCCAGTAGCCACGGTGCTTAGGCGATCGCGCAGGCGGAGTCGAAAGCCTACATGATGAGGGGTCCTGGCTCCATGAGAGCGTCAAAAGAAGCAAAATAAAATAAGGAAAGAGGGGTGAGCGAGAATCGTACATTTGTATCACGGGCGTGACTAGGTATCGAGTTGTGCGACTACCGCGGCGCAGCGTGGTCAGAGCGGTGCAAATATCGAAGACTGAGACGGTACAGTTACGATCGTACAGAGCCCTTAGACGACGCCGTTGCCGGGTTCAGTCGGGGGATTGGAAAGGTCACAGCGACGACTGCGGAGGTCCAATACTTGGCGCTACCACGGTTGACGCCGCGATGCATCCGCCTCCGCTCGAGCACTCCGACAATGGTTCACCGAGATCTGTCTATGGCTGCAGGCGCTGTGTCGGAAATGAGTAGGGAAATTCCCGCCGAGGAGGGCCCTTCGCGTTCAAGCGCCGAGGAGCAGAACCATTTGAAAGTATCTTCGGGCGGCAATAAGTAGGGCGACAAGGCGACGGGAAACTGGAGGAGATAGGGAGGCCTGAGGATAAAGTCTTCGTGGGGTGAGCTCGCCGAAAAGTGAGTCCACCTACGCTGTCTTTACTTGGGTCATTCGTCCTAGGTCATACGTGGGTCGAGAGAGCGGGACCGCTGTACGTGTGTACGTCAATAGGAGGTCTCGAGGTCTGCGACCAACCGATAAGGGCGCCACGTCGATGGCGAGTGCAAATTGTGCCCAGAACAGCGGATATGAAGTGAGCGCCGGAGACACTACATGCGATCGCAGTGAGGCCTATACGAAGATTCCACACGAGGATTGTGGGCGGCAAGATACCGTCACCTGGGCCGTAGATGAAAGGACGTGTAGCATCGACAAAGGAAGGACCGCGGATTTGACCAAGTGAGAATAACCTAGGCAAGTGACGACCTGACCTGGGGAACGTTCGAAGTGTGGGAATGTGCCTGAAAAGGTTCGGATGAGTGCGGATGAGTGCTCGGCGGAAGAGTTGGATATGCTTAGAAATGATTGATGATGCTAGATACACCCACGAAACGGCTCGGATGTGCAGAATACCCTGAATTGGTTCCACCTAAGAATTTCTAAGGGTGGTGGCTACACCCAGTAAGATCGATGAATGAGCCCATGTCGCGGAATGTTGGGATCTAGGAGACCCTCAGGCATATTGTATTGTTCTAGCATTCTAGCGCCAGAGGCCAAGAGCCTGAAGCTAGACACGGGCACTAGATGGGTCAAATATCTAGGGTAATCATGGCTGGTTAGGAAAGGTCTTAGCACATGGGGACAGTGAGTAATCGAAACTGCACCTCGATTGACGGAGAGGAGCTGTATTATTCGGTAGAGTGATCCGAGACCCACTTTTGTGTTTAGCACGGAATACTCTTGCGGAATAAATTAGTTTCTTTCTTTCGGGTCTTGGGAGTGGTGGGCACCCAGAATGTCGGTGCGATCAGCGATCAGGTTGACTTCAACGGGCGAAGAGTGATAGCAAGGGTTGCAGGGCACAAACCCCCGAACCCGACCTACAACTGTGAACGAAAAATAAAAAAAATATTGGATCGAAGGCGACGAATTGCGGCACTCTGTCCACCGCGATCGCAACACGGGGACGGATCTCAATCGTCAAATAAAAACTAAAGATGTAGGGACAGTAGGGTCGATATATGCGATTTGAATTCGAATAGAAGAGAAGACTGAGAGATACGTTTTGTGGTAAGCCCGCTTATTCATGTCACCGGCGCTGTCAGTCAAGCTAGTCAAGAATCAAGAATAGCGGTAGACGTCAGAAAGGCCTGAACGGCCTGAACGCCAACGCTACTCCAAGAGGTGGAGAAAAGGCGCGGGAAAAGAGCAAAAAGAGCCAATAACCTACGTACAGTAATCGCATTGAGCGCTTATCCTGGAGGTCGAGGGTAGATACGCTGTGTCGACCTACGACCGCTGAGTTCCAGCGATCCGGTTCGAGACTAAGTGAGCGACTCGGAAAAGAGTTTTGCAGGTCCGTTGGTGGAACAGCCACAGCCATCTGATGCCGTAAGCAGCTGTCCGCCCAAGGGTGACTCCTCCCGCCCGTCGTCCACGTCGACAACGAAAAAAATCCTCCTTTTTACTCGATTTTCATGCGCTGAATCTTTAAAAGCCTTATTCTTCTTACTCTCATCTAATTCGAGATGCATAAAAATCCTTTTGTGCCCCAACCGCCCCCGTATAACCCTCCTCAACCTCCTTTACCCCCGGGCCCTCCACCGCCTCAGACGACCCAGCCAGATTATTCAGCATATTGGGCAGCTGCTACTGCCGCTGCGGTTGGCCAACCTCAAGCCCAACAAGCGTATAATCCACAGTGGCCATCTGCACCTGCGCCTGCACCCGCGCCCTTGCCGCCTCGTCCTCCGCCTGAACAGTCCGCCTTGTATGCGAATTACGGCTATGGAGGCACGCAGAATTTTCAATGGCAGCAGCAACAGCAGCAGCAGCAGCAGCAACAACAACAGCAGCAGCAGCAGCAACAACAACAACAACAGCAGCAGCAGCAACAGCGTGTGCAACAGGCGATGTTTCAACACCCGCAGCCACCACCACAACCGCCTGCAATGCAAGCGTACACTCCCTATCAGCCGCAGGCCGTGGCAGGATTTGTGCAGCCTTATGTTCCCCAAGCAGCACCAATGCCACAGCAGCCCGCGCCGGTTGTTCAAAGCCCGTATGTCCCACAACCCCAACAACCTGGTCGGCAGTATTTTCCTCAGCAGCCGCGTCCCAACCAGTCTTTCAACCACCAGCCACCTCAGCAGCAACTACACCACACTCCGCATCAGCACCTACCCCCCGCGAAAAGGCAAAAGTTTGACGGCCCGGGCTCGCATAATCGCGGCCCTCAGCCGCTTCCCCCACCTCCGCAGTTCCAACCACCCCCGCCGCCTTCAGCCCCTGTTTCAGGATCTATGATGCAGCAGCAGCGACCGATGTCCGCAGGCAGCTTTTCTTCAGGCCGCGGAGGTACACCAGGTGGTGGCCCGATTGGGCGCGGCGGTGGGCAAAGTAACCGGGGTGGAAACCGTGGTCGCGGAGGGAGTATGATGAACAACCGCGGAGGAACCGGACGTGGCCGTGGCGGGAGCATGTACAACAGCGGTCGTGGCGGTTCTCAGTCAGGCAACCAGCTCAAAAGCCACGGCTCTCGCGGTAACTTTGGCGGCGGCCGTGATTACGGAAATCGTGATCATGGGAACCGGCGTGGCGGTTCATTCGTTAGCGGTGGTGGTCATCATCAGGGCGTCAGCGGCGCGTCTTTTCGCGGTCGTGGGCAAGGCCACGCTTACCCTCACTTTTCAAGAGGTGGGCGATATGACAGCGGCAGTGGATCATTTGGCCCTCGGGACGGTGCTATGGCACCTTCCAGTTCTAGCTTTAATAGCAACCCTTCGGGCGGTGGGAAAAAGGACGAAAATAGGCGGAATTTTACTGACTTCAAGATTGTTGGTCTCGAGATTCAGGATCTTTCCTGGACTTGGGGCGTGATCCCATCATCCAAGTCTCAGATCAAGGCTGAATCTCTCACAGAGGTGCCTTTGTCACCATCTACCGGGTCCGAAGATATCGGATGCCAAACGATTTCTCAACAGATCACAGTGGAGTCAGCTGATCCATCGAATCCATCTACTAATTTGCAAGACCATTCCGATGCCGCAGAGACGAAGGAAGACGGTGCGCCTGATCTGAAGGCTACACCAACTACTGCCGAAGCTCACACACTACTCCCAGAGGAGCACTCCACATCCGAAATGCCTGCCCCATCTGTTATTCCGCCACCACCCTCGCGCATGCGGATTTATTTCCATTCACCCGTGACGCCTGACGACTCTCGTCCGATCCCCAATGGCGCATCGTTCGCCATGGCTGGATCTGATGAAACCGGGTCGCGTAGGGGGAAGCGCAAGAAATTGGAGGATGATGATGGGGATCTAGAGGAGGGGCGCGCGCCGCCTCCACCACCTGGTGGGTCCCGCCCCGAACGGTCGATGAGTGATGATAGGCTGGAGCGTGCGAGCGCGGCCCCGAGCATCGAGCCAAGCGTTGCCGAAACGGCGAGCGAAGGCGACTGGCTTATGGCCGCAATCGGGGAAGACGAGGGCGACGGGGAGGATGAAGCTGGTGATCATGAACTGCCTGGAAATGACCCTCATAGTGGAGACGGGGGCGACTACCCAGCTGAGGTCGAATATGGTGAGTTTACGTTTTGTCCGTTGGAGTTTGTGTGGGCGTTGGCAGCGGCGCGCTGGGATCGCCCTACTGCGCCGCACGCCTGCAAAGCACAGGCGTCCCAGCGGCGTCTGTGTGCGGCCGTTTCGCTGACTTCGGTTACGTTGTTAAGGTAGTTTCGAGGATGGTGTCGCCACCCAGGTTGATGACAGCGATGGCGTCCGTGATATGGCGGAGGGTCTGCCAGGCCTCATGGATGGACAGGCGCTGGATAATATTCACGAGGCGCCCTCTGTGGATTCGCTCGCCGCCACACAAGCTGTGGGTGTTCCCGAGACTCAGGACCCGGCGTCATCGCTTGACACAAGCGGTGGCACTGACATGGCTGTGGTTACACAGTTCGACCGTCGCTCCCCATCCGGAGCAGCTGGATGGCGCTCCATCAGGCCCATTCGAGGTTCCGGGGTCCATTGACGCGCAGAATGAGCTTGCGGCCTCGGCCCCTCCCTCAGAGGAGGGCGTCATCTCTCCTTCGTCCTCTGCTCCTGCCGTGCCTGACTCTTCCGTCCTTGCCTCGTCCTCTTCCTCTGACACATCTGTTGCTGCTCCACCCACGGAGTTGGCCGCTCTCGATGAAGAACAGCCTACTGACCATTCCCACAGCCCCGACGTTCCAGCGCCAACTGCAACGGAAGAGAGCACAACCTCCTCTGCGTCCATCATCGAACGTTCGCTCACGCAAGAAGACAATTCATTCGGCGATCCGCATGTCACAGGTGTGGAGGATATTCAATATGACCCAACGCAAGTGCAGTTCGAGGGTCCTTCGTCCTCAGACACGAGCTCGCTCGAGCACATCTCGGGGTCGACTCTCTCAACATATGGCGAACCAAATCAGTTACCCATCAAAGCTGAGTCTCAACGAGGCGTCCGCACGCCATCAGCCAACCGTCTGTCGATCTCCTACGCCGCAGGCACAAAACGTCTTGTCATCAATGCCGAGATCGTGGAAAAGTTCAAGGTTCTTAGGAGCGATGGTCGAGTCGAGATCTTACTGCGGGTCGAGAAGGACGACGCAAATGAGCTGAACGGCATCATTGTTGGTCCTCTCACTTAAACACGCCCCTTTCTGAGCTAATTTGTTATTGGGACAGATCGAGAGCCTATCGGAAGCTACAAAGTCATACTCGCCACTCGAAACACCTTCTGCCATCGTCGAATCAGACTCGACTGTTCCACCGTTCTCGAAGGTCAATGTTCCCTCCGAAGTGACCTTGCTTGTCTATTTGGACACAGAACGCCCTCTATCTGAGCCGAAATGGGTCAAGTCAGGTGATGTACATGAGTGGCTGAAAAGCATGTTCGGCCGGATGTTCTGGGTGACTGGGGACGCCGACGGGTGGGAAAAGAAGGTTCAAGTCGTTGATCCGGATCCAGTAAGCTTTTACCTCTGTTTCGTTACTTTCTGACGACTAACTTCGTGCCAGGCGCCGACGATCTGGACCGTGTTGGATGGCTGGGCGGCGAATTCACCCGTGGGATTGCAGACGGAGCGCCAGCGTTTCGTACGCACCCATATGGCTGAAACTGATCACATTCTCGAAATCTTGCTTCGTCTCGTGCGTGGGGAACGCGCTACCCCCTTCACACAGGCCGCACCCGCAATTTCGGCGCCTAGCGTTGCTGGTCCCCTCCTGGCTGCCCTTTCCCCGGGCTCAGCACACGGTCCGCAGCAGACGCACGTCTCTCTTGCAGTGCTCGCGCTGTGGCGCATGACAGAAGATTATGCGGCGAAGGCGCTTCCGGAGAAGGGCCGTGCCGAGGCTGAACAGCGCCTCGGCGAGATTATCCGGTGTTTGCCTTCACACCTGTTATACAAGAGCTTGGACGGCATGTTCAAGGAATGGAAGGTGGAAAAGAAGAGCGGAAGGTGATTGTGTACCTAATGCGTCTGCAGCCGTGCCTGTCATCGTCCTCGCGGGGTTTTTTTGTGCTGCGATACGCGTTTATATATTAGGCCAAACTTCCTTTATTGGTTGTGTTATGCTAACTATTAGGAATGCGCGTTTGCTGTGCCCACCACGTCACACTGCATGAGTGAGACTTCATCTCCAATAAGCTTTGTATCTGCCCGATTGGCCCGAGTCATGGACCAGGGCGAGCACTTGGCGAGGACGGCTGCGCAGTGAGAAGGTGCATGCGTGGACCTCGTGGCTTGGGATCGCCGGCTAGTCCATGGGCGCTCAGTGTGCCGTGGACAATCTAATCGATAAATTCTCACGGAAACGCCCAACGTTGCGGTAGCAGCTTGTACGAGAAGACGTCGTGCATCAGAAGCGCGATCGCGGGGCTGACGGTAATACATATCATGCGATTGGAATGAAAATCAACGAGAGCCCAGGCGCCGCAGCGGAACGTGGAGCCAGTGCGAGGCGGAAGGACGGGAATGAGCACAATTATTTCGACGTAGCATTTACAGAAAAAGGAGCACAGTATCGCCGAGCTTTCCGCGGCCGAAAAGGTGGTGGCGAGCGCCACTGTTTCATGCCGGCTGTAAGTCGCACAGCGGAACAAACATCGTCTCTTACATGCGGTGGTAGGTAGTAAAAAGAGGGCCAGATGTGGCGCCGAGGGCGCGGAATGTCCCGGGTGGGTTTAGATATCGCAGTCTAGAGCTTCCAAACGGGTCCAGAAGAAAACAAAAACATACGATGGGGAGCAAGGAGGGGCGTGCTCGAGTCGAGCTGTGAAGTCCTGCCGATGAGAGGTGATTTTGGGGAGCGATCCAAGAACTCTCCAAGACCAGCCGAGGAAGGGTCCCCTCGATCGAACGGATTGTCGAGAGGAATCGACTCACATGACACGTGTACCGAGCGTTTCGTTGGGCAGCACGGCCCGGAAACGGCGAACTTTCATCGAACAAGACGGACATGAGGTGATCAGGAAGATGTCGACAACGTAGGTTCCCCCTCGACGAGGAAATAATTATGCAGTCAACTGTAATGGGCAGCGGGCCACACATATACTCACGAAAATAAAGGCCCTGATGCAAACGTATAGTTACGAGAGAGCTGTCCTCATCCCGGCTAGAGTCAAAGCGAGAGGAGGGCTGGGCAAAGGCCGTGCAAGCGCTCCCGCAGGTTACAGGGATCGCCCACGCACGTTCATATCTGGAGAGCACGAGAAGTCGACGAGTCTGAAGATATTGAACATGAAGGCTCCTTGGCGACTGTGATCGAGAAGAAACGGAAAACGAATGATCTGGGCCCTTAAGTTGTCGTGCACGTTATCGGAGCAAGGAACGAGGGTACAATTATATCGAGTGGACGACGCGGACGCGAGTACACTGTCGCAGAGCCGGAAATATTGGGGGATGGAGATGAAATCGAGGGTGTGGGAGGGGTGCAACAGATGGGCGGCTAACTAAACGCTGGAGCTGCTTGTTCAAGAATACCTTGATCCAATAGCCAATTTCAACGAGCATCAAGGTCGAGGCACTGGTACACAATGCCGATCATAGGGTCCTTCACTCCACCCGATGGAGAACGCGGAAGGACTTCCTGATAACGGATTCGAGCAGCCAGGTCTACTATAACAAATCATCGGTGGGCGTCGGAGGGGAGAGGCAAAGCAAACCAGCCATCTTTTGCAATCAGCGGATGTCATTATTAATGAGCTTACCATATCTCTCATCCAGACAGTAACGTCTTTCTCATCAAACAAGTAGAGCTAGAGGTATGTTTTTTCGTCACTAATTCGTGCACTCAAGTTGCTCTTAGGTCAACCTGCCGTACATATGACGGTTGTTGGCACCGGTACCGCGGAAGGCCTGAGGACCCGTGTTCTTGATGTCAGCATCCACGATGCGTTCTATTACAACGTGTTGGGCCTGCCCTGATTTTGACGATCGGCGCTGCTAAATCCCCGCAACAGCAATGGCCAAAGTCGTGACTCTGAACGAGGTGTGCTCAGATTGACGATCTAGTAAGCCTCAAAGTTCGATTCACCATTAGCTCCTCTTCCCGTAATCCGACACTTCACGAGTGTCAGTGTGTCCCGAAATCGTGGTAAGTCAGCACCTGGTCCGCGTTGTAGATCTTTTAGCTCGTCATCTATATAAGATGTAGGACGTCTCATTCTCCAGCCTTCCAACAAGCTAGCTCACTCACAGTCGCAACCAAAGGTCCTCGTCCTCATCGTCTCTTTCTCCCGGCTCTAGAAAGAAGCCCAGCCCCCTTGTGCCCTCGAGAAGAAGCAAGAAAAAAGGAAAGGAACCCTTCTTGCTCATTACCTGAACTTGTACGTCGTATCAGGCTTTTTTTCTTTTTGTCCTGACTGGATCATCGTCGCTGACTGATGTTGTCTAGGACCCACCCCATGGATTTGATGCAGTCGTTTGACGCTATCCTATTCCCGGCAGACGGGCGCCCGCCTCACGTCGTCTCGCTTATGACGAGCCCGGCTTCTTTCTCAAATCCGCACACACCGGCCCAAACGAATGCGGCGCGCGTCCCACATCCGGAAGTGCACATGGAGTATATCGCGGAGGACCCCAACATGCGGGCTTGGCACTACCAGGTGCGTGCGGCTGCCGCACCACCACTCGCAATTCTCGCTCACACTCCTCGCTTGTGGAATATTTTTTTTTTTGTTACAGACCGTCGAGGCGCTAGACATGATGAACAAGAAGTTCGCGAACCCATACATCGTCTACTACCCCGTCGTCTCGCGCGACGGCATGCCGTTCCCCGTGAACCGGACCGTGCGCGACATCCAGGAAGAGGTGAACAAGGGCCGCCGCGGGCGCGAGGACCAGCTCTGGCGCGGGAACCTCGTCGCCGCCAAGTTCGCCGACGACCACTTTGAGCAGATGATGGACGCGTCCATGGCGGACTTCCCCATCCTCAAGAACTACCTCGCCACGCACGTGTCGCCGATACGTGTCACCAGCGCGCTCACGCCCGCCCCGACCCCGCCCACTCCGCCATCCCTGCCCCCGCCTCCCACTCCTCACCAGCACCAGCACCAGCACCAGCACCAGCATCCACACCAGCACCAGCACCAACATCAGCATCCAGCACCAGCACCAGCACCAACAACATCAACATCAGCACCAGCAACTTCAGCAGCAACAACAATTCCACCACCCTCACCACACGGCAGGATTCCCCGGCGGCGCCCGCCACATGCAATATGTCGAGCCCGGCGGTAGCCACCCGGCGGCCTATGAACGCGAGCCG
The DNA here is from genome assembly GCA_021524915.1 of Lactarius akahatsu. Taxonomy (NCBI): domain Eukaryota; kingdom Fungi; phylum Basidiomycota; class Agaricomycetes; order Russulales; family Russulaceae; genus Lactarius; species Lactarius akahatsu. Next base: position 98,362 of record JAKELL010000074.1, on the reverse strand, counting down.
GCGGCTGGCGCTCATGGTGTCCCCGTCACTGCACTCCGCCGTGACCCTAGAACCGCAGCTGCGGAACAGCACCTCCATCCTATGGAGTTGTGACGCACGCAGCCCAGGTCCTCTTCTCCCGCGTGAAGAACGAAAAGGATTCCATTCCATTCCTCGCTTAATGCCTGTTTTGCCTCGCCTCGCCTAGACTAGACGCCCTCCCCTCTCACCTCCCGCGCGCTTCTGGTCAAGCATCGCTAAACCTGACCCACCCTACGTATACCCCCGTTTCTCCGCCGTTATCAGTCCGATTATCGCCAAGCCGCCAAGACTACTGAGGACTTCTTTTCTTCTGCTGCACGTACAATCTGATCACCATGCACTTCCACCGTTCCATACCCATCCATCAACCCATATCACTGCATCCCATCCAATGGACCGCGTCATATGATACATGTCTACCTGTCTGTTCTATATTAATTTCCGTGTCGTTTCGTTTCGTTTCGTGTTTTTATTTTCTTTGCCTGTATCTTTACTGTTCCGGACCCTTGCGCTCGCGTACTATGATAATAGGATTGCATATAAAAGTTAATATTTCCCTCTTTACTTGCTCGCCAGTGCAAAGATTACGTCACAACGTATGCTGGACTCGCGGGGCATCATCCTACCAAACCACATTCCCCGTCGTTCCCACCGCGAGGCGAGCGTGGAAAAGCCAAAGTTACATATCGGACTCTCTGGCTCACATACACTATATACTGCATGGCGATCCGGGAGCTTTTGCGTCAAGTTGTGTGCACGTACCGATCTTCCTTGCCATTTTCTCTCCCGACAAAGATAATCAACTGCCTGTCCGTCATGATCGCCGAACCGCTGATTCCGATCGTTGGCGGAAGTAACTCGGACGAAAACAAGACGAAAAAAGCCAAAAGAAAGATAGTGTGTGCCAAGGCAAGGGAAAGCAATACTAATGGTAATAAGACACGCGAAATAACCAATCGTGCAATCGTGTATGCATGATGAGGGAGCCACCTTAAAACCGGCTGATGGCGAACCACTGGCGAAATTCAAAGTGACGACTTGCGTCGGTATCAAGCTGCACGACATTAACTTGGCGGGGGTGGGGCAGGACATGTAGCTTTGACGTGAAGCCCGAGTTCAGTGCTGAAGCTGAATGCCCAGTGATCAAGCAAAGCGAGCGAACCGTGCCCTACGGAGCTCAAGTTTGTGTGATATGCATCGGGTGCAAACCGACTCTGGCCCAAGGTGAGTCAAAATGTGAAGAGGTACCGACAGATGGGTACGATCGACAACGGCGCGCGCAATCGTGACGTGTGGGGCGGAAGGGTTCGCTCATAATACCTATAGGCGAAGTGGGCGGACGAGCGCAGACTAGCATAATACGATCGTTCGTGAGTCATTGGGTTGTGTGTTGGGCTGCAGAGGTACTAGCAGTCGACAGTTCGTGGGGGGGCATGGCACCAATATCCTGCAGATCATAGCGGGATGTAAAAGATAAAAATAGAATAAAATCTTTCACCGACGGGTTAACAAACCGACAGCAGGGCCAATTCCTGTCGTATAGATGAGACGACCGCACATATCAGAGCTCCTCGTGGTGCGCGGCTGGGCCAGCGCCGGCGGCGGCTTTCGTCTCCTGCCCCGCCTCCGCCTCCCGAACCCCACTCCCCGCCTTCTGCTGCTTCTCTTGCGACGGCGGCGACGGTGATGGCGGCCCCGCGCCCCACCGCGCCTTCTGCTCCACCTCCTTTTTCGGATCGCAGTGCACCGGCAGCGGGCTCGCGGGGTCGATCGGCGGGTGGTTGACCCTGCCGACCTTGGCATAGGACTTGTGCTCGCTGAAGAACTTTTTCCAGTGCGCCACGCCCTGCAGTGATAATGATGAGTGTGCAGGTGAGACAGACAGATGTTTTGGACGTGCCTGGAGCTCGCTCTCGGAGAGCCCGCGCAGGTCGTGCGTGCGGTGGTCCTTGAAGCACCCCGTCCCGAAGGCGCGCGCGGCGTCCACGCCTGCCCTGCTCGCGTGGCGCACGTCAGCAAAAGACCCGCGGGTGGAAGGGGCACGTACATGAGCGCGTAGGACCCGCCTGGGCCGTATACGCGGCGGTTGCTCGAGACATCAAAAACGTCCCCGTCGATCTGCGCACAGAACCCACCGTCAGCGCCAACGACACTCAGAGACGACGAGTCGACACGCAACCGCGAGGTAAATGGGGATCCCCTCGATAGTCCCATCGAAGCGCGCCAGCAGGCTCTCCGAGAACAGCCGCTGCTGCGTCGGCCACAGCTTGCGCAACTGCGCCGTCTCGACTCCCCAGCCGTACTCGCCCGTGACGAATTTCCCCGCGAGCAACACCCCGACGAACAGGAACACCAGAAACTTGAGCAGGCCCAGCAGCCCGATCTCTGTCTGCGCGGTCGGGTCCGGCTCTGCGCGCGGTGGGTTCGGGTCCCCTCGCGCGATGGCGGCTAGCCGTGCGTCTTCGCGCTCGCGCCAGGCGGCGTGCAGTTTCGCCTGCTCGTCGCGGTAGTTTTTGTACCTAGCGAGAGAAGATGAGTAATCGTTGGTAAAAGAATGGAATGGAAATATCGCACGAAAGGAAAGGCTGGTTCGCGCGCTTGGTGGAGACCATACGGTCTGGGATGGCTGGGTCGGGGACTTTAGGACCATCGTCCTTGTAGTTGGGGTCTGGTTTGCCTTCGATATTTGAGATCCAGGACATGGTGGTGGATGTCTGGGTTGCTAGCTTAGTAAGCCGGTGTCCAGGGGCCAAAAATGGAGCATCTGATAATTAGGTGAATAGACGTCGTACCTGCCACATCAGCAGGCAGGCGACGAGTGGATAAGCTACTAGGGAGTACGGCTACGAGTACGGCTACGGATAGATGGTACAACGACATAAGACTCAGGGGAGAAGGTAATTTGCTCAGTTCTTGCTTCACAGGGGTTCAAAAAATAAAGAAAAAAAAAAAAAAAAAGAGTAAAAAAGTGAAATGAAATAAGTGAAATAGGTACACGCCCTTGAAAATAGCAGTAATACCAAGTGAGGGAAATTGAATGAGAAACGACTTGAAATGGCGCAGACGAGATGGACTGGATATCACCACGGCAGGCATGCGTTCTTGAACTAAGTAAAGAAAAAAAAGAAATCAAAGGTTGAATGAGGAAATAATTAGAACGGCAGATCATCCGAGGGACAGCCGGTGAAAGGAGCCAAGCGAAGAAAACAGATTGAACAGGGTACAGCTGGCCGATAAACGTGTAGTGATTGGAATGGGGTGCGGTGCGGTTCCATTATTTTGAAACGAAAAATGCGAGTTGCGAAGAATGCGGGAAATGCGGGGTTCGAGGCTAAGGATTGAGGAGAGGCACAACCAGAGACCAAAACGAAGTATGGCGGGAGGGGAGAGAGGGGAAATAGCGGTGACAGTCGCCCCCTCACGAGATGTCGTTCCATGGACGTCGCGATTCACGATCCCCGCCAGTGCGAGGCCGTGATTCATGAGCCGCCACTGCACCCTTCTGTGAGACCGTCACATATGTCCCTCCAACCTCCTGCTCTTTATTCAATCCTGGCGGGACCGGTGGGCCTGCGTTGCTCAGATACTGCACGTCGCTATCCAGGAAGTCGAAATCGTCGTTCTGATTCCGGAGCGCTATGAACCGTGGCGTCTTTGTGAACTGCAACGAAAACGTATCATTAGTACCAGCACAGACGTGAGAGCGGGTTGGTGTGTACATACCTTTGGTACGGAATCCGTCGCCATCAGTCGAAAGACGTGTGTTTGTATGCGTTCGTACAGCCGGATCATCATGTGTAACTGCGTCGCATTGAACGAGCTCAACTGGTCGGCTTCGATATGGCCCTGAAATGGCGTGCCCGTTAAACCCTGCATGACCTCACTCAGGTACGCGGATAGTTCATTGCGCAGTCCGTGGTCGATGTTCAGCTCCGCCTGGCTGCTCTTGGCGAGGTACATCGTGTAGATCGCGTGCGCTTGCTGGATGAGTGCCTCATGGTGCTGCTCCATCGCCTGCTGACCAGGTGTATTGGCTTTGCCAGCTGCTGTGCCGCGTTCTGGTATTGGTCGTTGGAAGGCCGCACTGCTCGCGCTCGAGGTGATGTTGAACTTGCGCTTGAAATCTTGTACCTCCAGCCAGAATGCCAGGTTCTCTTCGCAGAAGTTATCCCGGAGAAATTCACGAAACAAGTGACAGAGCGTCGGATTGTCGATGATGAATTGTAATCGCTCCGTGTTGCTCTCTTTCGTGCGCTTGTCCAAGGCAGCGTCGCCCGTGTAGGAGGTGTTGAGCTTCTCGGCGAGCGAGATGCGCCGATGAATCTTGGCATCGGAGGAAGAGACGGGCTTGGAGGAACCGTCTTTCTCCAATGAGGACCGCTCTGCGGATAGATTGGCGGTCGAGCTGTTGGGCGAGCCACGGAGGCCCCCCGTTCGGGTGGTCTCCCAGCGGGCGGTTCGAACACCTTCCTCCGAAATCTTATAGATCGCTTTGGCTGTACATCGGAATTCGCCCGTTTGCTAAAGGGGCGATGAGATGGTGATGATGGAAATCGTCAGAAGTCCGTTCGGGATGAAACCGGATGATAACATACGCTAACGGGAGAATTGCCTCCGGGGGCAGAACCGCGGACGGTAAAGATGATGGCCGAATCATTGTTCTTGCGCTTGTCGCTGACGAGCGTGATAAGACCAAAACGGACAAATTGAGCAGCCATCTCGGCTGCTTCCTCACGGCCGACAACCGAAGTAAAATCGCAGAGCCACTCGAGGGCAGCGAGTGCGGCAAAGCAGTACCGATGAGTGGGCGCTCGTCCGGAGCTCGAAGATTGGCGATCTGAGACATCCATGAGTTGGATTCCCTTTGCACGTTCGTGATATGCGGCTGTGGGGTCGAGGTTCTGGTTCGATGGTGAGGGATAATTTGGTTCCCGGGCAGAGAAGCGGCGGAAGAGGGCGGTGATGACGGATTGAGAGACGATGATCTCGTCGTCGACAGAGCGACGTTCGAGATGGAGGAGTTTCATACATATGGGCTGCGTGGCGAAGACGTGGGCTAGATGGTCACCGTTGATGCCGTTGCGACTGATAAAACGCTCGAGGACGTGCAGCCCCTTTGGGGTGAGAACGTATACACCACGGTCTTTGAATAGATTTGATGAGGGGTCGGCGGCATTTTCGATGAGACGTGCATCCATGAAGTGCTGTGACATGGCCTTGGCCATATCGCGGGTCATCGAGAAGGTCGTTGTTGTTGTTGTCGTGATCACTCGTGAGGGTTCTCTAGGGTCTGGCCCACGATTAGATTGAGAGAACTTGAGAGAAGCCAGGTTGGCGGCAGCTTCATCGCTGGGAGGGGTGACAAAAAAAAAAAAAAGGGAGAGCGCGTAAGGAAAAGGAAGGGACGAAAGGAGAAGGAGGGCCCAAATGAGATGGAAAGACGCACGTGGAGAAAGAATTTGGGAAGGACCGAAAGAACTGTTTGTGGGTTGTGAGTTGTAAGGAGACGACGAGGGTTGCGAAGAGATCGAGGGTGTCCTGGAAGAGCAAGGGAGGTGAGGAGAACGCATACAAGGGGAGGATTATCGCACTTTTAGGAAGGGGCGACCTCGCTTTGTTGTCTTCATCATGTGGGACGAGGAGGCCTGGGGAGAGGCATCGTGTTGCATGGTTCGAGAGATGGATGGATGGAGTGGTGGATGGGACGGAAGATGGGAGAGAAATATTCGGGGGAAAGAGTCAGGGTGAGAGGAAGAGGGCGCCGTTGATGAGATGAGCGTTGCGGTGCGGTTGCTATACCGTCTTAATCAAACCCTAACCCACCCTAGTGGCCACACGCATACATCTCCCTTTTTATTTATTGACAACGCTAACTAAATGATCTATCATCTCGAATGCCAAGCAGCTAACCTCGCACTCATACAGGACCCCGATCACCGCTCCGAGGCACCAGCGCCAGACGCCGAAGATCTCCCTTCTCAGAACTCTCGAGACCACTCTCCGATGCCTCCCCACAGCATCCGCATCGCAACTCTATGATTTTAATTATCACCCGTTCTCTCGGCCACAGTCCACACTCTTCATCATGTCCCCCGCCCCATCTTTCTTCCTTCCGCCCGCTCTATTACCCGCACACACCACGCACTGATCCGCCCCTCTGGAAAACTTGTCCCCCCAAACCGACCCTCGGCTCCGTCAGCCGATCATCTATTTGTACCCGTGATGCTTACTTGGCTCGTCCATCCTATCGCAACGCCCACAGCCGCAAATTAAAGAGTGTGAAAGAGAGAATGGGGGGATAAAAATAGGGTGTCCCGAGTTGAACGTCGTCTATCTACCCATTTCTGTTGTTTTGATTGGCACGTACGAAAATAAAATGATGCGCACATGCATGCACGCAGACGCACACAGACCCTTTGTCGGGACAACGCAGCCTCGTGTTTAATTAATCTTGCGCCTGCAGATCTCGCTTGTCACTTCTTAGCGAACTGCAACCCCCCTGCTTCTGCTTCTGCTGCGCAAGCATCAGTCCCCGGTCGCAATACGGGCCACGAACAACGAAAGTCCAACCTATGCTCGACGACAGGAATACCCCGACCATTCCCTTTTGTGTTGTGCGCCGTATTGTAAGTGCTCTACGTGTCACGCTCGCGCTACAATTACCGGTTACCCCTTCATGTCATAAAACAACACGCACAACCTATTACCGACAAAAACGGCGGCAACCGCCTAACAAACACGCGTTGCGTACTGTAATTACCGTACAGTTTCAACAGAAACGACAACAACACAGCGACTCTACTTTGTTCGCTTCGCCCTTCAGGGACCTCGTGTTCCTATGGTGTCGTGCCCAAAGCCAAGCCCATCCTAAAAGACCTACTTAGTTTGTGAGACCGCGTGTTCATGAGATGGCACCGCTCCGAGCGGCCAACGTCATTATCAAGCACGTATTTCTCCTCCCCCGTGCCCGTTCCCGTGCCTTGACTCCAGACCCAGAAGCTGTCGTACTCGTGTCGCTTCCTGCTCCCACACCACCCACCATCGCAAGCCTGCCTATTTTCCGGCTCAGCAACCAACCCCGCTTGACTTTGCCCAAGTGAGACTCGATTAGAGTTGTGCCCCTGCCTTCTTTTTCTTTGTCCTTGGCTGCCACGGCCCCTGCACCCACATATGGCATGCGCCTACCCGCATCCGACGGCGTCGCGCTGATCCGCGTGAGCCCATTTCTCGCCTCCCCAGACGTCCCGCGAGCCTCTACCCACGCAGTCTCTGGCGCCGCCTCCCATAGCGACACCGGAGTTTGGATTTGGATGTCGCTCGTCAATAACTCCGGGGCCCAGGGGGGAGAAAGGGGGCTAGAGCCTTTGGTAATTGTCATGTCATGGCATGGCATGGACGTGACATGGAAGACAACCTGGGGAAAAGAAAAACAAGAGCTGATCGACGTGTGTTACCTAACTGGACCCCTCCCCAAAAGATCTCCTTCTATTTGTGCTCCTTTCTGTTGTCCTCAGTGATATTTGAATCGGGCTTCACGTCCACTCGGACATAGACCAACTGGGTCAGTCCCAGCAACTGCGGCCGCGTTGCACCCGCTTCGCTCTTCCCAAGGGCAGGCCAAGCGGAGTCCAAAACCCAGCCCACTTTTGTATACAGAGGTCCTGAGGCGTACCAGCGCGCACGTAAAGGTCCATTGGCGAAACAACAGGTGTTCCTAACGTGCCAGCGCTGGCGGATCAGCCGTTTGCGTATGTTCGTTCGATAGAATGTAAAAGAAAAACATACAAATAAACAAACCAAATTGATTGACATATCGCTAACGTCATCATCCACGGTGCATCTATATAACAGTCAGCACGCAGTAAGCGAGGAGCAAGGGGACAGACCATTCGACCGCTAACTGGCCGTGCGCAGCCCGACCGCCAGTCCCAAAGCTTTTTTTTTCTCCTTCGGGGGCATGGTAGGAAAGTGAAACTTCATTTCATCCCTCGCATACTCCGCCATGACAGTGACGAAGTGGAGTTGACGCCGTGAAATAAAATTTCATTTCCGAGTCACGCGGATGGACATGCACTCCGCGAATCTCAACCCCGCTTAGTGAGCAGATTCGCCCCATCTTTCGGGTCCCACCACCACCGGCATCAGCGAAACAGTGCGCATGCACGTAGACACGGCGGCGGCGGCGGATGCGGCGTCGCAAACCGCGCTACTCTCTCTGTAACTGTAAAGCAGCCGGTTTTTGATAGAGTACGTACATATTATTCGGGTTCTCGTTGCACATTTATATACCAGTATCGTAATCGCGATCGCCAAATAATGAGATGAGATGCGTGCGCCGTCCAGGCGATTTAAACGCGCGGTGCAGTGCCTTGCATATCTAATCAATAGATCCAAGGCGTCCGCGCCACGCCAGCTAATAAATACGATTTCCGGAACCGATTTCTGTGTGCCCCATCTAAGTCATCGCCGGCGGGCTCCTTCTTCCTTGCTATTTATTCGTCTTCTTTTTTATGGGGGTAGGGAGATTCGCCTTCATCGTGAAACTGCGCCCATGTAGTACTAATGCGCCAGCGCCATATTACAGCACCTTGTAGAGTGTATATATATATGGGAATTTCATTGCAACTCGGCGGCCGACGTGCTCTCTGACTCGACTCGCAAGGACACAAATTGAAACGCCCGCTTTTCGCGGGACCTTTTATTTTCAGTCGACTCTTACTGTAACTAGCATCTGCCTCACTCTCCGCTGATAATTTACCCCCAACAGGACAAGGGGGGAACGAGCCATACTGCAAACACAACCCCTCCTCCTACTTGTCAGGGCAACTAAAATAGCTTGGTTCCTTCACCCAGATGGCTTTTCGTTTGCACGATATTAGGACGCGCGCCGACCTCGGGCGTGTGATCGTTTGCTACGCCAGACTTGCCCTTTTACGGTGCCGTATAGTGGATTGGGAGGCTCGCATCGGCACCGGCACTGTACTGCAACACCGACAAAGTGCTCCCGACGGGACGGGAACGTGCCTTATTTTAGCTTTCGTTTTGGAACGCCGACTCGATCTCAAGGGAAATCTAGTGCCCGTAGTAGCGTTTGAATTAGGGTAATCCTTTAGCCTTGTGCACGTACTAGCATAGCAGAAAACGACCCACCATCATATAGACGAGTGTTCCCTGCGCTTTCTACTGGACATAGCAAGCCTTGTAGTGAGAACAGGATCGTGACACGCCCATATGCGTCGATGTGTTCTTCGTACATACGATCGACCCACGAATTGCAAAATGAGCTTACCTGACGACGATTGACGTTGTGCAACGTCGAGTCTAAGTTAGTAGAGAGTGACGATGATTTAAGGCGCTATCAGGGTCGCATGACCTGGTTGCGGACCGGTTTGGCACATACCAATGACAGCCTCGTCTCACTGCACGTTCGTGTATTTTAGGATTTTCAAAAAAAAAAAAAAAAAAACTCCGATTCCAAGCTTCATCATAATGACAATCCATCGCAACCCATCGAATGTTTTTCTAGCGGGGGTTTATATTCACCCGCGGGGCCGACACTACCTCGAGTTGAAATACGGACGAGGGAAAAAAAGCACAGGAACAGGTATGAGGCGCAAAGCCCCCCGGAACCCCTCCACTCCGATCCGCCTGTCTGACAGAATAGCCAGACCGGACAAAAGAGGCAACCCGGCGGGACGGGCAGTGCAGAGCCTGGGCTAAAAAGGCTGGGTTATTGGAGCGAAAGTTCGCGGCGAGATCTGCTTCTGCGATCGGCAGTGCAGCAGCGTTTGATTTTTTTGGGAGCTGTACATAATCACTCTTATTCGAAGCTCCCCCGAAGCTGCTTGCAACAGTGAAACCACATAGAGCCCGGAACCCGCACCTTCCCCATCTACTTGCACATTCATCCATCACGTCAAAGTTGCCAACATTGGCGCGCCTCGGCGCCGTCATCACATCCGCGGATCATGTTCTTGAAGAAGGCACAAAACGAAGAGTTGTAAAGAGTCGAGCAGGCTCCAGTGCAAGGCTGATTACTCTGATCCATTAACGTGACGGTGATATCGGTGATAGATCATTGCGCGTGGAAGGGGCTAGGCCAACTTTTTTTTTTTTTCTCTTTCGTCCCCCGTCCCGTATCGCCTCTTCAATTTTCCTTAAACCGTGATTTAGGATCATTAGTTTCGGCGGCTCGTCTCGTCGCACTTTGCATGCGCCAATGATGATCCGAAATCTCGGGCATGCTCGGCGTAGCTTGTAACTTACTAACCTTAGCTTGATCTGTCCGGTTACTGTCCGTCCGGTTCTACTGAGGACCCGGACCGGGCAGCGCTCAGAGTGCGCTCAGTCACACACCACCGTACGCCACTGCGCTAACTACTGTACTGCAGGGCACCATATTACAACCACCTTTTTTTTTGGGTGACCGTCCTATACCTCTTTTAGTACGACGGTTTGCACAGTCACGAAGCGTGTTACACGGACATGGGGACGTCAGCTGACCCACTCTCATCCATGTGCCTTCCAGGTTTGTTTGTTGAACATTACGCCCACCTACGCCGAATCTATTGAATTCCGGCAGCTTTGACACGATGACTGTGTACTGAAAAACCGTGCCTTTCTGCCGAACCGGCATTTGTGCTCCCAGGTTCGCACTTCACTTCGCACACACTTGTAGCATTTGAATTATGCTTCTGTACGATAATAGATGCAGTAATATTAGTACAATGCCGGCGGCAAGGTGACGAACCATAAGGTCGTCCCGTCGGTCGTCGGAAGAGGGCCGAAACAGTTCGTCTTGCCATGCCAATGCCAACAAACACCCCGTCATACGTACAAAGCCTGGAGACTTCCTGCTTGCTCGCTACAGCCGCACGGCAGAGCTCCAGCGTCTCGCCCCAGTTTATTTCCCCACACCTTGCCACATTAGATCCTACCTCGTCATGTCATACAACTTTTGTCATGATCCTGCAGGTAGTTCATGCGTCGCGTTACACCCGCAATCTTGTCTCTCTAATTTCGTTTCGTTTTAGCTTGGTTTACCCTTCACCCTCTCCGACGGCGGCGGATCTCGAACACCTCGGATTCACAGAACACTGAGTCGCGCTTGCATGCCGTGCCCGGGTCGGCTGCTGAGTGTCGATGATCCAAGGTGGTTCACTCCTTGATGACAAACAAACGGACTCCTCCTCTGACTGGTTGTGGTGTGGTCTTCCGCGTCCCCAGCTACGATCCATTCCCGTCTTCATTTCCCGTGGTTCCAACGCCCCCACTACCTCGCGGCAACCCGCTTGGTTGTCTCGCCAAGCCCGCAATATCTACTCCGTCAGTGGTCCACCCCTGATCCACCCATGCTGTTTGATTTTCTATCCCATCTTTTTTTATTTTTAGGCTTGGTGTGCGCCGGTCTTGGGCCGTAGTCAGCGGGGTGCCCCGTTGCCAATCGGAGCCTCAGCTTCCACCGTGACCTGTTTCCAAAGATAATCCAACAGATGAGCGGGTTTTCCGGCGCTTATGCACGTTCCGGGGTCGCCCGCATACCCTTCATGCCAGGCAAGGGCTCACCAGATAAGCCGACTGCGCGGGCGCAGTCCCCTCGGACATGGGTACGGCCCTGTTGTGATTGGTCCTCATCTACAAGTTTGGGAGTTGTCGTTCCTAGGAGCTCGGATGTTGATTGGCCGCCTCAGCGAAGGGCCTCGGGCACGACTCGGACATGCCCAGTTCAGCAAAATTTCAAAACACACACCCTCGGCTCAGAAAACTCACGGGCAGCTCAGTCCCGACCCAACCCTAGAGGGCCGTGGGCGCTGGGACGAATATGTGGCGTACTGTGGCATATCTACCTACTCCGATTTCCATCGCCCGCTTAGCTTGCCTTACGACTGCTAGGTGCCAATGATTGATGGTGGGTCGAGGTTATGGCACCCACTCATTTACAGTACGCTCGGCTCCGCAAAATGGATCATCAATCCTCAAATCTGTTTGTGTTTTTGTTCACCAATCGGTGATTCAACGGAGTAGCCCAAACGCTGAACGCTATGTGATTGGTTTACAGCAGACATGCAAACGACAGAGGTACCTTCAACTCGAGTCCGACCCGTCTTGATTGGGCAGCAGTTTGTCCTCCCTCCCAATGCGTTCTGGTAACCCGAAAAAGCCCGAGTACCCCCGAACCATCTCCCCGCAACCCTGGCTCGGCGTCACCAACGGTTTCATCGACAGACCACCGACATTCGGGCTGGTGCATAGAGCGCCGGCTGCTCTCTATTGGCTCCAACGCAGGCCACCCCTTGGAGTAGGCGAAGCGAATGGCAGCACGCGCGAGACCTAGCTCAGAGCTCCTCCCATGCAGGGGTCATGACCGACCGTCCAGCCAACCAGCCCACGTGCACGACAAGTCAGGTACTGCCGAGTCGCCGCTACTTCGCCCCTGAGACCGTACCGTAACTAACCACGACCTTGGGACGCCTCTCCAAATTGGTTCCGAGTCAGCCTCGCCGAGGGCCTTCCTCTATCACCCATCCCCTTCCTGAGTTTCGCAGAGTGTCAGCAGTGGGCACTCCGGGGAGAGGGCGTGATCGGTATGTGTCGGGAAAATAGATGAATAAAAACGCGGTGCTCGGTATAGTGGACGTCCGAAATGTAAGGTTCCCGGTGCCAGTGAAGAAAACAAAAGTTGATAAACAGTAGTCAAAACTGTCCATCACGAAATCGCAAGTCACCACGCCAATTTATCTTTCAAACGGGCTTCGCGCTTGCGAACAAGGTTTTTGATATGGGCGGCAGCCCGACATATAATCTACAAGTCAACGCTACGGTCGCCCTGTCAACGACGCGAAGTGGACCAATGGCAGGCGCATATTTGTGAGGACGTATTACAGGTAGGAGCACTGATTTGCCAGGATTAATTTGAGTAACCTGAGTCCATCTAAGGGTACCATTAGATGGTGAGATGGTGTATCAATCATCGCGCAGGTGCGCACTGCCTGATTAAGGTCATGAGGAATCTTACACAGGTGCCTGTGCACGGGCATCAATCATCTAAATCAAAGTATTGTGCCATCCAACCAGATCCCCCTTCGCCTAACGAACGAATCAGATATGCTGAGTGATATGTATGATGGGCATTTCAAAACATGGGCCAATTAGAAACTATAGAGAGTAACGCGAGATGCACCGGATCTCATCCGGAGATAGCTGGTGAACCGATTGGTCTTACAGCCGGGGTTCGAGCTGTGATGTCACGAGGCCGTCGCCATACAACCGGGAAACCAAGCAGGAGGTTACCATTCGAAAGTAGGTAGACGTGATAATCGCTTCCACGGCCTGTGTGTTTGCAGTTGACAACATGGAGAGGAGGAAGGAGGGAAAAAGACGCACGGGGCGCTGAGACGGTCGAGCCGTCCCTACCTCCCAAACTGCCCGAAGAGGACGATGACAGAGTCGAGCGCCTGTGCGGCGACGTCAGGGGAGTCACGGCCATCAAAGTAAATAGGCCACGTCACGTCGGCAAAAGAGTTTGTAGAGGCCCAAATACTTGTCGCTGAGGTTCTTGAAGAAGGTGGGCACCGCGTTCGTCTGTAGCCCTGGTATGGAAAGTAGTCTGAGAAGCCGCCGCCTCCGGAGAGGTCAGAGACTCGTCGTGCCGCCAGCAGCGCTAGTAACCCACGGACTTACGAAAGCGTGGCGATGTGATAAATGATACAGTACATACTTACATTTGTATACTTGCAAGCAGAAACCAAAAAAAAAAAAAAGCTACACATACAGGGTGAGTCGTTGGGTCGGAAGCGTTTGGCATAGGACCCAGTGAAGGCGTGATCGACGGCAAGTTGAAGGGCCGTGGAGATCGTGCGTCTTTTATAGAGGGGGCGGGATAGGATGCGCCGGTTTTGTCATCGCGTTCACAGTCAGAATTTGGTAGGTTCCCATGGCATAATACCGCCCCATACGACCAGCATCGGCCCCTTGGGCCATGGCTCTCACCGCAAGCAGCACGGAGGAACTCCGAGTTTCTCTGTAAGTCGTCTCTGTAAGTCGTCAAATGAACTCCTGCAACATCCGGACTCGAGATATTACAGGACTTCATTTGGCGCAAGTGTGGAGAAACGTGAGACAGACTCCGTGCCGACGATGAAGTTACCGCTCGTGGAGAGGACGCTGACGTCGCGCGCCAAGCTGCGCGAATGGGTTGCATACGTTCTCCCCATATTCCAACGGAAAGTCGAGCTCGGAGGCCCCCGTGTGATGAACTATCGTCTGCGGGGTGTTTGTCTGTTCGAGCTCATAGTTGGGTCAGTTGAGGTATGGATCATATACTTGCTGCGCGCCGCCTGTGTCAGCTCGGCTCACTGGGAGTCGAGGTTCCCTTCGAGGCCGGGTTTGCTAGGGACATAGTAGCCGCCGCCAACCTGCACGACCGTGAACGTTGCGTCTTCCCCGTCGATGCGAAATTCCTCCATGAAAATCTCCGGGTCCTGCGGGTCCGGGTACTCCCCGCTGTAGCCTGCAAACTCAAGCGTGTTCCGGACCCACCGCAGCGAGAACGTTAGCCTAACGTATGGGAGTGACGTACTATATCCCTCGCGGCTCAGCAGGGCAGCCCGGCTTTGCCCGTCTAGGGCCTTGGGTGAGTAGTTGATCGTACGGCAGCGTTCGCCGATCGAGCCGATGCGAAGCGCCGAGGATAACGTTGGTTTGGGACACGGACCGAGTGTCGTTGACCGAGGAGGAAGACACGTCATGTTCTCAAGCCAGGAGTTGCCGAGCGTGAGCGTGTCCGGGTGCGGCGCGACAGGCCCGGTGACCTCCTCTTTGGGCGGGCGGGCGTCATACGATGACGGCACAGGTGCGTACATACACACGTGCGCGGATGGGTGAAGGGGACGTAACGTACTTTGGATGCCTGGAGTTGTTGACCTTGTAGAGAGCGTCAATCAACGCAATTCCCACGATGGGACTTCAGTTTCGGCGGGTGGCCCAGTCTCCCCCAGTTTTCCAGGACGGCATTCTATTGCGTACATCGTTCCGTCCCAAGTTCTAGTGATGTGCCGGGCTTGGCTTTCTGGCTGAGGGCAGCCACCAGGGGAGTCGTGATGCCGCCAAGGGGCCCGGAAGCAAGGACAAAGAGCACAGTTGCACGGTCACTACCTTCTGCAAGAGATGGCAGCACATGATTACAGGAAATCACCGAGATGGTTTTCAATAGACTGGGTTTATTCGACCCTTTCAGTGAAAATGGCTAGCCAGAGGTCCAGAGAGTCCTAGAAACTTGAACGTTGAAACGTTGAAAGTCCGATCTACACGAGGCAAAATTTTCATGGTCGACATCTTGGGCGGCGATTTGACCGAATTTGACCCGGGCTCTTGACTAGGTGGACCCAGACCAGGTGCGGTATCCATATCGTAGTGATGAGTCCACCCACCACAATACTGTACGGGCAGAGTGGGCAAGCGGCGTTCAAGTCATCAGATCATCAGATAGTCAGCCCTTCGCAAGTACCGCGGACACTCTAACAGCGCACGTGGGCGGAGGTGCCTCCAAACAGCTCCACAAATTTAGTCCGATTCCTTTATAACTACTTGCCTGCGAATCTTTGTGTAACACGCGTATTACGACCACCCACAACAATAATATAGAGGGATGCACAACCCCATTTCCTCGTACCCCTTCAGCCATGAGGTCAAATAATCGAGCACATAAAAACATCAGCCACGAAACGACGGAATCCATCAATCTTTTGGCCCACCCAACGGTCATCCATGAGCCCTATTAGTCTCCTCCAGTACTGGCTCTTGCGCCACTAGTACTACTGCCGGCGTTCTTGTTCCCGCCGCCATCCACGTTCTCGCCTCTGAGCTCTTCAGACACTCGAGCCGGCGTCTGCTGTTGCTGTTCGCCGAGACGCAGAATATGGTCGGCGACGCCGATCGGGCTGCTCTTGAACCGCGTGCCTTTAGCAGGATTCGAGCCCGAGGAGTGCACGGCGGAGGGACGGCGGGCACGGAGAAGCGCCTCGGCAAGCAAGGGTCCAGGCGACGTGCTCCGTGAGATGGTACTTGCGCCTTGCCGCGCACGCGCAGGATCATCGACCGGCCCGACTGACGTAGGAGGGGCGGGGGAAGGAGTAGCAACGGACGGAGGAAAGTAGGCAGGTGCGGGTGTAGCGGGAACATCCGCGGGTGGGGCAATCACGATTTCAGGGGGCTTCTCGTCGCTGCTGGTGTATACGTCCACGGAGACCTCGGGTTTCAGCTTCTCCTTTTCGTCGCTTGGCTCGGGTGCGGCTGTTGGCTGGACGGGCGGGGTTGGCCGGCCATCGCCATCGCGCGGGACCGGAGGTGCGGAACGACTGCGACCCGTGAGAAACGAGAGACCTTTGAATGCTGGAATCGCGATAGGACGCAGCACGGGTGTGCCGCTGCCACTTGACGAGCGCTGAGCGGACTGCGTGGGTGGATGAACTGGGTGTAGGGTGTCAGGACGAGTAGATAGTTGCGGGGCGGAACCTTTGCGCTTCAACGACGGGACGAGACCAGGGGAAATGGACTGCGGAGGGATATACGAGGTAACCTCGCCTTGACGTGCGCCTTCAGTATCGAATTCGTCATAGATCTCTTCGCCGATCACCTCTGCAACGGGTTATAGCACTTGCTAGCAAGATTATCAGATAAGCATACACACCTTCGAGAACATCCTCCAGTGTGATAATGCCGAGTGGTGCGACGTTAGGATCGAACCCAAGGAGGAACTGCGAGTTGTGGGTTAACAATAGATATTTTTACGACATCATAATTGTACTCACATCGTTGGCACCTTCCTTCGCGAGAACTGCGTCCGCAGGCATGCTCTGCTCTAAACCGGCAAACTGAACGAAGCTCCCTTTCTTCGGTTGGGATGAACTGCCTTGCATTTCACGCTCAGGTTCAACTTCTTGCTTATTTTTGACGGTACCCATCTCAACGTCCTCTACCCGGACCCGCTTCTTACTACCTTTTCGTTTCTTTCGAAACGAGAACGAGCGTCCTGAGTCTTCTTTATCCGTTGTAGCTTCACTTGGCAGTGTATCATCACGATCGCTCGTCCCAGTCATACTGTCCTCACTTGAGTTTGAGCGACCCGAGATTCTCATTGCCTTCTTGCGCTTAGAGCGAGGCTCCTCGTCGGATGAACAGTCGGAGGACGAGTCAGAGATCCCTACGCGATTCTTGATGCGCTGCGTGATGCTTTTTTTAACAGCTTTCTTCAAAGACGTTGCCTTCTCTACCGATGTACGGGTGACAATGGCCATGTGCGAACGTCCTTCCTGAAATTTATCAAGAATACCAAGGAGAGGCTCATTCTGCGCAACAGACGGTACCCTGTGCAATGGAATATTGCGCACAGGGACTGCATCACCGGGATCAAGGAGAACACACTAGG
Source organism: Lactarius akahatsu (assembly GCA_021524915.1). Taxonomy (NCBI): domain Eukaryota; kingdom Fungi; phylum Basidiomycota; class Agaricomycetes; order Russulales; family Russulaceae; genus Lactarius; species Lactarius akahatsu. The sequence goes on along the minus strand of JAKELL010000074.1, from coordinate 80,916 downwards.
GAATCAATTCATATCAGCGTCGACATTGTGGTGGGCAAACGTGAGGTAGCATATACCTGCTTGACGAGCAGTACGCCCACAATCTTCTTCGCTTTGAAGTTCTGACCACCGGGAGCAGGTAACTCAACCTCTTCGTAGACTGGGATGCGGCTGTGGCCCGTGACGCAAACTTTCCGAAGGGTTTCATAATCTAATTTAGCGTCAATTGATAACATGAAGACGTTCTCTATCTTGGTCATCGCCTGGGAAATTTCCTGCTGGGTCAATGGTGTAATTGCGAAGGCAGGCACTAGAGCGCACGTGTATCGCAGTTTTCTCTTGAAGGTCAAGTGTTGCGCCTATGATGGTGACAGTGTCGGAACGTAAGTCTCCACCATATTCGCCGACCAACGAATGTAATGCGATGAGTTCTTTCAATTCTGAAGCAGAGCTGTTTGAGGATAACTAAAATGGGGGAATAAGGGAAGCACAGACCAGCACGCCGGTAGATGATGCCGTGATGTGGGCCGAGGGTGAACTCAAGAATTTTGGCGACGGGCCAGGCAATAATCCCCTGTGCACCCACGGTCCATGAGCATGATATTTCGCGTGCACGCAGGTACAGAAAACGAACCAGGGTCCACAGGAGGATGCGCACAAAAGGGACCATCTTTGCGCCGATGTACAGTCCATGGCGGGTGCAGACCGATTGGGGAATGATTTCCGCAAAACTGGAAAGAGAGGTCAGGTGATCAGATGCATGGGAAATTCCTCGGATCAAATTAAGACAAGAAAGAATATTCATCTCGTCAACGGCGCAAAAACGGGTCTTGCATTGCGCTCGTTTAGTAAACAAAATACATGCCGCAACCAGGCTGACGTCACCTGGCCGAGAAGCCATTTGACGTGTGTAATTACACACGGCTTCACTCACATGACAATGAGCACCGTGCTGACGATGACACTCTGCACGCCGCCACCAAGGATGGGGTCAGAAATGACGGGGAGAGATTCGTTGACAATCATGTTCGCGAGAAGTAGCGTGACGAGTAGTAGATGCCCGTTCTGGCGGATGGGCTTGATTTGGTTAGCATACTTGCGCTGGCGACTGCGTGTCGACATTAAAATTAGCATATGGCTGTGGAAAACAGAAATTAGACGACGCACGGGGTACCGCTTATGCTCAGCACGTGGAGCTGTGTTTCGTCAAGTGACATATAGCCCAGTGTTAGGCCGGCAAAGATGCCCGAGAGTATAACAAGGACCGGCATGAGAACAGCTCCAGCGATGAAAGCACCATCATGTTTGGTATCATCACGTCTGGCGAGCTGGCGAGCACTGGAGAAGTCAGGCAGGTTGGGGACATGTTGCGAGAGAGTTGCGGCAAGAGACAAGAAGAAAGAAGGGGAGGATATCGTCGGTGACAGGGGCGGAGGTACCATAAGTTGTCGGGGTCAACGATACGACCGATTTCGTTGCCACGCCTTTATAATGCTGTTTGTGGCAACTCACCACTTCACGTAATCACCGTTGCGTGTTTCGCCGCTCGTCATGCAAACCATTCATCGAACAAATTGTCCTCGGAATTATCCTACAATTCCTATCATATCTCATGTCGAAGGACACAGGAGGTCCCATGTTGAACGTTGAGCCCGCTTACACGAAACTTTGTCCGTGCAAAAGCAAAGCGGTCAAATAGAGCCTCGGCTATACGAGCTCATTTGCGAGTTTCGGCTTCGGTTCCGGCCACCAAGCTCCCACGGCTGTATTTTCAACAATGGCAATCAGTTTCCCTCCCCAGTGGGATTATTATCATGGAGCCTCTCCATCAGGATGCCATAACAGCATCCGGGACGAGCCGACTTTCCATGACTGTTGGTCCACCCTGGTCTAGGCCGGACGGGGTGCAAGCTGGTTTGGGGTGATCGCGTGAGCTTGCTGGCCTTATCTTTCGTAGAGTCACTAATGAGGTTAACCCTTCCAACGGGCATTCGCAGTATAATTGCACTTGAAGGCAGTTTTGGGTCGCGTCAAGCTTTGCCGACTCTGATGCCGGCGACTCTTGCAGCCTCGCCCATGCCTTATCTGGGAAATAGCATGCTTGTCAAGCTGTCAACATGTCAAGTCCGGGTCTGCGGGGCGGGAAATCACCTATTTTGGCTACAGAAAGTGACTACTGTCATGTGTTATTTACAGTCCAAGACATCATCGTCTCTTGTGTGAGCAGTATTTTTTTGTCCGCCCATGGCGTTGAACAACAACTGAAACCTCCATCGTTGCGCCACCGAAGTGATTGGCCCTGTACGTGTTGGTGTACCTCTCAATGAGCCCTTTGGGGGGATTATTTATTACAGCACAATGATATACGATCATCGATCGTCGTCTGAGTGTTCGTCCCTACTAGTCATTCGACCTGACGATTGCCGTGCGATAAGCGCAAGTTGACGGATGCGACCCCACAGGACCGTCCAAGGTCGACCTTGCCTACGTGTTTGCCCAACAACTATGTCTAACGTCTTCGGTGCATTCAGAGTATCGGGTGTTTACCTTTCAAGGCATGCGGAAATATCTGCACTGGCATACACCAACCACTGTTGCGCACCACACTGAGTTGTATCTAAGCTCGTACACACAGTACGATTGCATCATATTACAAGTCTATGAAGAGTGGAGTGAGTCCATCCATTTGGAGCACCATCCAAGGAAGATCCCTTGAGGCCATGACATGTGGCTATGCGTAATATGGAACATTGGTGGAGCAGGACCCAGACATGGCATTGGGAGGAGCATTCGGCAGCTTCAAATCTAGATGGTGGGTGTTGAATATGCGGACCGATGCGACTCGGATGTGCAGCTTCGTGGGACCGGCGCAGTCTGTTACTATATGCCGTGAGTACAGTAGTCCTTCCGCGCTCGAGAATCATGGCTGTCACTTCGCAAAAGTACTGCCTGATTCCATGTGACCGAAATCTTTGAGTTGCATAATGTTGTGATGTGATACTCTATAATCTTCGTCTGCGATGCAAGGCTGACTAGGTCGGTCACTAGGCAAGAGATGCACGCCAATGTGATTGCTATTAGCAAATCTAGATTAGGCATGTCAAGGTTCGGGTTTTCCCTATTAAGTTAGGTTACCCTGATGCCTTTCCGTTCAGATTCAGAGTACTGTAACTATACGTCAAGAGAACCCTGGTCGCTCGACTAGGAGTGCTTGAGCTGAGCGCGACTCGGTGCGGTTGTCGTGAGTTCACCGAACCACCTAGATCTAGATCATGACATTCGACCTCGAGTTGAACTAGCCATGGCACACCAGCGCCGGATTCCCAAATGTCCGAGTCATTAACATCGTGCTGTCAGCTCGCAACTGGAGACTCGATGCTAACCTCAGCGCAAGCCCCAAGCTTTCGAAAACGCCAACGAGGCGTCGTTCATCTGGCGAGCACAGGCGGGGAGGAGGAAGGACCACCCGATGCGTACGATGTTTTGTCTTACATCTCATCGCAAATCTCATCGTTTGCGACTTTGGTTTGACTTCGGGAGTTATTTATGCGCCTCGTCTGGGTCCAAGAAGTATCTACCACGCATCTCCACATGGTTATCGGTGACACCTTCAATCTGACGACTGGGACGGCCACAGGATCGGGACTCGAACGCTACAGGGTCGGGGGTTGTTTCTCACTCGACAGCGCGACCTAACTATCTTCGGTTCGGGTGCATAGAGGCTTCCTTCCTCCTAATTTCGAATTCAACTATTACAGTAACTTGGAAGTTCGAACGAACGTCCGACTCCTAAATTTCACTTGCCCTGCGCTGCATCTTGGTTGGTTGCACACAGAAGCGTAGAATGATCTATGTGACAGGGTTGACAATGGGTATCGACCTACGGCGTTGGCTGATTGATAGAAAGATGGACGACGATCGCAACAGTTGACGTAATCTCGCTAACCGATACCTTTGAAGGTTTTCTCTGGTAACTGACTGAGGCATCAGAATGCCAGCAGCCGGTACACGCATCTTTAAGGTCGATGAGCCTACCCTAAGGAAGCGTTCCCCTATACCGTTAGCTTTGGTTTGAGGGGAGTACTTTGTCCTTCGTGATAAAATGAACTATATCTAAGGTGGGTTTTTTGCGGCGATAATCAACGACTTGGAGGTTGTGGGCGCAACTATCAGAGACACGGAGCGCCGTGTGGGGGATAAATCTGGAACGCAATGTATAGGATTGCCACGCAAGATAAGGGACTCGCAGTCCAATTGGCCAAACTACTAGGCGCTCTAGATCTGCGTGCCTGTATGTCCAGCTCACAAGTCCGGCGCTTTGAATTCGAGTCACTCGCTTCACGTTGGGATCCGTGGGATCCGTGGAGCCTATGTTGGTATGCTCTGGTCCTCCCTACCGCCATCGTATAACGCGCCCTCAAAAGTGTGAACACGTCCACCCAGACCATCGTCGTATTGAGAGACACAATGAGTCCCTCCTTGTTGTGAGTCCTATTTCAAACGCGGTCAGCAGAGAGGTCAGCAGAGCTCGGATCAAGTGCCGTTTTGACCTGTGGGTTGTGCGAAAGCGGCCAGGCCGGAGTCCGAGAGACATGGTGCACGTCCAGATTCGCGGATTGGGAACTGACTTCGAACCTACCCCATGCAGTCATCCAAAAGGAAGGCCGAATCCTCCGGCCACGGGAGCGCAAGCGCTAGCCGATTCGAAGAAAACACCTAAGCCCAAGGTTAAGCCACTAAAACCACCAAAATCGGAGGGCGAGCGGGCGGGTCGTGGTAAAGGGGGGTGCATTTTGATGTAGGTCGCTGAGTTGTTCAGCCGAGCATAATGCACTGAAGAATGGTGAGTACGGTGATAATCCGTAACTGAGTGGGAACTTAATAGTAATCGTTTGCACAGCCTGAGGTGAAAACGGAAATTTCTAGTAGTCTTTTCTTTGGTACCACAGTCCAGTGCCTTGCGCCCACTTCGGTATGGGTATCAAGTGTCAAAAATGTCAATACAGCTATGTCCAAGAAGGTTAGCGACCTCGTGGTTGTGCCAGCTGCAGTTCCCTCTACAGAGGCCTCATCTCCGACATTGCACCGATTTTTTTTGGTAACTCACCAGGGATACGAGAGCACTCGATATCCTTCGCAGGCCAACAAGGCTGACCTATACTGTTACCCTAGAAATTTTTCAGCTGGTGAACGTGCCTCGAGATGTCAGCTATACCGCCACGGCTGACAAGGACAAGACTATTGCAGCTCCTGCATCAGGAGTTGCCACTCGAAGACAGTGATGCATACATAATATACTGATAACTGTGGACTGGATGACAGTCACCTACGTGGTGCTAGCCCGTCCACAAAACTTGGATGGATGAGACTTGTGTTATCGCCTACCGTCCTTATCTTGTTATCAGACAAGGCACGACCCTGTGCGCACCTCGCGCTTCGTGGAGATGGACTAAATCGGAACAACGTTGGTCATGGTGCACCGACGTACTATGTGCGAGGCCATGAAGGTTCCGTTACCTGAGATGACGGTCAGAGGCAAGGTTGGAGTCTGACTTCGTATCGATTGAAGGCTTGAAGCGATGTCGTCGCGGTTCACATTTCCAGAGTCGATGCAGTTTCGATATAGACAACCACTATATTGTACTATCTATGGGTGAGCTATACCGTACACAGCTTGGACGTAGACGTGAGCGTACCCACCGAGGGTTATTACATAACAAGCGCTCATCGCCGTCTCTTTCACATGGCCATTGTCGCTTCCCCTGTAGCAAGACCAGACTCGCATTGTGATAGTGTGTAAGTCCCAATCGTATTATTGTAACTGTGGTCGCTGTCAGCTTCTCGGCTACTTCCAGATGGCCCAGCTGCAATTCCTGTGGGGCAAGCCTCGGTTTCGGAGAGCTCTTGGTAGAGGCGAGTGTGAGTCGCGCGAGATCACAGTCGACATGCTTTCGAATACAAGGTTACCAACCAGGCTTCGGATCTCAGCCCTAAGGACAAGTCAGCGAGTGATGGAAGGGTTGCGTGCCCTACTCCAAGTTCCAGGACCGAAGACCGCGTTCCACGAAGAGCTTGAACCCACATGAGAAGAGGGCTGGAAAATCAAGGATTCGGATGAACCTAAATGTATGATGTGCCCACTCACGCGTTCATGCAATGTTCCATGACCTGCGTTCGTGCCCGATGCACAAGCCGTTTCTCCACATCGCCAAGACACTGTCAATGCCCGAAGTCGCAACAGTCGATTCATCTCTGTCGAATCAATATAGCGCCACCGTCAGCAGCGCCACGCACCGTCTCCGAAGAACCAATCTGTTGACCTCATTGACCCGTCTCCGATCGCACCGAAGGTCTTGTCTGACTCTCCCGGGCCCGCGCCCATCTCGATCCTTGCACACGCCCCGTGCCCTAGAGTCTACCTGGGCCGGCCAAACAGTCGTTAAAATTGACCACGAGAGTCCTGCAAACAGTCGACCACGTCTAAACGATAGTGCTGGACTGCGTCGATACCCGCCTCGCTCCTCGTGTATCCGGCCCCCCGGACTCCTACTTACATTAGACCACCGCGCGCAGTCCTGGGCATAAAGACGCCCGAGAGTCCACCTAGTTGTCTTGAGAAGGTCAATGATTATGATTTTAAGCCAAAAAGAAAAGCGGTTACCATGGCGGTGACACGCCCCAAGTGATAAGTTGGATATAATATAACGAGAGGCACTTGGTAAACGGAGACCCAACCAGACTTCCGGGTAGCCGGGCCATCCTCCATAGGGGTCATCTCGTTTATCCCCGGCCGCTCTGGACGGTTTACTTGGCAGCCCCTAAAGCCAGTGGCTTATAACAACTGTTATAACTGGGCCCCTTATTTTGTCTGTGATGCGAATCAAGCTCTAAGTTCGTACCTTTTACTTAGACTTAGGCATTTACAATTGATGCCCCCATCTGACAGCTGCTATTTCTCTTCTGATATTATGGGCAGGGCACACACTCCGGATCCCGATGGGCGACCAACCCCAACGCAAATCGAGGTGAGAATAACGACCCAAGGTTCATGAGAAGATGCTTATTACAGTCTCTAGGCTCGCAGGTGTCCACATTCAACCTTCGGGCCTTTTGGAGGCGTTTGTGTTGTTTTTGAATGTGCTATCATCGGGCTTCCTTGACAACTCCTCTGTAAGACAAATACCGGTTGTGAGTGTGCCTTGTGATTCCTAGGGGTGAACAGAACTCTCATTCACCCACCCACGATAGCTTTTTATTGAAATCATTGCGTCCCTTTTGCACAATTTTCTATGACCGTTACTGCGCGTCACTCATCTCCCCTCTCCACCCGTAAGCACCTCCTAGTTACAACAACTCGCAACCCCCGTGATGGCTAAAGTACTCCAATAGCTTTATGTTGCTGCATGTGGTACCAGCGTTAATATTGTCGATGATTGGATGTTGATTAGTGTATTTTTTCTCCGTCCCGATCTTTCTTTTTAAAATGCCATAAGTCAAAATCTCATAGTTCAAGCTGTGGTTGTGCCCTGTATTAGTCGTGTACTGTATCATATTACGGGAACCATTACAGTATCGCAGTGATTCTCTGAGCTATTTTCCAGACCACCTGCTCTTCCCGCTTGATTGCAAGACTTCTAAGGCGAGACAGTGAACGAGGCGCAGAGCTTCCGAACCCAGTGCGAGCCGCTCGAGACAGATCACGGTCGATCTGCCAGTCTTCGGGCACCAGCCGCAGGGGAAGGGTGGTAAACGGGTTGCGTGCCCCCTACTCTAGGTTGCTGGATTTAAGAACGAGTCTAAGACTGCATGGCACGGATGCGGACTGGGAAATCGAGGACTTAGATCATTGTATGACCCACCCACGACAAGTGTGTGCATCGACCTAGACGTGTAACGCGCACGCCGGTTCACCAACGCCGCCAAGCCTGTAAGTTAGAAGCTCAAAGTCACAAGAGGGTCGAAAATTGTCGGAGGTGTTGCCTACTGATACTAGTAGACACCCATAACAAACCATATATCTACGACCCCATGATCCCAGTTCCATCCCATCTCCCAGCCGCCCACCCGTTGTCTTCGTTCTCCCGTTTACGGACTACGTGGAGGGTCTTTCTCCGTCTAGCCCGGTCCCTGCATGCCCGACGCCTCCGAGTCGGAGTTCACCTGCCCTGTCAAACAGTCATTAAAAGTCACTGGGAGGCTCGTGCGGCATCCGGCTCACCAGACTACTAAGCCATTGTGCTACCCCTAGTCCACCGCACGCAGCCTTCAAGTTAAGCATGAAAAAGTCCGAGAACCCACCGAGAAAGTAGCATTTTTTAGGTCAAGAAAAACGGTTACGTCTATCATAATGAAGAGTGGATGACGAGTCTTCGTACCCAAAGAAGATGGAGACCAGAAACTGGAAGACGTAGCCGAGTCCTCCGGCCCCTTCGGGTTCAACCTGTTTCACACTCCTGTTTACCACCGTCGCCTTTCTCTTACCTCTTCCCTCCTGTCAGTAGGTGCCTTTCACTTGTCTGACCGGTTCTTATCATCGTCACTCATCAAGTCTTCGTCCTTGTCGTCAACACCCGGCTTCTGCTCCCTTTGCCCTTCATAACCTTCACATTTGACAGCCTCACTACCTGCAACTCTCCTTCAGCGCCAAGCCGTGTTCCCACCCGACTTTTCGCTTCCCGCCCCAGCTCTTGCCTCCACCTCTCGGTCCTCCACTTCACACCCTCGACTTCGACTTCGCCGCCCTCATAGTTTTTCCCTGTTCCTGGTACTCTATCTTCACTTTCCGTTCGCTTAACTGATCCCATTTTCATCGCGTCATCTCTCGCGCCGTCGTGCCTCCTCCATCTCGTTGTTGTATCGGCCTCTTTGACTTCAATCTCACCTTCACCTCTAGCTTGTGTTTCCACCTTCGCCCAAGACTGCCTACTTGTGCCAGCGCCTCGACCGTTCGATCTCATGTCTGCCGACCCCGTTTCGTCGTTCCCCTTGTCGCTGTCTCGTCTGTATAGCACGATGCCAACAGACCCGATATCTCCATGTAGCCTGGCAAACTTTAACTCCACCGTCGACGCTGCTGCCGTGTATCGCAAAGTTCTATGCGCCAAGCCAAGACCGCAACAATAGCCAGAATTGCAATGTCGTTAGCACCAAAGCCTCTCACCCCCCACTTGCACGCTCGATTTTGCATGCTCGTTCACGGAGCGTGACTAAAGATGGTCAGAACTTGACTCTTCGGGAGGTATTTGAAACCGGAACCGCGCTGACTCGGAAATGCTAAAGGCGCCCGAAGACTCGCCCGCGCCTGCGCCATCGGCCCGGGCGTCTACTTTTTTCTCTCGTCGCTCGCTTTGCCGTCAACCTGATCCCTTATACCTTTCATGCCCCCGTGCCTCGTCCCATGATCCCTCTGTTATCTCACGCACCCGTTCTCTAGTATCTCTCGTGCTTACTAGCTACTTTGCGTGTATATAACCCTCGTACTTATGCCCTTTAAAATACAGACCATATTTCTCGTAATGCGCCAAATTTTCGCACGCGTGTCTCAAGTTGTCTCCTCCCGTCACTTTCTATCCTCGTCTTGATTCTCTCCTCCTTCAACTTCACAGCTTAACATTCCACACAAGAACACACGTCACCATCCATACAGTGGTCCTTGTACCTCGAATTTATTACAGGTTCGAGCATCGACGAGAAGGTCACGACAATCCAGAAGTGGCTTGAAGAGCCCGTGAGGCAGTCGGAACGGCCGAAGAACGTTGACTTGGTGCCGGCCGCAGCATACATCCCAAGAAGCGAGACGAACGTATCTCCTTTGCAATGCCTATTCTTACGCGGCCAAACCCGAAGCCCCCGAAGATCTATGGCGCGGACACTGTCAAAGCCTGAAGTCACAAAGTCGAGTCGTCTCTGCCAAGTCTAGTAGCACTACCGTCAGCAACGCTACCTTCTAATAGACACCCACGACCACGCACCATCTCTCAGTAACCCACCCGTTGACCTCGTTGACCCGTCCCCTCCCCCTGCATGCCCCGATGCCCTGGAGTTCACCTGTACCGGACAAACCGTTTATTGACGACAATAAAGACGCCCGGGAGCCCACCTACTTGTCTTGAGAAAGTCGGTAAATCTAATGTTTTTTAGGCCAAAAAGAAAAGCGGTTACCATGGCGGCGACATGTGACACGCCAGGTGATGCCAGTGAGTCGATGAAGGTCGTGCATCCTCGAAGTACTTTGTGCAAGAAGAAATGGAGAACAGAGGCTAGTCGCTCCACAACGGGCCGCTCCAGATAGATCTATAAAATACTGAAACAAGGCAGCCCCTATGCCCCTTATTGTTTGTGAAGTTCGATTCGTAATATTTGTTGAAGCATTGTCGAAGGAAGCTCTGAGTCCGTGCCTTTGCTTTAATTTGGGTATCTACAACTGATGGCGTATCCCCATCTGACAGCTATTATATCTCTTCTGGTTATGGGCAGGCCATACCCTCCGGGACCCAATGGGCAACCAAGCCAGGCGGAAATCGAAGTGAGAATAGCGACCCAGGCTTATAAGAAAATGCTCATTACAGTCTCTAGGCTCGCAAGTGTACATTATTCAACTTTCGGGCCTTTTTGAGGCGTTTGTGTTGTTGAATGTGCCAAACACTGGTTGTGCCAGTGGGTGTGCCTTATGAATCCTAAGGCTGAGCGTTCTGAACTCTCCGAGTCATTCACCCATGATGCATGATAGCTTATTGAAATCATTGCGTCCCTTCTATTTTCCATGACTGTGACTGCACGTCATTCCCCACCCCACCCTAAGCGCCTCCTATCTGACAATATGATGGCCCAAGTTCTCCAATAACGTTGTATTGCTGCGTGTGGTAACGGCGTTGATCTCGTTGGTGACTCGATGTCGATTAGTATTCCAGATTTTTCTTTCCAAAATGCCACATGTTAAAATCAGGACTTGGTTCTACAGCTCCGCTGAGTCCTCTTACTTTACAGTAAGACCAGATTCGACTTGTGGTCGTGCCTCGTATCCAGTCGTGTACTGTACAGTCCAAGTCATGTTACGGTAACCATTACAATACTTTCCAGCCCACCCGCTCTTCCCGCTTGGTCTCAAGACTTAAGGCGGCCAGTGAACGAGGCGCAGCGCTTCCCAGCGCTCGCTCGAGACAGATCAATGCTTCTGAATGCGAAGGCCACCAGCCAGTCTTCGAGCACCAGCCACAAGGAAGAGCGACAAATGCGTCCCGTGCACCCTACTCCAAGATCACAAGTTTAAGACTGCGTGTCGTGAGGAACTCGGATCCGGACTGGGAAATCAAGGACTGACCCACCCACGACAGGCATTTGTGCATCGACTTAGACGTGCAATGCGCACGCCGGTTCACCGGTTCAACGTTCACCAACGACGCCAATTCTGCAAAAGACCGAAGTCACAAGAGTTGTCGGTAGTGCTGCCTACTGATAGACACCCACAAGCATACACTTACGACTCATCCCAGTTCCATCTCATTTTCTAGCCGCCCGCCCACTGTCTTCGTTCTCCCGTTTACCGACTGCGTTGAGGGCAACCCTGCACGCCTGACACTTCTGAGTTCACCTGCCCTGTCAAACAGTCGTTAAAAGTCACCAAGAGAGCGTCGACGCCTGGTTCCTCGTGCAGCATTCGGCTCACCGGAGCCATTACTCTACCCTTACTTGCAATAGTCCACCGCGCCCAGTTTTGAGCATGAAGACGTCCGAGAGCCCGCCGAGAAAGTCGAATTTTTGAGGTCAAGAAGAAAAGGGGTTACGCCTAGTGACAAGTGGATGACAAGAGGTTGCGCGTCTTCGTGTCCAATAAGACCCAGCCAGAAACCGGAAGACTGACCTTCACAGGTAGCCAAGCCCTCCGGCCCTTCCACCCAACGGCGTCTGTTCGGGGGGTGGGGGTTTGAACCATATTTATTCCGAGATAGTACATGCACGCGGCCAGTAGAGAGAGGTAAGCGAGATGCGTCTGTTCGGGTTCAACCTGTTTCACACTCACTATTGTTTGCCACCGTCGTCTTTCTCTTCCTCCTCTTCCCTCTTGTAAGTAGGTGCCTTTCACTTCCTTTTTTTTTATCACTGTCACTCATCAAATCGTCGTCCTTGTCGTCAATACCCGGCATCAAGTCTGCTATACTCCCTTTACCATTCATAAGCTTTATACTTGACAGCTTCACTACCTGCAACTCTTCAGCGACAAGCCGTGTTCCCACCCGACTTTTCGCTTCCGCCCTGGCTCTTGCCTCCACCTTTCGGTCCTTCACTTCACACCCTCGACTTCGACTTCGCCGCCCATACTCTATCTTCATTTTCCGTTCGCTCAACTGATCCCATTCTCATCGCTTCATCTCTCGCGCCGTTGCGTCTCCATTTGATATACCGTAGTTGCCGTCTCTGCCTCTTTTACTTCGATTTCACCTCTCCACTTCCCTCTGGCTTGTGTTTCCACCTTTGTCCAACGACAGCCTACTTGTGCCAGCGCTTCGACCATTTGATCTCACGCCTGCCCATCCCTCGTCGCCGTCTCGTCTGTATAATTCCATGCCAACAGGCCCGGTATCTTCATGTAGCTTGACAAAAACCGCAACAATAGCCAGAACTACAATGTCGCCAGCACCAAAGCCATTCACCTCTGCTTGCACGCCCGACTTTGCATGCTCGTCGTCGTCGTCCAAGAAGTTGAAGATGGTCAAGAACTTGACTCCTCGGGAGGTGTTAGGACCGGAATCGCGCTGACCCAGACATGCTAACGATATCCCAAAGCGTCCGAAGACACGCCCGCGCAGTCGACCACGTCTAAACGATAGTGCTAGGGACTGCGTCGACACCTGGCTCCGAGTGTATCCGGCCGACCGGACTACTAAGAAATTGCCACCCCTACTTACATTAGACCACCGCGCGCACTCTTTAAAACGAAGACGCCCGAGAGCCCACTTAGTTGTCTTGAGAAAGTCGGTAAATGTCGTGTTTTTAAGAAGCCAAAAAGTTACCATCGGTGACACGCCAAACGATGGGTTCGTGCATCTCCGGAGCAAGACGTATTCCGGGCCGCTCCGGATAGTGGGTCCTGAAAAACAAACTCCTAGCTCCCTTGCTAGTTCCTATCATCCAAGCTCATTGTTTGTCTGATTCTCTGGCGTCCGTGTTGTTGAAGCACTGTTGAAGCAAGCTCTGGGTTTGTGCCTTTTGCTTAAATCTGGGTATCGACAACTGATGCCGTATCCCTATCTGACAGCTATCCTGTGGTTATGGGCAGGCTATACCTTCCGGGTCCCAATGGGCGACCAACCCCGTCAGAAATCGAGGTGAGGATAGCGACCCAACTCTCACAAGAAGATGTTCATCAGATGTCTCTAGGCTCGCAGGTGTACATTATTCAACCTTCGGGCCTTTTTGAGGCGTTTGTGTTTTTGAATGTGCCGTCATCGGGCTTCCTTTACTCCTCCCTCTGTAAGACAAATACATGTTGTGAGTGTGCCTATGATCCCTTGAACAGAACCATGATAACTTTTACCGAAATTGCGTCCCTCGGCTATTTTCTATGACTGTGACTGCGCGTCACTCCCCTCCTCTCTCCGCCCCTAAGCACCTCCAATAGTTCGCAACCCTCGTGATGGCTAAAGTACACCAATAGCTTTGTTACTGCGCGTGGTAAGCGTGTGGTACCAGCGTTAATATCGTCGATGACTCGACGATGATTAGTGTAATATTATTTCTCCGTCCCGATCTTTCTCTCCGTGCCTCTGCCTGGCGCTGAGATATGTACACCTACCATGGCTCCTCTTGCGTTATGGTAAGGAGTTGTGATTGCGCCCTGTGTTTAGTCGTGTACACATCAGGTCGTGTTACAGTAACCGTTACAGTATCGCAGTGATCGTCTGCGCTGCTTTCCAGAGATACCCGCTCTCCCCGCTTGGTCGCAAGACTTCTAAGGAGAGGCGAGCCAGTGAATGAGTCGCAGCGCTTCCGAGCGCTCACCCGTGCGATGGTTGATAATGGCAACTGCAAGCTACTCGAGGACAGATCACAGTTGACATGCTTCTGAATGCGAAGACCCAGCCGGTCTTCGAGCACCAGCCACGAAGGAAGAGCGATAAATGCTCACCGCGTGCCCCCTATTCTGAGTTTCTGGATCCAAGACTGCGTACCACGAGGAACTCAGACCGAGGACTTGGTTCCGAGTCACGATGCATGATGAACCGGATATATTGTGCATCGACTTGGACGTGTAACGCGCACGCCAGTTCACCGACGCTGCCAAGTCTACAGCCAAGTCTGCAGAAGCCCGAAGTCAAGAGTCGAATCGAAGAAAGTAGCGCTGCCTTCTGATAGACACCCACAACCATGCACCTACGACCCTATCCCAGTTCCAGCCCATCTCTCAGTCGCCCACCCATTGTCTTCGTTCTCCCGTCTACTGACCTCGTGGAAGGTCTTTCTCCCGCGTCCAGCCCGATCCCTGCACGCTCGACGTCTCTGAGTTGACCTGTGCTGCCGGACAGTCGTTAGAAGTCACCGGGACGGCGTCGACGCCTGGCTCTTCGTGCAGCATCCAGCCCACCGGACTTAAGCCATCACGCTACCATACTTACAATAGTCCACTGCGCGCATCCTTGAGAAAGTCACATTTTTTAGGTCAAGAAGAAAAATGGTTACACGTCTATCATACTGATGGGTGGGACGACGAGAGGTTGCACGTCTTCAAAATTCTTCGTGTCCAAGAAGAAAGTGAATACCGGAACTAACCTAATTAAGCCCACCATCCCGCCGAACGGCGCCTGTCCAGGTTCAACACAGTTTCACACTCCCTTTATATCTCATGTCTGAGGGTGCAGGTGGTCCTGTGTTAATTCATTGTCATTTCATACGAAACTTTGGTTCGCGTAAAGGCAAAGCAGTCAGATACTAGAGCCTCGGCGAAACGAGCTCTCAGTCGCTATTTTCTGCACCGGTCCCGGCCACAATTTTCCGTTCGTTCAATGTCGACGTAACATTGGCTATGAGCTTCCCTCCTCAGTAGGGAACGTTATCACGGCGGACTCCATCATGATCAGGATGCACCCGGGACGAGCCGACTTTCCATAATTGTTGGCCTAAGCCCATGGTCCGGACCGGATGAGGTGGAATCTTGTTTAGCTGCTTTTGGGATGAGCGCGTGAGGTTTGCTGTCCTTATATTTCGCAGACTCACCAAGGAGGTTATCTCTTCCAACGGTCCTATGTCTCAAATGTCACTTTCCCGATGGCACAGTATGAGGTAGATGTAACAAGTACACGCAATGGGTGAAGAAATACCTGTGTGGAAGTAACGATTTCCCCATTCGCATACAGCTAAGGTGGTTTCAGATTGAAACAGTATCCTATTTTCCGTTTATAACTCGTACAAGTGGGCGTACCTATTATAGGTGTGAACACGTCTTAAAAAGGGATGTCGCAATAAGATAGCATGTCGTCTAGACCATAGGTTCGGCCGTGGGCTGCTCTTTTCGGTCTTCTGCGGGGACTAGAGGGGGGGCAAATGCCGGCAAGGTGGAGTCCTCGAAGGGTTTCTGGCGCGGGTGAAGGGCGACCCATATGCACGCACACACCACGACCAGCACGGCGCCTATTGGAAAGAGGGTAGAAACGAGCAGGTGAGGAGGGAGACCGGCAAAGGTCATCCAAAAACCCTGGAAAAAGAACAACAGCGACGCCCAGACGAACAACGCCATCGGCAGGCTATGAACGATCGCAATCGGCTGAAAACTGCAGCTCGTGGTGTTCCGATCATCCAGGTACACAGCCTGTCAAACGTTAACCGCAGGCACCAAGTAAAGTGGAATGATGTCAATATGTTCACTGCCGTGGCGGCATTCGTGTCGACAAGACGCCGCTGTTCTCGCAGGAGAACCAAAGTCATGATTAGACCGAAGGTGCGTAGTAACAGTGAGGAATGGGTCAAGGCGGAGATAGAAGAGAATTGCATTATAAGAATATTTGATCTACAGATCGCAAGAGATTAGTTGGCTTTTCTGGCGTGGGAAGGCGCTTCTCACATGAGCAATGCTAAGGAGGAAAAATGGTGTTGAAGCAATGAAATTTGGGCTTACCCATGATATCATTTGGGTCAAATCGTCAACAATTCCAGAAACGAGCTTGCGCCAAGGGGCGATGTAGGTGTGTTGATCCACCCAAAGGCTCTCGAATCGCACTTGGAGCTCTTTGGCCAAGCCAAAAAAAAAGCGCGTTAGATATGAATGATAGGACGGGGCTCCGCTCGTTATCTGGAACCTCCAAGATCGATCGATCGGAAGACAGGCGACAGTGCTCTTCGCCGAAATGGATAAAGAAGCGATAGCTTGCTGCAGTAAGAAGAATTGCGAGTGAGTCCCTTGAGCCGTAGATGCGTAAACCTTACCGACGTTCGCCCATAACCTGGCAACGTAAGTGGTGACGTAAAGACTGGAAGCATGATCTGCCAGTGCCAAGAACCAGTTACTGTAACCGGGAACGCAGGACGCAATAAGCGAAACGGACCTTTGCCACGTTGAAGAAGATCGATGAACTCTTCGCTCTGCCTAGCCGTATACGGGAAAGTGGGAGTTTCCGAGGTAAGTGCATCTAAATGTCGTCTGTCACCTTCAGCTGTGGAAAATCAAGAGATTCCTGCCTCACCTGTGCGGGCATGCAAAAAAATTCTCCTGCAGGGCATGTCCTAGACGGGAACTTTTGGTTCACTGAGCAATGTGAGGTATATATCAAACATACGGAGATGGGTCACTTGAGAAGGAGGGTGGAAGTCCAACGCTGATTGTATCGAGTGCGTGCAACCAAAAAACTGTGCGAAGACCATGGTGTGCGAAATAATAGTTGCAAGTGCCCGAGTCCTGATTAATTTCAAGGAATAAGTGGGAGGCCTCCGGAAGTGGGACGTGTTCCTCGGTGATCACATCGCTAATCACGGCCGGCCAGGCATACAGCTGGTCTGAAACTCCAGGCTCGGCAATATGGGCCTCCATGATAAGTGTGATTTCCTCCCAGTGGATGTGTTTTGATGCGGGCGTAGCGCTTCCCCTCCGGGTGAGCGGATACCGTCTATCCTTGGGATTGGTATGATGGCCTTCAGTAGATTTAGTCACAAAAGTCCTCTGTAACGAACGTAGGAAACCGACACACGCCGATACCAGATTGAACCCCAATGGAACCATAGTCGGCGAGACACGTACACTGGAAACTATAAGTTTGTGAAGTGGTCGCGAGAACGCGGGAGAACCTCTTGCTTACCGAACGCCGCCTCGATACCTGGAGTCCCTGACGGTGAAAGGGATAACTGGGAACAAGTTGGCCTTGTTGGGACTGAAGATCTTCATGACAAAATAGTCATTAGCTCAGGATAAGTGTTCGGGTATGCTGGGAATGAGAAAGGGCAAGTGGCCCGTAATTCAAGTTGTATTTATGGCAGGTCAGCTGTGCGGCGGTGCTGGGCCAATCAAGCGATAAATGATCAGAGGGCCGGGGGAATTGACGCAAGAAGCGAGCACTTTTGTGTGGGCGGTGGATGAGGCCGCGAGGGCGCGGTACGGCGGAACATGAGCTGACCAGGCAGAAGTAACCGTGTGAGTAAGCCAGTGCAAGGAGCGGGGGAGTGTCCGGTCGTCATCGCGTCATCGATCGCGTGCAGGCCCCTCGAGTTTCCAAAAGCCCGAAGTCACAAAGGTCGAATCGCCTCTGTCGAATAAAATTGCGCTGTCTTCTGATAGATATCCACAGCCACGTACCTATGACCGCGTCCCGGTTCCATCCCATTCCCCAGCCATCCACTCATTGTTTTCGTTCTTTCGTCTACCGACCGCGTGGAAGGTCTTTCTCCCGCGTCCAGCCCGATCCCTGCACACCCGACGCCTCGGAGTTCACCTGCGCTGCCAAACATGTTAGAAGTCACAGGGAGAGCGTTGACGTCTGGTTCCTCGTGCAGCATCAAGCCCAACGGACTACTGACCCACCGCGCTAGCCCTACTTGCAATAGACCATCGCGCGCAGCCTTGAGCACGAAGACATCCGAGAGCCCATCTAGTTGCTTTGAGCAAGTCGTTAAATTTAAGTCAGGAGAAAGGCAGTTACAGGTCGAGTAACGAGTGGGATGACAAGACCTCTACTGTACAGCCGACCGAGTCCGGCCCTTCCGCTCAACGGCGTCTGACACTGTTCAAACCTGTTTCACACTCTATTGTCTACAATACCACCGCCCTTGATCTCTTCCCTCCTCTCCCCTCTTCAGGCCTTCAGGCCTCAGGCCCTCAGTCTCTCACTGTCTAACCGGATTTTGTCACCGTCACTCATCAAATCTTCGTCTTTGTCATCCATACCATGCCCGACATCCAGTCTGTTCTGCTCCCTTTGTTGTCGTTGATGCCTGCAACTGCTCGGCGCTAGCCATATTCTTAACTGACTTTTCGCTTCCGCCCCAGCTCTTACCTCCGCCTCTCGGTCCTCCGCTTCACTCCCTCGACTTAGTCGTCGCCGCCCGTACAACTTTCCTGATTTTGATACCATCCACGTTTTCTGTTCCGCTAACTGATCTCATTTCGTCATCTCTCGCCCGTCGTGTCTCCTCCATTCGATATCTCGCCACCAACTCGTTGCCGCCGTCTCCGCCTCTTCAATTTCGATTTCACGTTTGCTTCCCTCCGGCTTGCGTTACCATCTTCGCCCAAAGATAGCCCGCTTGCGCCGATGCTACTTCGACCTTTCGATCTCGCTCCTGTTGACTCTGTTTTGTCGTTCCCCTCGCCGCCGTTTCGTCTACTCAATTCCAATTTCTACGCCAACGGACCCGGTATCGCCACGTAGCTCGCCCCTCCAGAGAATACGTCGATGCTGCTGCCGTGCTACGCAAAGTTCTATGCGACAAGCCAAAACCACGACGACAATGGCCGGAATTACAACGTCGCTAGCACCAAAGCCTCCCACCCCCACTTACATGCCCAACTTTATTCATACCATCGGCAACACCGAGTTGAGAAAACCCCGTTGCCGGCGCCGGAGAACGGCCCTTTCGACTTTCGTATGCTCGACGTCGTCGTCCTCGAAATATGACTGAAGATGGGCAAGAATTCGACTCTTCGGGATGTGTAAGGACCGGAATCGCCCTGACCCGGAATTGCTAAAGACGTCCCGAAGCCATGCCCGCACCATCGACTTTTATTTTTCTCTTACCGTCAATCGCTTTTTCATTGACCTGTTCTCTATTGCCCAACCCTTGTCCCGTCCCTTGTCCCATGGTCCCTTTGTCATCTTACGTCTCCTTTTCGCTAGTATTTCCAACTTACCAGCTACCTTGCATGTATATAACCCCCTCACCTATGACCCTCAATATACAGGTTCGATTCCAAGGCTTCGCACGCTTGTCTCAGGTTCGCCTCCTCTCGTCACTGTCTGTCCTTGTCTTCTCTCTCTTGTTCTCCTCCCTCTGCACGACCCACACAACTCACGTCCGCATGCATCCCCGTCTGTTCAGTCCATGTAATTGACGATGCATCGGCCCTTCAGGAATCCCGCCACTTGACCTCTTCTTTCCTCTTAGCCGCTGGACCAGCCACGTCCGGAGGCGGCTACCTCGATGACTATGTTGTCGGGTGCGTAGTAACTGTCATGTCGGTGCACTATTACTAACATATGTTAGAGGGCGCGACTGTGAGCTCGGTTTAATCTTCCGGGGTGATAATGCGGAATGCGCGCATGACTTCTCCCGGATGAAAGGAATATCTCCGCGCCAGTGATGACGTGTCAGTGTCGTCGCCATGACGGGTCTGTACAGGACACCGTTTACCTTGTCGTTGACCATTTCATCTAGGTCGTCGCTCACTCTCACGACGTCCCACTGGTCCCGCCCGATAACATTGGTACTCAATTAAGCACTGGACGTGAGATGAGGATCGCCAAGGGTCGGCATGTTTCTCGTCAACACGTCGGGCGACATGGCCCGGGTTCAGCGCCAGGCAGTCCTGTCTGTTTCCGGTCTCAGACCTTCGAGCACGTCGCATAATATTGTGAGGGTACGTACATTCAAAGACGATCGGCTAGAGGCTAAAGTTAGTCCTTGATTTTCTAGCCTCGGTCCTCAATGTGATCATGACGCTCGTCTGCGTTGTGCCAAACCTTGTTATACATCGGAAACTATCTGGACGTAGCCTAGCAAAGCGTAAATACGACAGAGAAGGTAGCAACATACATGCCGCGTTTCAACGGCGCCAAGAAATGTGGGAGAGTGGTACGTAGTTCAAGTGCGTTGAGGGTTATTTACTGATACTCTGGCATACTAGCACTGGTCGTACCGCTTACATATCCGTACCATCAAACTTGGCCTTCCAGGAGTTCCATATACACCATGCGATAGGAACGGCCACGAAAGTCGACACAATTCCAATAGGAACACGAAGTTGAAGGTCTGTGTAGCGGAAACACGATATCAAGAGTTCGATAGAGAATAACATCATCCTGTCAAGCGATCTCATGAAGATCAGCCCGAAAATTACCCTTGAGGTGCGGAGAAAACATACGCCCACATCAATAGTGCCCAGGGAAGGCTGAACACTATGGCCATTGGTTCGAGGCCAATATATTTGTGATCGTTCTGGAATAGATATTGGGCCTGACCGAATGTTCGAACCTTAGCATATATGTCTGGTCACGGTCATGGTCAACCGTCTGACTTACTGCACCATCAGGATCTTCCTCTTTTTTCGTGCGATGATGTCGAACTAGAAGTAGGCCGACCACAATGCTTCCCACACTGGCGACTAGGGACAAGTAATTCGAAATTTGATTTGGGGAAGCAGAGGGAGTTGCCGGGGTCGTTGCGCTATTATTGGGCCCAGACGGAAGCACACCGGGTACAGCAAGAAAGCCCACATTAACTGAGAGCATAACTGTTGACTACAACAGCAATTAGGAGGTTCATAAATCATATATAAAGTAGTTTCTTACCCAAAGAATTAGATCACTCCATTCACCTAACATCTTTGTCATCAGACTTTTCCAGACTGGTTCCAGAATGTGTTCATCAACCCATGCTTCTTCTAGCTCAGCTAAGTATCTCTGAGGTGCAAAGAAGAGCAGTGGAGATAGCACAGTGATGAGGATAGATTTTCTACGCTTTATCTTGTAGATAGCTTCATTTCTCTTTAGCCGTGCATTTATCTGCCCATGAAGGTCTTCAAACCTCCAGTTTGCTAAGGAATATATAAATTAGTCAATCTAATTTAAAGAAAAATAACATACCAAAGAGTGAAAGCAGTCTTGCTAAGCCAAAGGTTTAGTGAGCTGAATTAATCAAAAGTTAAGAGGATACTAACTGGCTCCTGCTGTATAGTATGCTTCACCAGCACTGGCCACTGAGTTTCTCAAATTTAGTACATTTCAAGCTCAACAGTATAGACTTACTTTTAGCATCTTGTATAAGTTTGATCATCTTCTGCATTTGATCATCATCAAGCCAAAGTGTTGAGGTCCTTGATGTCATTACATCTATAACACTTTATTATAGTGCACCATAAAGGTCAAGTTATATGCTCACCAATACAACCATGTACTAACATTCCAAGAAGCTCATCATAGACCTCTTTTGATAGCCTTCGCTGACTGAAATTGACAGGGAATAAAGACCAGTGAGACCTAAAAAGATAATATTATACTTTAAATCTCAATCAAGTAAAAAACAGGTTTACCAATAATGGTATTCCAGCTGATGTTCTATTTAAGTTAGCAAGGGTATAGTATAAGAAATAACAGATAAAACATACTGATATGAGCAAGTGACTGAACTCCAACCCTGTCTGTCATTTTTGTCACAGGATACTTCTCCAGCCAAAAGAGACAACGATTTCCATGACAGACATAATAATAAAACCATCTTGAACCTTGAGGTTGATCTGTTTTAATTTCAAGAACTAGGTCATACTCTCCTGGCAAGTTGGCTAACTCCTCTGCCTTTGAATTTCCTGTTAGATGGTCATAAAACTGCTCAGCTTCACTTCTCAAAGCCTCATCACGCATGTCTGTATCAGTAAATAACCTCTATAATATCACATTAACTACAATCCTTTCAAGATGCAAGCAAACATAGACATACCCTTTTTTCATCATAGAAGTAAAGAGCCCCTTCCGGATGAGTGGCTGGTGTCCAACTACCAAGACTCCCATTTAGAGAGCCCTGGTTTGGGACACCTGGTTGTGAGGAGCTGAAGAGGGTATTAGATTGTACTATTATTGTCCGACTTCTAAACTCACTGAGGAAAAGTCATAGTTAAAGGTTCAATCACACCAAGTATCCTGTCACGAGATCTACTAATGGCATAAGAATGTATTCGGATATAACAGCGTGCTACTTACATCATAATGTGCCTTTGGTATCGTGAAGTGTCCCCGGGATTCATTGGAAAGGCGATTTGATAGGGAGTATGTGACGGAGTCAGGTGCAGTGTACCCTCTTGTAGAGATCCTGCATCAACGATAGAATTTCAGTTCGGCTCTGCTTTTTTCGCCATCGGACTCACCGGAGCTTATACCGGATGTTACATCAATCTGGTAATGACCAAGAAGAGGCATGCCCTCTGGTGGCTCAGGCGTTATTGTGCCGGAGTTCTGGGAGGTGGATGGTAATACAGATAGGCTATAGCCCTCGTCGGAAATAGGTGGGGTAGGAGTGGAGCGGCCAACGTTCGGTGTAAGGGATCGGAATAATGCACGTGACATTGTCCGATGGCCGGACCGGCTTGAGGAGGCGGGAACAGAACTCGCGACTGCGGGTCCCCTCAAATTGAGAGGACCATCTGGGTGTTCCTGAGTACAAGACTGGGCTGACTTTGGCTTTTGGGTCACCACAGGACCCCTACAATACCACAAGCGGCATGTAGTCAGCTTGATAATCAACTTGCGACAGAGGGCAAATAGTAAGCCCAAGGACGTGAAGCGACTTTTGAGGAAAGTCCCTAGAGTATATAGTCTGCGAATCACAGTGAGGGTACAAAGCAAGGAACCCATCTAGCTGGAATAGTATACTGCAGGGTTGCCTGCGGCGGACGATCGATGATACCGATGTTGGGAGCACGATGGAGATCCGAGAGTCACAGATACTGTCACGCCCTATCGCCCCAAGTCCGGAAAAAGAACTTATTATGGCAATTCCAACTCGCACTCTCGTCTTCCAGTGCACAACTCTTCCCCCAACATCATCTAGCATATAACTCTGGGCACACTAGCCCTTACAAGTGCGCATACTAACTGCTGTTATCCTTCAAATAGGCCCCTTATTGTTTGTGAAGTCTAGGTCAGTTGGCGTTCGTGTTGGTAGCAAACTCCGAGTTTGTTTAGGTTTTGCTTAACCTACAGCTCGTGCCATCAGACAGCCATTATATCTCTTCTCATTTATGGGTCCGCCAAGACTTCCGTATCCTGGACCGTCGAGGCCGGTAAGGATTCAAGATTAAAAGTGACAACTAGGTCGTCATTTCTCTTCTGATTTATGTGTTAGCCATCGACTCGCCCAACACATGGTACAGCCCAAGGATCGAGTGCGGTAAGACCGTTAGACCAGTCGATATTTGTCCAATCGAACTCAGTGCATTAACAGGAACAGTCCGGAGATTCCTGCTGCTGCATAATATGCTAGAGGCTACTGGGTCCGTAAAATTGGGATGAAAGGTGAGTAACCTTCAGTTGTGAGGAACTTTGCAGTAATGGACACCGTCATCTGTGGTTATAGGGCATGATAGTGGTCTTTCCGTCCCAATTACGACCCACTGCCTTGCATCCACCTCGGTATACGTATTGGGTGTCAAACGTGAATGTGTTACTAGGTCAGCCGCCGTTATTGTGGTGGTCAGGAGGACAATCGTCGTTTTTTTGAACCATTAAGACAACCATTAGTGTCCTCTCATCTCCAACGCTGCGATGGAACCCTGGTTACTCACTGGGAATGTGAGAGCACTCAACACTAGCTCATGCCAAATGTGCGGATGTTCAAGTATCTGGCAAAAGGGGAAGTTGGCCGGTTTTCTCCCCGAGAATGTCCACTATACCGTGATGGAGATCGAACTCCCACGCCGCCGCACCCGCGGCTCGAGGCGGCTCGAGCCAGACGCTGCCCTCCGCCGCGTGAATACAAGGCGTCCGTAGTGAACTCCGGAATTTGTGCAGTCGTGTCAGTGTGTGTAACGGGTGGCGTCCCCATGTGAGTTATCAACTGCGTGTCGTGTCCTGTACACCGAGTCACGTGTCATCCCTGGCCTGCTCAATCTGCGATTGTGGGACCAATCTGGTCCACAGACAATTTCGGGGAAGTATGGAGTTCCCTCGGCTGGTGCGTGTATTCGTAGTTTCGCAACACCGTCACTGAGCCGAATCAAGAACAGCCTCCCATCTGAAGGCAATTATGTTGGTTATCAAATTTGGTGGATATTTTACCAGTCACTGTCACTTTGCTATAGATCGGGACCTTCTAAGGTTAAAAGCGCAAGAGCTGATGTCACGGCTCTGCCGGCTTCGACGTACTGTTTTACGTACCCTTATTTACGAGCAATAGGTGCAACTTAACATTACTGTAACAACGGAAGTTCCGGAAGATCGCGGCAACTTCGGTGGCTGACACGAGTACCTTCTTGCGTCATTGCTTATATTGCTATCGTTTCGTGTTAGACCTGGGCCCGGTCCTGTAATACGTGAAGCACACCTAATTCGAACTGAAGAACACTTGCGATAGCGTACATGAGTCCGAAATTTCGGGTATGAACACCTCTACAGTAGTTCACCACTCTCCGAAGGGACCCGTTGAGTCTCATTCCGAAACCGACAGTCACTGGATGGTTTGGGAAGCCTCGATGACAGGTGATACAGGAGACTTGGCAAAAAAGCCACCAAAAACCGTTGAGAACAGGATATTCTCCTGCGACGCAGCGATTTATGCACGGTATCCCGGCTCTCGACCAGTTGGACCGTCTTCATGCCATCGGCGGTGACGCTGAAGTTCAACCCGACGACCGAGAGGAGTACACGACGACCCCACAGGGCTTCAGAATCGGGCTTGTTTGACCTTTCGGCCGCCCACTGGCAGTGGTATAACCAAGCCGGCTTGTAATACCAGCTCGGAAGTACGCCTCGTTTCTAAGTTAGTCGGTCGAACTGAAGAGTGCTGATTATTGGCACTAGGTTAGCATTTATTACGCTACAGTATAGCAATTTCCGGTAGTGCGCTCAGAGTATAGGACAGCTGTCATATGTCATACGACTCACGTTTCCGAACTATCCGGTATGAATACCTCTACAGTGGTTCCTTCCTTGAAGGGACCGACAATAGACACGGAGGCGTACAACCAAACGTTTTTTGTGAAGTTGTGAGTAACAAGCAGATCCGCTGGATTATATCAACTGGATGGAAGCGCTGGAGTAAGAGAGTAGGGTGACCGATATATCCGCTCCGTCTCTGGTGGCATGTCCTTCACGCCGATTTGTGCAAGGGACATCCCTAGCTTATCATTGATGCACATCGTCAAGGTCTCAGTCGTAGTTTAGTCTCGA
The DNA here is from genome assembly GCA_021524915.1 of Lactarius akahatsu. Classification (NCBI taxonomy): domain Eukaryota; kingdom Fungi; phylum Basidiomycota; class Agaricomycetes; order Russulales; family Russulaceae; genus Lactarius; species Lactarius akahatsu. The sequence goes on along the minus strand of JAKELL010000074.1, from coordinate 55,366 downwards.
CCTGTTGGTCTTCATGCGATCGGCGACGACAAGTTCAACCCAACGACTGGGATACGCGCAAGACGCGGCTTAAACGCCGCAGGGCCTTCAGAATCGGGCTTTTTTGAACCTTCGCATGTCCAACAGCACTTTCTAGATATGATAAAACTTTTGTTGTCCCGGCTGGTACTGTGACATGTTTAGTGAGTTCAGTTATTACGATTAGACGCTCGAATAACGTGCAAGCTCACGAGCAGTATCGTGCATTACATCTTGGGTGACTCCGCCGAGCCCTTGAGGACGGGCAGAGATCTACGAGTTTAGATTCTACATTCACGGGGGGGTTGGACGGGAGAATATACGACGGTGTGGGAGGCTACGGCATTCCCTCCCCATCTGGCTCGTGGACAGCAGCAACACTGGGGTGGTGAGTCATCTTCTCATAACGACGCCTCGTGGGGGCTGACTGATCCAAGAACATCAGCGGCCGGTACACACGCCTCGAGGGCGATCGCCCCAGAATGGATACCTTTGTGTAGGGAACGGAGGTGGATGTAGTTTCAACTTTGGCTTTGTCAGAGGTATCAGGTCTTTCTTTGTGAACAAGATGCGAGCAAGCAAGGTCACTGGGTGTAATGTAGGTGCTCTGGGGATATTTAAAATAACGCTTCGAGGAGGCCGTGGACTGCGCAAAGTCAAGAGATACGGAGCGCCGTGAAGGGTCTAAATGAGATCCGAGATAAGCCCCCATGTCATAGAGGCAAATCTACAGTAAGCGCTTTGTCACCCTTTGTGTGTCTGCATGTCCGGCGCCCGAACCAGCGCCCTACATGGGACCGTGGGACCCTTGGGATCTCTGGACACAAGCTTTTTGATATTCCCATTGTTACCGCTCGACTTACGTCCAAGAGTGTAAACACGCCCCCCCCCAGACCATCGTTTTACTGAGATACTGAGATACGATGGATCACTCACCGTGAGTAATATATTACTGCTACAGGTGCTTACTAGTAGCAAATCCCCGATCGAGTTGTCGTTTTGATATGTATGTCGGTGTGAGACTGCCAAGCTGGAATTCGAGAGAAACGCGCGCTCGTTATTCACAAATAAGGAACTGACCTTGGACCATACCCCACGCAGGCTTCCGAGTCCAAGAAGTCCACCGGCGCAACCAGCCCATGGAGTACAACAGGCAAGACCATCAGATCAGTCGACAATTAGCCGATCGAACTCAGCTTATTAACAGGGGCCTCAAACCAGTGGACAGTCCGGAGATGGTTGCTGCTGCCGCATTTGCTAGTAGGCTGCTGCGTGAACGGGGATGAAAAATGTGAGTAACGTTCAGTAGCATGGGACTTTACAGTAATGGACTCGGACGCCTGTGGTTATAGCGGGATTTTTTACCCAATTACGATCCAATGCCTTGCATCTAATTTGGTATACGTATTGGGAGTCAAACATGAATGTGTTACTAGGTCAGCTGCCGGCGTTATTATGGTGGTCAGCAAGACAATCGTCGATGCTAGTCAAAATTTGACCCCCCTTGATGCTAGTCCTCTTGTCTCCAACACATCAATGGAGCTTTGGTTGACTCGCTGGGCATGTGAGGGGACCCAACGTCATCTTATGCCAATTGAGCGTATATTCAAGCGTCTGGCGAAAGGGGAATTTAGCCAGTTTTCTCCCCAAATGATGTCCACTAGTATACCACGGGCGCCGATGGAGGTCAAACTCCCACGCCTCTGCACGACTCACGCGGTTCGAGTCAGACGCTCAGGCTGCCCCGCGGCATGAATAAAGCCTAATAAAGTGGCGCACAAGCCGTGGTGCATCAGACGTCCATAGATCCCGGAAATATGCATTCAAAACCAATGCAGCGCTGATGCTTTGATGCCCAGAGGTCCGAGACGTGTCTCCTGGACCACTCTTCTTGGCTTCTTTCTCTGATCTAATACGACCCCGGACAAATGGAGACATACAACTCACCCGTGGTATAAGAGGTACTTCAGTCCCAGAGGGCTAAACAGCCAGGATGTCTAGAAAGACAAGGAGCGCAAGATCCTGAACGATGAATGAGCATCATGAGGGCACATCTTTGAGAATGTCCCGCAACGTACCCTTCTTCCCCCTTTCACTTCAATTGTCAGCGGGTCATTGCCGCGAGTGTGCCTCAGACACGGTGGGGTGAATTAGAAAGCACTGATCGCGCTGACCCACTGCTTCTAGTGCTTCGTGAATCGTGATGCGTGATGCAACGCGTGATGATTCGCCACAACTCGGAATCTGTTTGTGACAACATGATACAGCGCGCAAACAACTACACCTCAAACTTTCTGGCGCAAATGACGCATGAAATAGACGCAAAAACTGCCTGTTACTGCCAACACACAGGCGCGGATCTCAGCTACTGATATGAATCTATTACTCCTAGTCAGCTAGACCGACACCCCATGATACGATTCGGTGATGAAGTCCTCGCTTCCGGAGGTTACCCACCGGCATACAATCAGGTGGATTAGATTGAGCGGTCCTGTACAATCGGTGCGACGGCAACTTCAAGGCGATGGACTCCCTCAAGTCGCAGTCACCAATACAGTGGTTGATACAGTGCGCCATTCACGGCACTTCTAGGCTGTGTGACACGAATAAGTTGCACCCTTACACGCTAGTCTTCACAACCGACGCCAGGAGGGCCATCGGCACAACAGTCGCGTTGCTGCGGCCGGGCGCGTCACGGTGCCTTGGTGTGTGTAGTCTCGGCGTTAACTCCTCCCGGACCTGCACACACTGAGTCACGTGTCATTCCGCCGTTGATCGATATCGTCGATCTGCGATCGGGACCACTCCGGTCGGCAGATTGCGCGGGGAAAGGAACTCTAATCCGTCCATTCGGTTGTGCTCACCGCCGGTGCATATACTAGTGGCGCCGCAGCTACCATGAGTGCAATGGCTGATCATGAAATTTGACGGATATTTACTAGTGCTTGTTCATGCACAGTGCTGAGTTAACGGTCTTGCAGCTTCGACCCACCCTTATTTCAAGGAATAGGTGCCGCTTGACATGAACAACGGAAGTTCCGGTGGTGGCTCGACTCCTGAAAGATAAGAATCATAGGATAATGGACCTACATGGCTCACAAAAGGGGAAACTTTTCAAGAAGACCTGGAGGCCGCCACGGACGCCTCATGGCGTTGCTGTGCTGCTTGCTGCTTTCTTGCAGGATTTAACCCTGTGATACCGGAAGTGCACCTCGTCACAGTGCTTAGTGGGTCGGGCTGGAGAACGCTGACTGATAATGTGGCACTAGTGTTCACTATAGCGCTTTCCGTGATCGGGTCAAGGATGTGAGACAGCTGTCGTAGTACTACTTGAGCATCCGAGCATTCCGGTATGAACATCTCTATTGGCACTTTGTTTCCGAGGGGATTCCTAACTTACGAGTCATCGGAAGACACGGAAAGCCCTGAAGGCAGGTCATACTGGGGGTTCTGCGAAAGCACATCACGCCAACAGGCGCAATATCTCCTCCGCTCGGGATAGAGGCCGATGATCGCCGCGGAGATGTGAGACCGGGCATCACTCCCAGTAGGAAGTAGAGATATACACCCAGCGACAACGAAATCTGTGAAACTTGACAGCAAGGCGCTCGTGGAAGAGAGCCCCGAGCCTTCAAGGACGTGGAAAATCACAAGGCCATCGAAAGAAGAGGTCACGAGAACCAAAAGGAACCACACAGTGACGTCCAGAGATCGCGGAGGCGTAATGCAGGTTGCCAGCATAGGGGTTTTGACGCAGATTATGATACCTTGGGTCACTGGTGGTGCTCTTCCATTACTGAGAGTTACGCCCACTTCCAGTCGCAAAATGTTTGTGGGGCTCTATCTCGACAAGGATGCCACACAAAGGTGCACCGATGAGTCAATATTGATCTCGTCACAACTTGAAACTTGGGCCCGACATTGCGCAGCAGGAGGGCGGCATCCAAATATGGCACCATTTGTCCTGGGGCAGCCCTGAGTTACAATAATTGTGGAAATCATGCTCAATGTAAGGATATCTTTAAACTTTTAAGTGCGTGGGCACTGCGTACTAGGCTCATGTTCTCGAACGCGTGAGATTGCGGCCAAGAGCCGTGAGACCGCCAGACAGCGAGACGGCCTGCGGATACATAGACCGAGGCCTGAGAATGGGGGGTAGCGCCGTTCGCTTCCCACTCGCCCCAAAACCACCATCATCATGCGGATTTGTGGTGGTAACTTACTTTCCCTCGTCGCGGTGGTCGCTGCAACAACCGGTAGCAATGCACTCGACTCCCCGAGCCTGCACGGCGCACAGGGTGTCAATTTCTGGAGGTTGCATCACAGCACCGCCTCCGCCACGGCGCGTACGGCTTCACAGCAAGGAGGTCTCGTCACCGACTTATCCGAAACTCCCACCAACGGAGAACCGCAAGCACCGTTCGTCGTTTCCGGAGCAACAGCAGCAACGACAGCATCCGTGTCAAGGCCCGCAACACCCAAGTTCCGTGCGCAGACGTTCACGCAGCCCCTGGATCATTTCCACAACACGACCGACGCTACGTTCCCACAGCGCTTCTGGGTCAATGCACGGCACTACAAGCCGCGTCCCGGCGCGCCGGTGATCGTGATCGACGGCGGCGAGACGAGCGGGGAGGATCGCCTGCCATTCTTAGACACGGGTATCGCGGATATCCTCGCGCGCGCTACGGGCGGCGTTGGCGTCGTGCTCGAGCACAGGTACTACGGTGCGTGTCTCACGCATGTTTTCGTGCTCTCCGAGCCCTCCGGGCAAGGGGTCTGCGACGTGTGCGACGTATTGACATACAGTGGGCTTTCAGGCAAGTCTATTGGCGTTCAGAACTTGTCGACGGACGCGCTCAGGTGCGCGCATCATCTTCCCCCGTATCATTTCTAGTTACACCGATCTCCTGTTCGCTGGTGTAGATGGTTGACGAATGAGCAAGCGCTCGAAGATTCGGCCAACTTTATGCGCAACGTCAAGTTTGAGGGCATTGCTGAAGATCTCACCGCGCCCAATACTCCATGGATCTATTACGGTGTCCGTGCGCCCTTTGTTGGACTGTTTTGGCCCCTGGATGTTTACAGACGGTGTCCGATTGCAGGGTTCGTATGCAGGAGCACGGGCGGCCCACATGCGTGTGCTCTACCCTGATATTGTGTTTGGAGCTATCGCATCAAGCGGTATGTCCTCCTGTTTCCCCTTCACATACAGCCGATCGGAAACCTGCGCCATTACCAGCGGTGACGCATGCCGTGCTCACCAATTGGGAATACATGGACGTTATTCGGCTCGCGGCGGACCCCAAGTGCTCCTCCAACCTCGTCAACTCGATCACCACCATCGATTCGCTACTCAAAATTGGCACCTTGCGTGCTCCGTTAAAAAAACTTTTCGGCCTAGGCGGGCTCGCGTCCGATCAGGACTTCGTCTCGGTACTCACGGTGCGTCATCCTTATCCTCCGGGAATGGTGGCGACCCGAGATGGGCGTCTCGCGTCTCGATGTTGATGCCTTACTCTGATTTGGGACAGTATCCGTTGGGCTTGTGGCAAGATCGGAATTGGGACCCTGCGGTTGGCTCGACGGGATTCGATCAATTCTGCGCCGTTCTGAATGGTGATACGCCAACTGTGAAAGATACAGCTCGCACGGTGCACCTTCCGGGAGGGCTGAACGTCAACGTCGGTCTGCTCAACTACGCTAAGTGGATCCGTGAGGTATGTTCTTTACCGACTTGAGGTCCCGGCTCGTTGACACCCCGAGAACAATAGAATGTCGTTTCGCTCTGCCCTCAGGAAGCAGGTCTAACCACAGAAGACTGTTTCGGAACGAATGACCCCTCGCGCTACCAGGTGACCGGTCTCGTCGAGGGCTGGCGCCTTTGGACCTTCCAATACTGCACACAGTGGGGCTATCTGACCGTGCGTCTGCTGTACCCGCATTGTAGCCGTTGTCGTGGCGCTTGCTGACGTCCATTCTTTCACGATCCGTTGAAAGACCGCTCCGCCGACTAGCATCCCCACCATCATCTCGCGCCTGCTGGACATCGACTACCAGCACAAGATTTGCGTGCAAGCGTTCCCACCGGGAAAGCACTACGTCGTTCCTCCATTGCCAGACGTCTCGGCCGTGAACTCATTGGGTGGCTTCCACATCGAAGCTGACAGACTGGCATTCATAGACGGAGAAGGTACACCGATCCCCCGTTCCTCTAGGCTGTGCTGACACGTCTTCAGTTGATCCGTGGCGCCCATACACTCCCCATAGCACCTATGGTGGCGCAGTGGAGCGTGATGACACACCGCTCAGACCTTTCAAAATTATCCCTGGTGCGTCCTCGATCCATCTTCCTTTTTTTTTTGTCTATACGTATGAAGTGCTGAAAATTGTGACGTATCAGGTGGTGTTCATCACTGGGACGAAAACGGGCTTAAAAATAGCCATGAAGAACCCGAGGAGATCCGTCAGGTTCATGCTAAAACGATCGAGTTTGTGAAAGTGTGGTTGGAGCAGTGGAAAGGTGCAGTAGGGCAACAGTAGGGCGATCAGCCTAGATCCACAAAGAGAGAATAGTTCGTTCAGCTGTTATTATTTTTCACTGTGACTACTATCGAAGTGGCCCTCGAAGTGGCTCCTGGATAGTGGAAACTGTACTGTACGAGGACAGCCGCTCCGCAGCTGGAGGCTTGCTGCGGGATTGCTGCCAAGAGACTGAATCATACCCTGAAACGAAAGCGGGGAAATAACCCGAACTGAACGAATAGTACAGAAGTTTACCTGTGCGACTCCATCTTTTTCATGAAAGATTGCTCTCTTCGAGGATGGATACGAAAAAATTAGGATGAAGATTAGTATGGTCCCTGCACAAGGATGACACGTGGTAGACCTACGGGTTCTCAATATTTATTTATTTTTCTGCAATCCAAGTTGTAACTTACTTAATCTTACACTTCCGAATCCTGTGCTTTTTCCAGTTCGCCGGGTCGCACATACTAGATCACGACTCAGAGTCATTCCGGAGTTAGTCTTTTTGCTAGCGCCAAATTCCCCTAGCACTGGCATGCTCTGTTCCATCACTTCCGAGCGAAGCGACCGCGTCGTTGAGCTTCCCTTGTTTCATTCGAGTCCCCACCTCATTAGTGCGCACTGGATTGTTTGCTAAGATGCATACCAACTTTGGTCCGCAATCCCCGGTGATGATTCGATGATGCACAGGACACTTCACCGTGACAAGACGGGGCCATAAAGACTCGCCAGGTCACCCTTTCTTGCATTCATACCCCACACTCACCTCTTATACTTTTGATGGCTGGCGTTCAGGTGCGCCTGGGAAGAGCCGGTTTTTGTTTGTATGCTCATCTGACCTTTTTCTTTATATCTTTCAGACCCTTCTCGTTGACGGATACGTTTCCCAGACCTTCCGGAGCCGTGCAGCCGAACAATACTTCCTGAATCTTCTGAGGGGCACCTCCGTTCCCCCCCACACCCCCTTGTCTTACCCCGGGAGAGAGGGCAATTTCTTCTTCCTCCACTCTGTCCCTTCCCACATCCCCGCCCAGCATTCCAGCCCGCCGGGTCGTTGGCTGCTCGACCGTGGTGTCGTGACCAGAGGCACGGTAGTCCCACAGACGCTGTGGTCGCCGCATGCCGCCGTCGAAAGACGACAGCAAGTCGATCTCCAACTGCCCATCTTTTTCGAGAGCACAGACGGGAGACTCGGCATCTCTCTTGAGGCGTCCGTTGCTGGTCAGTGCTACAGCCTCCGCGATGCGAGCTACCCCGCGCAACTCGGTGATAGGACGACAACGAATCTCCGTATTACCGTGAGCTTTCTTTGTTTTGGTCAGCAGGCGGCCTTGGTTCGGTATTATTGTTTACCCCTTTTTATGATATTAGTGGCCTGGGTACAGGGAGTTCAAGCGCCAGATCCCAGTCCGCGACGAGACGAGCGCACACAGTCCCATCACCATCGCCGCCCTCGCTCATCGGATCGGGCAAGCCGTGGATGCCTTTCTTCAGGTTCGTCCCACCTCGCGGGGGAGCGATAAAGACGTGCGTATACCGAGGTTTGCTTTTCTAGGTTCGCGAATTGGACCATGGGTCTTCCGACGACCGACGCGAATTATGGAAGATCGGGCAAGGGGGCATCCGGCGCGACGACGTCGTGATCATTGGTGCCATCAACGATTCCACAGGAAGTTGGATGCCTATCGTCCAACTCAACCGTTACATTATCTGATGCCTGCTAATAGCTTCCATATTCTACAGACACTTAGAGATACTCCAGAGACATTTTCTTGTAATCAGGCCTGTACATGTTTGTTAGACAATTTGAATCACATCGGGACAGATAGACGAACGCTCTGGTTCACCCAGAACCGATAGACCCAAAATCACCCGAGCACCATCATATTTTTGTTTATTTTTGGTGCACAACAGATGATGCGTGATGGATCGATCTAATCTATCGAACATGTGTATTCCGACCCAAGTTTTGCTGTACCAATACACCCCGGTATCAAAACTCCGTTGCGATCATAGCCGAAGCTGGCACGGATTCTTCTTGGAATTCTCTAACAGATTTTCACCATCCATAATGAGAAATTGAAATCAAATACTACAGCACGTTCGTTCAAGGATTATAATGTTATAAAAGAATCTAGTTTCGGCCGAATATCGACATTGTTCTCGCATCGCAATGTTAGTGAAGGTTAAATCTTTTTTTCTCATGATAACTCTTGAATGGACACAAACTTTATTATAATAATTTATAATTATGAATGTTGAAAAACTCTTAAGTATTAGTCACTGCTTTTTTTCTGCGTAAAAAATATATGGTTCCCAAAAAAAAAAAAGGTGCATTCGTCCAAAAAAAAAAGTACTGCGGATAATAAATTAGTGCATTAGACCTCTGTACAGTACATGTAAAAAATTAGAAATAATCAGTGTCTCAGATAACTTAGAGTAACGTTTAAAAAATGTAACGATTCAGCTGCATTATCGGCGTCCAACTTCCCGCAGAAACGTGAACGACACCGATGATTATAATATCGCCGCGCTCAATGCCGCCTGGCCCAATCCGCCATAGTTTGGATCTGTCGTCGACACACCCAGAGTCTGCTTCGCAATCCTAGAAAGTAAAATTCGTCACACGATACAAGGTGGCGTTAGAGGACCGACCTGAAGAAATCTATCCACAGTCCGCCCGACGTGACCAACGAACCTAGCCATCGTGATGGGGCTGCGCGCGCTCGACTCGTCACGAATTAGGATTTGGCGCTTGAACTTCTTATAGCCGGGCCACTATCGTTGAGATTTGGATTCAGTAAGTGACCACAAAGCAACCAAGGCCATACTCACGACGATGCGGATATGTAGGGTGGTCTTTTCGCCTAACGGGGCGGGGTCGTTCCCATCTCGAAGAACATCGCATCGAGCATCAATCGACGCCTCAAGGGAAAGGCCGACTCTCCCAGCTTTGTCTTCGAAAAAGACGGGCATCTGCAACATCGCCCTTTCGACGTTCTGTCGTCTATTGATACGAGAACGCGGGGACCACATCGTCTGAGGGACCACTGTACCCATATCCACGATGCCGCGGTCGAGCAACCAAAGACCTGGCGGGTTGGGAAACCGGGCGGGAATATGGGGAGGGACAGAATAGACGAAGAAGAAATAGCCCTCCTTCCCAGAGTAGAGCAGGGTCTCATGCGGGGGAATGGAGGTGCTCTTCAGTAGATCGAGGATGTACTGCTCGGCTGCTCGACTTCGGAAGGTCTGGGATATGTAGCCGTCAATGAGAAGGCTCTGTGAGAGAGATATAAGAACAGGTCAAATTGGAAGGGCACACACAAAAGAGTTTGCCTCATTACCTGGGTCACATCCATCGCTTGCTATGGGGAAAACGTAGAGGAAACATGGCTCGACTTTATGGGCCCCATGATGAATTGAGGGAGAGTGCGGAGTCTGTACATCCCGAAATCGGTCACAAGCCTACGAGCGCGAAAACCCAATCCTTCACAAGATCAGATATGCCCCAAGAGACGAGTCACAGAGTAAGCCGGGGATCTGGCTGTTGGTGATACTCACCGCACCGTAGCACAGACATGACATGAGCCTGAGATCGGCATTCAAATCCATAGGTCTACTGTAAACATCGTGTTGGTCTCGAGATCGGTTGCAGAACGGTTGGTGAAATGACCTACATTTCTTTGACCGACAAGGCGATACGCACCTCCTCGGTGCGGACATCCTGAGCGGGACGCGAAAGATGTTAACGAAGCGATCGCCAGATGGTCTTGTGCTCACTCGGAAAATATTTGAGGAGTATGGGTCGTCTCAGGATATTGACAAGCGTGTCGACCTTGCTCGGATGTCATGTAAAACCCAAATCGCTCCAATTTTTTTCATGTGTGCCCCCGAAGGGAGCGGCCGCCGATAGGAAGATGGAACTCCAGGTGTATTGAGTGATGTCAATCGGCTAGATAATACCAGAGAGCCCGAAACAGTTGGGAGCTATCATGAAAGGAAGAAGCTGTGTAATACGTGGCGAGGCACTTGGTACCCAGTTCGAAGGGACAAAGGTACTATACAGGTAGGGTGTAGGGCTATATAGACTTGTGCGGCCGCGAGGTCGCCTCGAGGGGACCGCAAGGACACTGGTAAAGGGGTTCAACGTGTCGCCGGCAGTATAGCCCCCTGGTTAAAACTATGCGAAAATGGGCGGGGAACTGGGCAGGTAATGGGTGGTGGAGGGAGGAGAGTTCGAGTTCCGCCATCAGGTACTACTGTAGGATCTGTTGCCAATGGCCGGGAGTCGGCAAGGGTAAAAGTTAACCTTTTGACTGAGCAACACGACGGGCCTGTTGATCCAAGTAGGTTTGACTCGAAGAGGCCATAGTATCTGAGTGACTTCTAGAAACTACTAGAGACTGTTTCAGTGAGACTTCCCTCAAAGGAGAGAGAGGGTTGGCCCGCACTGTACAGTTGACTGCACTTGGGAACACGGTGGCATTGAAATTTGGACGCTGTCATCAACGTTACTGTAGGACCTCACCCCGAAATTTTGGGTTCGCAAATTGCCGCCCACAATCATTTCCCCCCCCCATTGTTGCAAATGAATGAGTGCTGGTCAGGTTTAATATGGGGCGAAGAGGTTATGCTCGCCAACGCTTTATCAAGTTTCTATGCGCCCCCCCCCCCCCCCCCCCTTAAAATCTAGTGGTGCCAGTGCAATAGACGTTGCGAATTGCTTTGCTGGAGGAAAAAAGTTGCCGGGAGCATGGACTGTGTGTCGAAGGATAGCGAAGCGTTACAGAAACACGTGAAATTACAGTGCACAGCCGCATGTGGGAGCATCGTCCGCAGGGCACCCTTTCGTACACTCCCTCATCTGATGCGTCTGCTTCTCGATTGCCAGATTTCATTTGTCAACGGAGTTGATGTTGATTGACTGCTTGCGTGTGTTTGGCCGCTGCGAACAGAATGAAGAAACTAATGAAGAAAGCAAGCGAAGATGATGCAGGGAACGCGCTAGGGTGGAAAACTGAGGTAAAGGAGGGGTTGGCAAGGGCGAGAGGGTTTCAGACCAATATAGTAAAACCCATAGAAAAGCCTACGGAGTGTTAACCACTTATATATCAAGGGTTTTCTATCCTTTGAATACGACCCCACGTGAACGGACTCAAGTCAAGTGCACGTGAGTGTTCTCCACTTGGGTGTCCCATTCTGTCCCAACACACCAGGTTGTTGACTGCCTGACAGCGGTGTCACGAGAAGGGGGTAACTTACTATTGTCCCACAGACGATGTGATTGCTACATAGACGACAACGAGGCGAATTGCAGTTTCATATATCGAGAGTGCAGACCCTTGGCAGACCGGCATCTGCCGAAGTTTCCACCGCCACGCTGTTACCCCACGCAACTCGAAAGTACTGTAGAGTTCGGTATTGCGATTCAAAAAGTGTTCACCTCTCTGACATTACTAGTAGTAGTCGGGCTCCTCGTAGGGACTCATGCGTGATCCAAATCTCAAAATCTCATCACGGCCATCTGAAAACTCTACCGTACAAATACCAGTTCACAGTAATGCCATTATTTGTAAACAATCTAAAAAGCTAAATCAGTGCTGGTTAAATCAAGTCGCTCTTAAGGATTGTTACGCGTGCGATACAGTAAATTTTTTGGACATCCCCGAGTGTGGTCTGCTACTGACGACATGGAATTTGGCCACAAGCTCTCATCCGTCAGCGGCAACTACGAGATATGGCATAGAGCTCTTCCGTATTCGTAAAATCGGCCTTCATACACATGTCTTCATCTCCCTAAGACTGTTGTCCTTCGCATGCTGCACCATCACCGAGGCTGTCCTCTATTTCCTACGAGGGCTGTTCCTCCTCTCTTGCTCTGATACGACAACATGCACGGTGGCATGCCAACTCGAATCCCCATCAACACTAGACCGTGGCGATATGGTGGCGGTGATGGCGTACACAGGCATGCAGCCGCATCCAAGATTTGGCGTAACGTTCGTGGTGGCGATATGAAAGGGGGCACAAGGCTGGCGGGTGTTTCCTCGGGCCGAGATGCATGCCTCCGCTGTTCGGGTACGAGGTGATGGGGTGGCGCGCAAGAGTTTGCAGCGGCGATGGGGGAGACAACATGACGGCGACGGCAGAAGCATTGTTCCCGACTGTGGGGGACTATTGGGGAAAAAACTCTTACCGTGTAAATCCTGGCGGGTATTGTGACATGACGAGTGAGCGCTAGTGAGCAGCCAAACGAGAGAATGAGCGAAACGAGCGACTGGGTAAAGACGCGAGGGGGCGATGCATGATCAGCCGTCGGATAAGGGCAGACACGTCAAGAGCAGCAGTCTTGGCAACAGGAGGGAGCTGTCTCATTACGGACTCTGAGTGCATGGCTTGCACACCTGGGGTTCGAAATCAACACACCGATAGAAAGGCCCGAATGCGGTGACATGACTGAAAGGCGGCTCCTGAAATTCCTACAGACGCCGCGTCCAAACCCGAATCCGGTCCAACAGGGTGCGGGGCCCTCTGCTGTGCAGCCCCTATAACCCTTTAGCGAGGACCGAACGGCCCGAACGGCGGGATTATTACTGTTGATTGGTCAGGTCTCTTTACGATACCTCTTGTCGTTACATACGCTTCTCATAGTTAACCACTGGCACGGCCAGTTTTCGTCTTCGGTTTGTATCCCGGAATGTAAACTGATTCAAAAAATGGGAGAGCAGCTCGGTAAGGTAAATGAGGAGCTCTCGGGCTGCAGTTACAGTGTGTTCTCAATTCTTTCACTTTGACCTTTCACAGGTGCAATTCGTCATCTTAATGCCGGCTATGACATGTATGACATCGCACACCAAGCCAGGCAGCTAACTTGTGCGTTGAAGTAAACGTTAACCACACATGCGGTGTAGCGTCGTCACATTGCCCCAATTTCGAACTCCATTTTATTATAGTCGTCATCTCACGTCACCACTGGCATCCCTTTAAGTTACTGATAGTACTGATCAACTGACCTTCCCATCATCTTCTTCACAACCCGGATGTCCTCCTCATTTCTCCTATCTGTAGACCTCGTCACAGCTGCGCCGGAGCGGATCACACAGATGTGGTGTCCGCACTCATGGCACTGTACACTGGCATGTTACACGCATGATGCAGCTGCTACTGCACGGGTAGTCATATATGCACACGTGTTGATACATCCTGCGAGCGTGCTGTTGCAGAGGCAGTGACGAGCTTCCGTGTGTTGGGACCGTCAATCATGAGCTACGGACGTGGGACCCCTTTTCGTGTACCGTTCACCCCAAAAGACTCGAAGCCGTCATGCAGGGCTCAGCGGTGGTCGACCTCCACGCCGAAACACATGCCATTCTCTCGCTCCGAGGCCGCGTCACCGTCGCCATCTTGATTCCGTTGGTTTTTCGTCCTCGTCTCTCACCTGCTTACGCTCAGCCTCCCTCGTCTCGTGCCGCGAGTTGGCCACGTATCAGCAAATGAAGTTCCCCATCGACGATCGCGTGGGCATTGTGGTCGCAGAGCCGACCTCCAACGCGCGCGCGGGGAGAGCGCAGACGCGAATAATGCTGTACCATACCAGTTAAAGATGCTCAATCTAGTTACGCTGGCTGTGTGTGTGGATCACTTGACGGGTCATCTCCTGTATTGCCAGTCTCCGTCGTGAAGTTGTACCGCGGAGTGGAACGAATTGGTGACAACTGCACAACCCGCGGCTGGCTTTCGTTAACAAGACTAAGTAGTCGCAGGGTTTACGAGAATACTCCTACGCTCGAGTACCATGATATGTGCTACCATTTGTAATTGGACACGTACAGTATCCATATATGGTGTTGTAACTTATTCTCGCGCATTCTCGCGCGTCTCGGTTCCTGGTCCGCGTTGACACCAAGTGCCTCTGCTCTACTCTGCAGCCTCTGCCAGCGATTGATCTCCGGTCAACTCAACTCAACGTGTCATGCCACATGAGCTGAGTAGTACAGTAAGCTGATCGCACAGGCTGCTACTCCTGTGAAAGACAGGCGGGCAGGGTATTACGAGAAATGCATCGCACAAGGGTACCTGATTCAAGTTCGTCAGACTCGGAGCTGAGCATGTTTCAATCACCCTCCGCCTATCGTTTGCATATCCTTTCATTCTTCTGAGCCTCAACCCTCATGCAATTCTGCTCACGATGTCGTTCGCATCAACTCTGTACTACTGGTAAGTGAAATTTAGGGAGGTTTGAACGGCTCCCTCCAAGTTTTGCAGCGTGTCATATACTTATACCGGGCACTTGAATATGCGGCTCTGCTGTAGGCCAAATATTACAGCCCACGCCCGTGCATAGCTTTGCCCACATTCAACCCGCTCAGCCCGCCGTCTCTCACTCGTCATTCTTCAATACAAAGTCCTCTGCCTGAGGGTAAGTACTGCACTTGCTGTGGTCATCGAGAAGGTGTTCAATCCAAACACTGCTGGTCGAATGACACCAAAGCATTGCTAATGTCGGCATGGCGGGCCCCGGTACAAGCGGAGGTTATGTTGGCGGAAATAAACTGTTTAAGATATGCGTGGGGTTGGGGAGCTCTGGTTTGATGATGGATGAAGGAAGGGTGGCTCTACTTCGGTGCGTACCACATCCGCTATTGCTCAGATACCTGGAGTGACAGAAACACAACGCGAAGGACGACCGATGTTCAAGGACGCGACCCCAACACTCCGCCTATCATCCCGCTCGTGGTCTTGCTCGTTTATGTTCCGCAAGACGAGTATAAGACCTTCATCCTGGAATCCGTAGTGAAGTTATTCGCAAATCCGGACCGCGAGACACGTATGGTTCCGCCCGACGTGCTGCCGTTCAGATAAACTCGACAAGATGATGTCAGACAAGATCTGGCCAAACCTTACGAGATCCACTTGGCTCGCGCAAACGTACAGAACGGAAGCAGTACTCGTCCAGATACTGGAGAGCTCGCGGCGAAGATGATTCGTATGGTATTCCATCTACGTGATAAGACTTAGTTGGCTCGGAAGTCAGCCCGACTCTCTCGTTGGTGACGCGTGACGGATCCTTGGCTTCTGTACACGTACACGCTAAAGGGTTTCACCGAAGTCACGCCGCTTCCAAGCTGATGTCCTCGATCAGGAAGAAGGTTCAATTCTCTAATCTTTCTTCTTTTCTTATGACTCCGCACAGCCTTATCATAGACATGCAGCCACAGTCTTACCGGCCAAAATACCACCACCTCGCGTGTCAAACGAGTCAAGCTCCGGCCCCGCCCAACCCAAGCGGTAGCAAACCTAAGGGAATCAGCTCGACGCACACAAGGCAGCACCGCCAGGCGTTCTACACGTAAGACGAACAGAGTACGTGCGCTGCGCTCGGTTGGCGACCTGATGGACGCCGACGCCGATGACTGGAGTACGCGTCGCTCTTCAGACTGATAATAGTTCACTTCACTAACTAATCATCGCCGTAAACGCATTTGAAAGCGCACTGGCTGGCCCCAATACAGTCTGCGCGGATTAGTGAGGCATCGCAGACGACGAGGACCCACGGAGCGTGTAGTCTTCGAGGTCTCCGTGTCCATTATCCCCGTTACGGATTTCACGTCAATACCCCCGACGGCTCTTGCCGCCTTCAAGTTCGCGCGCAACACCACTGACATCCCACACGGCGAACGAGGGCAGCATCGCCCACTGTATTGTCTCCATCCCCACAGGTGGTAAGTCTAAGTCGGGATGACGAAAGAACAAAAGGCGGCAGAGATGCACAGTGTACCTCGTACATATCTACTTCTCACGTGACTGTAGTTTACTGCCACTTAGTTCACTGCCACTGGCAGTTTTCGGAATTGCACCCTAGAATGTAAACTGATTCAACAAGAGGAGGCTCGGTAATCGAGAGTTTGCTCTCGGGTCAAGGCGCTGGCAGTGTGCGTTCTCGATTCTTTCACTTTGACCTTCTTCGATGCAAGTAATCTCAGGCTTAATGCAGGGCTAGCTATGGCATTGCGCGCCTAGCGAGATATGCGTTACGGCCATTTTTCATATCGACAGGCCTATTTGCAGAAAAATTAGTAGCGGGCTGAGTTTTGGGGGTGACTTAATACCGGACAACAAAAAGGACAAAAACAACTCAGCTCGCTAGTACAGTAAATTTTCCGCGTAGTTACTGTGCTGTATACTGTAGGCCTCTCGATATGAAGACGGCTGTAAACGATCAACGATAACCGGATAACCACCCATGCAGTGTAGCGCCATTATCATTAACACTTTCATTATAGTTGTCACTCACCTCACGTCACCACCAAGCAAGCCACCCAAGAAGCCACCAGTCACAGTTACTGATCAACTGGCCCTTCCCGTCATCTTCACAATCCTGATATCCTTCTCATTTCTCCAGTTTGTAGAGTTCATTATAGCTGCGCCGGCGCCGATCACACGGGTGTGGTCAAGGTGTTCTTGCTCATAGCGCTGTACCCGCATACTACACGCATTACGCAACTACAGCCACGGGTAGTCATGCATGCGCACGTGATGGTACCCTCGAGCGAGCTATCTGCAGAGCCTCTGGCATCGCAATGAGCTTCCAGTGTGTCTGGATCGCCGCCATTCTCCTCGCTCTGAGGCCGCGTCACCATCACTACTACCGGTTTTCGTTCTCGTGTCTCGCTTGCTTACGCTCACCCTCCCTCATACCCATCGTACGGCTCATGCTAGTTAGCGTCGTACCGGCAAACAAAGTTCCCCATCGGCATCGTGTCAGCATAGTGATCGTAGGGCTGACCTCTGACGTGCGCGCCAGAAGAGTACCACATGTATGTACTACACCTTTAGTGCAGGCCGAATGGGTTGTAAGTTGTCGACATACCTGCGAGAACCTAACCAGCACAACACGACCAGCGTTCTTCTACACAGAGCGGTCACAGTAGTGCCTCACCTTGACGAGTAAGAATTCTCGATGGGGTCGCAGGTGACGTCACCAAAGTATTGGCCCAATCAACCTCGTTATTCCGTTTCCCCGGGTCTCGTTCCATATCATCTGTCCCCCATATTTTCGGGCACCATTGGAAGTTTGGCAAATAAAGTCTCAGCTCCATGGATGGGCTGTGTGCCATCTCATTGAGTCCGAGACAACATCTGCGAATGATGTTGGCCCGGGGTGTCTGCGAATCAATGCATTGGTTGCATTGCCCTACGGGGAGAGGCCCGGTGCGGCGCCGGAGGGGTCGGGTACGAGGCACAGGGAAAACACGCCGTTGAAACCCAATGGTCCATGTGATAGTACGAGGCGAGAGGTGAAGAAACTAGTTCTTGTGTGTATTAAACTGTAGCAAGCGTTAAAAGGGGCGGCGGTGTAGATAGTGAGTGGAAGCCAAGGTGGAAGCACTTTGTGCTTCCACAATCGAAAATGAGGCGGTTTTGTGTCCGAGGCGATGGGTGGGAGCCGATGTGTGTCGGACAAGTGGGTCTCATCATCAATCCTTGGAAATTTTTGGGTGCGACGGGTGGGCGAAATAAAAAGAGTTCTAACATTTTGCAAAAACGGGCAGACAGGTGGCAGCACTCAGGAAGACGAATGAGCACGTGCCAATGCCCGTTCGCTCAAAGACTCGGACACCTCCGTTCGTGTCTCACTTCGCCTCAGACAGGCTACCCTTGCAATTGATGTACGGACCCGCAAGCGGATAAACTGGCTTACAGCAATCCCCATTCGGACTCTGATTTTGGAGTGGGAAATTGAACGTGAACTCTCACCGCGGCCCAGGTGATCTTTGGTGCAGTTACAGATTCGGTACTGGTGGCCTATGGTGTTGTCGCTAACTGCTTAACACATTCACAGCTTTTAATACCAGTACTGAAGTGGACGACCGCTAAGCAAGAACATTTATATTTGCGCTACAGGCGTCCCAGGCTGCGCAGGTGGTTACTGTGAAGTCCCGCCTTCACTAATAATCGTTCACTCACAGTCGTCGAACCCAGCAACCTATCCTCTTCCTAATACTTTTTCGATTAACCACGGCTTGGCTAACTCGACCGTCTTCCTGTTGGCCCACCGGGTTCGGTTGTGGAACTGGGGTATTAGATGGCGGTTGCGCCTGAGCTCCAGTAGCAGGTCGGGATGGACTGCCTCGTGGATGACTACGTGGGGTACGGTTCGGGGTCAGTTTTCCGGTCCGACTCTGCGGACATGAATGTGCGTTTCTCTCCGAATTGGCTTGGCATTCGCCCGCTTCGCGAACACGCTGATCAAACCGGGACCCGATCCGGACTCTGCTAACCACGTGTAGGATTTTTACTCACAAGAGAAGTTTTCGAGAACCCATTATGCTTCAGTACGATGAAGGACGCGTTATCACGACGCACGGTGACAACAGGGAGACCAGCAGATACTAGTAAGGTGGGTCCCACGGATTCTACGTGGCAGAGTGCTGGACCGGGCTGGCCCTAGTCATACAACCTGATGCGGGTAAGCTACGAATACAGAGCGTCTATTTCGGCAGATTGCGTTGGAACAGGCAGAAAAGAATACTTATATGGAGGTCAGCGCGTAAGTACAGTAATTGTTTGATTCGCAAATGGCTGACTACATAGCTGACGACGTGAATGCTTGCACACTGTCTGTATTGTGGTGCACTTATCCAGTGCGATATGAGTTTCGAGTTAGCATCGAGGATAGCAATGCATAGATCGACTGGGATTCACCTCTCGAGAACGGGAATTCCCAACAACAATTACTTCGCATTCGAATCATGAATCGCCTTTCAGACACTCGGCTCTACAGCGTGCACGGACCCAGCTCCAGAATAGGCCCTTCAAGCATCACCACAATATTGAGCTCAGCCTCCGACTGCGGGGTCGAGAGCGCGAGGCTCGCTTGCGACCTCGTGTCCTCGCGCTGTCCTGCTCGCACCAAGGCTCGCGCTGCATATTATAATAGAGCGAGGGCAGTGCAGGGCGACGATACCTTGTTAGCGGTGCCGGCATCGGTGCAGCGCGGAACGGATTTGGTGTTGCGCGTACACTCGCTCCATACGGGACGGAGGCTTGGATGTCGGAGCTCAGTTCCGCGATGGACACCCTACCCGACGTTTGTTCGCCCGTCTCTTGCGAGACCGCAAGAGTTAAAACTGAGTTATGCGCCCCTTCCTCTCGCTTGAGTCGATCCGGTTGTTCTAGAGCTCAGAGTAAGTGTGACGCAACTGGAATCGCCATACCAGTAGTGTTTTCGGTTGGAGGCCTACTGCAGTCGCAGGGCGTGGCCCGTGGAGACTGGTAAATAAGAACAAGACCCGGCTCCGGCAGTGCTCTGGCCCTCCGGCCTCCGGGCCTCTGAGTTCAGCTGTCTATCCGTCCCTTTAGAAGGGTTTTAACGCCACTAAGAACGGTCCAACAACAAGAAACGCGAATAACTGCTGGTATAGAACACCCAGACCACGACTCTGCTCAGTTGTTGTTGGTGGTGATACTGTCCATGCTTCTTGTGCAGTATTCGGTCCAGGTCTAGTCATGACAAGTAAGTCTATTATCATGGTTGGCAATCTAATTAAGCAAATATAATGTGGTATTCTGTTCATATATATATCGATATTGATGGTTATCTCCTATGTAGTACCGCGATAGGATTTGAGGGTTGTGCCGTACAGTACCATGCAAGTGGTACGGGTCGTTCACCGACCTACTCACTATCCGAATCCAGCCCGTTGCTTAGGAGCTTACCACGTTCCCGAAGATCAGCGATGAGCTCTCTCATGTCCCTTGCGCGCTGATCCTGCACGCAAATCAACTTGAGGGCCGGCAACACCTCGGTACCCGCCTCCTCGGCCTGGCCTTCGAGTGCATGAGTAATATTCTCCACCAATTCCTCGTATATACGCAATTTCTTCACAGCAGTAAACGGGCGGAAGAGTTCGAGCCATTCGATGTCGTCGTCGATATCGTCTTGCCAATCTGATATCGGACCGTCAAATGTGATCTCGAGATGAACCACGTCTGAAAGCATTGCGGAAGTTTGGTTGAGCACCTGAGCCATGTCATAAACTAGCTCGTGTATTTCGTCGTTCGATTGGATTTGAATCGTGATAGGAGGCTCATCTGGATCGGATTTACGGAAAAAATAGAAGGAGATACCGTCGTCTTCAAAGGATATTTCCGCACGCCCGAACCGGGATGGCCGGATGCCTGAGCGCTCGATGCACTTGGAAAGTTCAGTAGATTGAAAGTCGAACTGATCGGTGTACGTTATGCTGATGGAGTCGAGTTTGGGAGTGTCGATTCTGGCCATAATGACTTCCAAATATGTGCTTTTACCCTCAAATGTAAAGGAGGTGAGGGAGGGAAGAACGGCCCGTGTCTCGGGAGGTGGGTGTGTTAGAATAGTGCGGAAAGTCGATGATTGGAATCCGATGGAAAGATATGCTAGCTTCGGCAAGGCAGCCAAACATGCAGCAAAAGCCTCAGATGAAACGTGACCGGTCTCGGGTATGTCGACGAGTAGAAGTTCGACAAGAGTACTAGCAGAGAAAAGGATGTTTGGTAATGCCGGAAAGGGAATACCGTGGAACCAGATTTCCCGTAGACATGGGGCAGATCCACCCAAGAAATCATCAGGAAGGGCGGGCACATTTAGACCCTGTGAGGAAATCGCAAGATGCCTCAGCTCCGGAAATGCCCCCCGCATTAAAGTGACCATCTTTTCCAAAAGCGCACTGGTCACTGAAAGCCTGAGGTGGCGTATACGATCGCGTTGCTCGAGTGCAGCAATAATGTTGTCCTCGTCGTCAGGAGCAATGGTCCTCGCAGTGTTATAGCCGTAGTCAATGGCGATAGGAAAGGTCGATGGCCAGTAACCCAGATCCTTCCTGACAGGTGTTCCGTGCGTGCAGAGGAGTTGGAGATCAAGACGGAGTGGTGATGCAAAAATGATTTGTCGCCATCTTCGGCAAACGCGCACCAGCGTGTGCCACTTCCAAATGGGGGAAAAACGGACTTGAAAATCGTTTCTGGAACTTCTGACGAGGTCAAAGATTTCTAGCAAGACATCGTCGCTGAGAGCGTCAATCGTCGTTGCGCATATTGTGTGGCCGTGACTCTCGCCTAGTGTCCCAGATAAGTCAGTACTTGTTGCAAGCACTATACAAGGGCTCGAAAGGCGTACATTGAGACCTCATCTCCTCTCGTTCCTTTTGGTGGCTTTGAATGATCTCTTCAGAGTCAATATACTTGCAGGGGCCCGGGGCGTGCGTACGTGTTGGAAAGGGACAAAGGGACGCAGGGGGATAATCGCTTTGCAGGGTGAGTGGGTGATCACTGAGAGAGATTAGCGGCAGTGAGTGCCGCTGTGCCACAGAAATACAGCAGTCTCCAGACTCACCTGTGAGAGCTCATTGACGACACAGATGTATACTGAGTTCCTCGTTCCTCAGTGAGTGAAGATGCCGCTCTTATACAGTGGGTACTATAAGTGGTGACGTGTTCAAGTTCAATGTCCAGCGTTCGGCTGTTATGGCCTTGAGGCCCGGGCGTTTGAGGCCGGCACAATGATTGTAATAACTTTTTCAGGCACCAAATGTGGACCTTGTGGGACATCTTATTACCTTACCCATTAACCCTAAGTAGCACCTGAATAGGATCTACGTTCCTGTTCCTTGAAGGTGGACTCAAACGCCCTACGGCCAGATTTAGCTGCACTAGCCTGCCCAAGAGCCTGCCGCTTCTGAAGTTCTCGAGGAATGATAAAACCACATCCAAGCGCGTACAGAAACAATATACAGTAAAGAACATAGTGGCTGTGAAGAAACTTACACGCGCCACTTCCACTGACTGCTGCTGAGGGAGCGTCTATCTTCTGTCTCAATTCCACGCTGCTCGAAGCGCTGCAGGTGAATGTGACATGTCAGCGTATATCTTAGTGATGTCAGGAGGATCTGAATCATTGGCCTTGAATCAGATGGAGAACACAACTTACACTGTACTTGATCGCAGGTAGCCATGGAGCTGGGGTCCAACTCCACTTCCCGCCCCGTCTGACAGTCCCAGACCTAGCTTAGTGGGATGCCATAAAGGATAGCGCCTGGAAACCGTTGCGTGACGTGCACAAAATATGGAGTATTGTATATACTGCACCCAGATTGATGGTCGGTGACGGGGGCAACACAGAAGCAACACGTTCAAAAAAACACGGTAGTAACACAGACCGAAACAAGGAGGTACAGCTTGCATTACGTGAGCGTGAGTACTAAAGTTGCCGACAATACAATTCCCCTTGTTGCCGAGAATGAAGTGGCCCCCCTTCTTGAAGCGTCCGCAGAAAGTCTCAGTCATGGAGCGGCTGTCCTCACCTCATACACTATCCACTATCCAGAAGTCATTTCAATTCGAGAGTCCCCTTGCACTTTGATCTGTAGATTCTGTACAATACAGGCTGATTATTGTCATCCGGAGGAAGCATATCGAATGTCGTTGTATGTCTGTGATTCATGTGAATCCCTGTGCCATGCAAGTGCGTGAGGCAGTGAGTGAAGCTAGTGGAACCCAAAGGAGGCGGCTTATTCATACGTTCATACCGTAAGTTAGTCAGAAAGACAAGACCCGGGCTCCGGCCCTCCAGCTTCCAGACCGAGTTCATCTGTCTATCCATACAGTATCTGAGGCCGACGACTTGAACTACAGTATCTCTGAATCACTGTCTTCCTTATTCTCAATCGATGACGTCACTGTGGGCGACCTAAATGCCAATGACACAGTACTACCCCTGGTATCACTTTTACAGTCTAATTATATTTTTGGTCTGCTTTCCATCGATTTTCGTCAGCGGTGTCGTAATTACCTCCTAAGTATAGCCGGGGTAGGATGAGAGCGTTGAACTGTACAGCACCTGGCCACAGAGCATCCAAGTGGTACACGTCGTTCTCCGACTTACTCACTATCATCCGAATCCAGCTCTTCATCGCCGCTGCTTAAGAGCCAACTACGGTCCAGGAGGTTATCGATGAGCGCTTTCATGTCCCTCTCAGGGCGCTGGTCGTCCTTGCTAATCGCCTTTAGGGCCGGCAGCACCTGGGCGCCGATCTCCTCGGGCTGGTCTTCGAGTACATCATTAATGCTCTCCGCCAATTTCTCGTATATACGCAATTTCTCCACGGCCGTAAACGGGCGGAAGAGCTCCAGCCATTCGATGTCGTTCACGGTATCGTCGTCTGAGAGTTGCCAATCTCTGTCAAATGTGACCTCGAGATGGACCACATCTGAAAGCATCGCGGAAGCTTGGTTGAGTACCGGGGCCATGACATCAACTAGCTCATCTATCTCTTCGTCTGATAGGACTTGAATCGCGATGGTGGGTTCGTCTGGATCGGTTTCAAGAAAAGAATAGAAGCAGATACTGTCGTGTACAAAGGATATTTCCGCATGCCCGAACTGGGATGGCTTGATCCCTGAGCGCACGATTAACTTAGAAAGTTCGGTAACTTGAATGTCCTGCTGATCGGAGTATGTTATGTCGATTGAGTAGAGTTGGGGGGTGTCGACTAGGGGCACGACGACCTCTAAATATGCGCTATCACCAACAAATGTGAAGGAGGCGAGAGAAGGAAGAACAGCTCGTGTCTCGGGGGGAGGATGTGTTTGATTGGTGCAGGAAGGCAGTGATTGGAATCCGATGGACAGCTCTTCTAGCCTCGGCAAGACAGCGAGACAAGCAGCAAACGCTGCAGGTGCAAAGTAGGCGGTCTTTGGTATATTGATGACTATAAGTTTGACTAGGTCACTTGTGGAGGAAAGGAGGGTCGGTAATGCTGGAAAGCGAATTCCGTTGAACGAGATTTCTCGTAAAGATGGGGCAGATCCTCCCAAGAAAATACGAGGAAGGGCGGGCCCGTCCCTGACCGCGCGTGTCCCGGCCCGGGTACGAAGAAATCGCAAGATGCCTCAGCTCTGGAAATGGTTTCCGCATTAAAGCGATCACCTCTGCCAAAACCCCGTCCGTTATCGAAAGCCTGAAAGGGCGTATACGCTCGCGTATTTCGCGTAGCTCGAGTGTAGTAAATATATTGTCCTCGTCCTCGGGAGTAGGGTTCTTCCCACTGGTATAGCCGTAGTCAACGGCGACAGGAAAAGTTGGTGGCCAGCGTTGCAAATATTCCCAGACAGCCTGAGGTTTTCCGTGGGTACAGAGGAGTTGGAGGTCGAGACGGAGCGGCGATGCAAAAATGATTTCTCGCCATCTGTGGCAAACGCGCATTAGCGGACGCCACTTCCAAACGGGGTAAAAACGGACTTCATAAGCAGGTCTGGAAGTTCTGATGAGGTCAAATATTTCTAGCAAGACATTGTCGGTGAGGGTGTCAATCGTCGTTGCGTGTCCGTGACTCTCGCCTAGTATCTCACAAGTCAGTACCCGTTGCGCGCTATAGGACAACTCAAAGGCGTACACTGAGACCTCATCTTCCCTCGTCCCTTTTGTTCGCTTTGGGTGATCTTCTCAGAATCAATGTTTTTGCAAGGGGAATGGGTCCGTGTTGTGACACGATCGCTCTGCAAGGTATCTGGGTGATCACTGAGGGGATTTGCATCGAATGCTCAGTCAATTTTGCCACGGAGGTATAGCAAACGAAGTCCCAAACTCACCTGTGAGAGCCCATTGATGGTGAGATGTTGAGATTTCGATGATGGGGGCAGAACACAAATCAACAAGTTCGGAGTCTGCCATTCCCTAATTTCCTTTCTTGAAAACGCTGATCTTGCGTGGTGGACTGTGTCCTTTCCGCTCTCAGGCTCACTTTGATACTTTCTGTTCGCGGTTATTCGGACTTGGTATCCCTAGTGGACAAATGGATATCCCCCAACTCGAGTGGATCTTCATCAAGACCTGTCCACAGGCATGCCATCAACTGGGGAGAGAGGGTGAGAACATCGGACCCGTCTGTATCTCTGATATGTATCCGGAATAGACATGGATCCAAAAAAAAGAACAGCACGTTGGACCCAGATGGACGGGTGCGCACAGAATACTGCAGCGCCCTTCCATTTCGTTCCACGTTCCATTATTACCACTTTTGCGGTCAATATGATAACACAAGTTCCTACTCGGCCTTGGCTCCCTCGTCTTCAAACTCCTATAGCCGCAGTCGTCATCACCCTCCTGCGATCATTTGCGAGGGGCTGGCAGTACCGTGGCGGGAAGAGACGGATGTGCGACTCTGGATGGATGACGCGGTCATACCAGTCATTCGTTCTTATAGCACTGTAATCGAGTCAAGCGTCTCCGCCACTAAGATGATTGATCCACGTCGCTGCCGCTTGACAGCGTTGTTTCTCCCAATTCGTCCCCTAGCAATACTTCAACGCTAACCTGCAAAATATTGAAGATTGGAACGGCTTTCACCCATAGTACGTCTGGTTTGACACTGGCACGCACAGGATAGAGTCACCGACATGCAGCTTGACACGCAGCGAAAATCAACATTTTCCCGGATTATATCATTTTAGATTTGCCTTCTGTGTATGTGACCCCTCCAAGCACCCTATTGGTCGTATTGGGGAATGGCGAAGCCTGGTACACGTGTATCGACGATGGCGACAAATCATGTACGCTTCACCACGCTATCTCGATTTGAAACTTTACTGCTCAATTTGGACAGATGCAGTACCGCAAGATTCTCAGTTGCTGACCAGCGTCACCTTCCCGACTACAAGGATGACGTCATTGCTGCACTTGAGCCCTGGGTACACTCTGTCACTCTTGAACCAAAGAGCTTGCAGTTTGAAAAAATTGTTGCGATGGGCCATCAGCAAGACCAAATCAGCTAGAAATGCCTGGCTAGTATGACTGGCTAGACTAGTGCTAGTTACGTTCTAGCTGTGCCAGAACTTCCAGTTTTATTGTTGGAATTCTAGACAACATGCTAGCTGATCTAGTCACACCAATAGAATGGCCTAGCACTAGGTAGACCTAGTAACAGTTGTCACGGTATGCACGGAACGGACTCTTACTCACGGTGATGACCTCGTTAGTAAGTAGTAATGTGTCATGGACAGTCGCGTTAGTCAGAAAGGACAGTAGAATCACATGCCTGTAAGGCATGACTCATTACTAGGATAGCTGTAGTAGGGTTCGAGCTACTTTAGCTATTCGTCGTGCGGGTTGGAGAGGAGCTTTAAAGCCACCTCGTATGTGTATAAATAGAGGCTCAGGAAGACCAAGATACGCCATCTTGGTCTTCTTCAATTCACCACTCTCATTTGTCTTCCTACGCGTGCTTCGCTTGTCTCTTTCAGAGCAAGTCGTCTTCATCGACCATCGGAATACCTAGTGGCACGACTTGCCCTAGTGTACGCTTAGATCACGTGCCCATAAGTGCCGTATATCCCGTGATCAGGTCACGTGACCTCGAAGAGATATTCTGCTAAGTCGTGAACGCCCTTTCGTGTCCAAGTCGGACTAACGCCAGTGGTGGCGTTACATTAAGACCAAGATCCCTTCATCGTGGCGTTCACAACTCGAGATCAGTGGAGAAATTTCCAAGCTTATTCCCTCGAACGACGAGGAGACCGCAACGTACCAACACAATTCCTAGGAGCCGCTAGGTGGAGAGAATACCGAGGAGAGACAGGGTACTTCGTGGACTTCGCATCGGGGCCAACCCGATACCGCCCCGTTGAGTTCAACTTCGACAATTTGTGTTGGGTTGAGATTACTTGGAATCCCGTAGACAACCGATACGACGCGGTACGACCCGCAGGAAGAAACTACAACTGCGATATCGACGCAAGAAACCTACCCACACGTGAAGAGTGGGGACGCATAGACGGACAACCCGAAGAAGAACCCAGCACATCCGAACCAAGAACCCCCGCACCATCCGAGACTAGCGGGGACGACGAAGAAACCGACGACAACGAAGAGTCCGAAGTAGGAGAAATAATACAGACAGCTGAGTCCCTACGTATCAACGAACCCGAAAACATCGAAGTACGCCCACCCGCAGATATGGCAACAGCAACAATCGTCCAAGAAGACCTAGCCCTTGAAGAGGCCAGGAGGATCACTGAAGAAGCAGAATCCTACTTACGCCCCATTAACCCAACAACGGGACACCGCATGACCGCAGACGACGCGGCTATCTTCAGAGCGGTAGGACCAGATGTCCCCGACCCACCACCGGGTGCAGGAGGACCTCCACCACCCAGAAGACGCGGAGGACCCTTTGGTCAAGGACCACCTGGAGACGGAAGACCGCCGCACGGAGGAAGACAACCGCAATTTGGAGGAGGAGGTGGAGGAGATCCGTTTGGTGGAGGACCACCACCACCACCACCGCCGGCAGTGGGACCAGCGCTGGGAGCACCACACGCGTCAGACAAGTTGGTGGGAGAAACCCCGACTATATTCGATGGAAACAGAGATGAGTACGAGTCATTCCTCACACAGTGGCACATATACTGGGGACAAAATTCAGAGGCGCCGATCATGACCAACGTCTACCGGCGATGCTTGCTGTTCTTAGGCTTCATCAAAGGTCCCCGAGTATCCAACTGGACGCTCGGATTTCTCCAGTGGCTCAACAACGAGCTACACCAGGGACGAAGCCGATACGACCCATTCTTATGGGACACCCTGACAGCTGGGTTCTCGGACCGTTTCTCGAATGTACTCGAGCAGGAGCAGGCGCAAGCAACGCTGGCTAAGGGGTTTAAGATGGTTGGCGATGATATTGACTCGTACGTCACCAATTTCGAACAATTGGCGCGGAAGGCTGACTATCGCCTCAACGACCGCCAAACACTGGACCGATTCACGGCGGGTCTCCCAAGAGCCCTATTCACCAAAATATACGAACTAGACGACCCACAAACCTTCAATGAGTGGAAGGAGGCAGCACTGCGCAGGCAAAAGCAATACATCCACCTACGCGCGCGCCTAGGGCTCACCGCCACACCCCGCAACACCCCAGCGCCACGACCTCAGCAGAACCGAGGATACGCCCCGCAATGGGCACCGCCCAGGTTTCCACCGCCGCGCTATGATCCGAACGCCATGGATACATCGGCGGATAGAACACGCGCACGCCTCGCAGAAGTAGGCGACCCAAACCGCGGAAACCAGCGACCGCCTTTCTCACCAAGAGGAGGGCCAGGACAGAATCAGGGAAGCGGACCACGCCGCGATATGAGGGAAGTGATATGTTACAACTGTAACAACCCAGGCCACTTCTCACGCGACTGCACACGCCCTAGGAAGCCAAGACAACCGTTCCAACCACGCACGAGCACGAGTCGCAGTGTGGAAACGGATTACTACGGCCAAGAACCAGTAACGGCACGACGCACAGAAACCACGCCCGAAGAACAAGCTAAGGGATGGATGGAAACACTGAGGGGAGCTAGTGACGAGGTCAAGGACCTCGTATTCAAGGATCTCTGGACCCAAGAGGGTTTTCAGGACGCCTGAACCCATCGGCCTGGGTGAGGGCAGTCAATTGTAACTCTGTAATCATGACTCGCTATCGTTCGCTTCGAATTCCAGTCTCGATTCGCACAAGTTACTCTATGGCCGATATCAAAGGGCTCGTTGACTCAGGAGCCACCGACAATTTCATAAGACCCGCGTTCGCCAAACGCATGGGCCTCGGGTTACAAACCCTTGAGAAACCAAAGAAAATTTGGAATATTGACAACACGGAAAATAAAGCTGGGTCCATTACGCACTTCATCGATCTAGACGTCCAGACCAACAACATCTCTAAGGTCATGAGATTCCTCGTCACCGACATAGGAAACGAAGACCTAGTGCTCGGATACCCCTGGCTAGCAACCTACGAACCAACTATCAGCTGGGCGCACGCCACCATCCACGAAGGAACCCTCCCGGTAGTGCTTCGATCAATCAACCCCGCAGAAGCGCAAACTACTATCGCCAGCGCAATGACTCAAGACGAAGCCGAAAACATCGTCCAAGAACTCGAAGAGGAGTGCCAGATACGTACCACAGCTACCGAACTCGCCATCGCAGCTAATCAGAACACCGTTGAGGAAGCCCTCCCAGAACCATATCAGCGTTTTGCGAAAATCTTCAGCGAAGAAGCCTCCCACCGATTTCCACCATCACGACCCTGGGACCACGCAATCGACTTTAAACCGGGCACACCCCCCAGTATTGACTGTAAAGTATACCCAATGTCACAAGACGAAGATGGACAACTACGCGAATGGCTAGACGAACAACTCAAACTAGGCTACATCCGACCCTCAAAGTCACCCTACGCCTCATCATTCTTCTTTATCAAGAAAAAGGACGGAAAGCTGAGACCAGTACAAGACTACCGGCGAATCAACGCCTGCACGGTGCGCAACCAATACCCACTACCTCTCATGTCGGAACTCATCAACGACCTCGGAGACGGGCACATATTCACCAAACTCGACGTCCGCTGGGGGTACAACAACGTACGAATCAAAGTGGGCGACGAACACAAGGCCGCGTTCAAAACAAAATACGGACTATTCGAACCCCTTGTCATGTACTTTGGACTTACAAACTCACCGGCAACATTCCAGAACATGATGAATGACATCTTAGGCGACACGATCCGAGTCTTTGCGGCAATGGGAACGATCATCCGCGTCTACATGGACGACATAGGAATCGCAACGCGGGAACACGCAGGCCTTCAAGCGCACATCGACGCCGTCTGCGCAGTACTTCAAGTAGCACTGGACCACGATCTATACTTCAAACCGTCCAAATGTACCTTCCACCAACCGCGAATGGATTACCTGGGGGTAATTCTTGAAAAGGGGGTGACTCGCATGGACCCCGTAAAAATTGCTGGCATACGCGATTGGCCCACACCCACGAAGGTACGAGACGTACGCTCCTTCCTAGGCTTCTGCAATTTTTACCGCCTCTTCATTCGCGGTTTCGCCACATACGCATGAGCCCTCAACAAACTCACACGCAAGGACGCAGAGTGGACGTGGGGTAAAGACGAAGAGACGGCCTTCCAAACCCTCAAACGCCTGGTCACAAGCGAACCGGTACTCGCACACCCCACGCTAACAGACCAATTCGAACTCGAAGTAGACGCATCGGGATATGCAGTAGGTGCAGTGCTCCTACAGAAGAAGCAAGACGGGAAAAGACACCCCCTCGGCTACTTCTCGACCACCCTAAACGAAGCGGAACGCAACTACGACATCTATGACCTGGAACTTCTGGCGATTGTCAAGGCACTACGACACTGGAGACCGTTCCTGGCAGGCTCACCACACAAGATCAAAATCTTCTCTGACCACCTCAACCTTACACACTGGAAGACACCGCAGAAGATAAGTCGCCGCGTAGCTCGAGAAGTTCTGGAACTTATGGAATACGACTTCGAGATCCACCACATCAAGGGGACCAACAATGGCCGCGCAGATGCACTGTCACGAAGACCCGACTACGACAAAGGAGAGCGAGACAACGAAGGAGTCATCGTCCTACCCGAGAAGGTATTCGTGCGAAACACCACCACGCAATCACCGGAAACCCTCGAACAAGACGAAAGCATCCTACGCCCCTGGGTAGATCCGCACAAGCTCAAGAAGATCGGAGGGGTTTGGTACCACCAAGGCGCACGAGTAATCACCGGAGGCCCAGAAGAAATCCGCACGGTCATTGCCAACCATCACGACCCCCCCGTTTACGGTCACCCGGGAATCAAGCGAACCGCGAGGATCATCGAGCGTGACCACTGGTGGCCAAACATGTTGAAACACGTCACCGAGTACGTTCAAGGCTGCGCGGAATGTCAACGCCACAAAGTCAACAACCGCCCGACGCGAGCCCCACTAATGCCCATCACGCCAACACCTGACGCTAAGCCATTCGAAGTCATCGCTCTCGACTTCATCACTAAACTACCGGAGTCACAGGGATACGATTCGATCCTCACCGTAACTGACCACGACTGCACCAAAGCGTCAGTATTCATCCCCTGCAACGAGGAGATATCCGCGGAAGAAACCGCGGCACTGTACGTCGCTCACGTGTTTCGAAGATTCGGATTACCGGCGAAAATTATCAGCGACCGCGACCCGAGATTCGCATCGAAATTCACACGCGAATTATGCCGAATCCTCGGCATCTACCAGAACATCTCCACGGCGTACCATCCCCGAACTGATGGACAATCGGAAAGGACCAATCAATGGCTGGAACAATATCTAAGGTTCTGGACCAACGAGCGTCAAGATAATTGGGCGCAATTCCTACCAATGGCAGAGTTCGCGCATAACAACTGGCCCCACGAGGCAACAAGGAAGTCTCCATTCTCGCTTCTGATGGGATACGACCCCCGCGCTGATTGGATCGATAAGCCGTCGCCCATCCCACAGGTACTCACAAGACTCCAACAGTTCCGAGACGCACGAAAAGAAGCCCAGAATCTCATCAAAAAGGCACAATCACTATGGGTCAGGCATCGGAACACACCCAAGTACCAAGTTGGGGACCAAGTATGGCTGGAAGGGCGACACCTACGAACCAATCAACCAACGGCCAAACTCGCGGCGAGACGCCATGGTCCCTTCCGAATCACACGAATCCTGTCACCGGTCAATTATCAACTCGAACTTCCCACGCAGTGGAGCATTCACCCCGTGTTTCACACCGATTTACTCACGCCCTACCGAGAAACGCCCATGCACGGTGAAAATTTCCAGCGCCCGCCACCGGATTTAGTGGATGGGGAAGAGGAATATGAAGTGGAACGCATTCTAGACTCTAGGCGATTCGGCCGGAGCAAGAAACTGCAATACCTCGTGAAATGGAAGGGATACCCAGACTCGGAGAACCAGTGGGTCAACAAAGATGATGTATTCGCCGACGAAGCCGTAGCGGAGTACGAGCGGAGTTCAAGAACTGCCAGAACACATATAAACCAAGCAGACGACGCTAAGTCTCACCCATCAGCTCAAACTGGATTCCTCACTTACTCCAAAATGTCTCTTCCCCCTTCCACCTCTACCTCCACTCTCACTGGTCGCATCACCGACAACCTCACCCATCAAGAGCTCTGCGAAGCCCTCGCCACTGCCAGATCTATCATCGACCTCGAAGACCCCGAGCAGCCAGCCACTTACTGGCTCACCAACAGCCGAGGGGAGCGCCTGTCGACGGCGCCTTACACCAAGGCCGAGATTGATCGGCTTCGTGCAGCTGTCGGAATCGGTGAGAATTCCTCACCTCGACTTATCGCCACCCGAATCGAAGAAGAAGAAGACCAAAGCCACGCTCAGATGGGAGGATTGGATGAAGGCCAGGTCGTGGAGGGAACCGGCAGAGGAGTGGAGGCAACGGCAGCTCGCCGCGGCAGCAGCGAGGAGGGCCGTCATCCTCATACGACGTCGACAACACACCGAGATGCTGAAAGGGCTGTATACGACGCAGTAGAAGGGTCACTGAGGGCATGGTACCCAGCTGAGCAACCATACCTCATCACTGCAACCGACACTGACGACCCCCGTGAAACACCCTACGCCTGCGACACCACGGGACGCCCCCTGTACCGAGCAGGCGTGGTCGTTGACACCGAAACCAACCCCATGCCCGCCGTTCGCCTCCGATATTTAGGAGGCACCGCACGCACCGCACCACATGGCTACAAACACAATCGCGGGGACGATTTCGTCCACTACCCCATCACCGACGCGCAGGGAGTGACACGTCAGGCCACCTTCGTCCAAGTGGTCGCGGGACCCGACCCCCTCGTCCTGGGACTCGTGGACGACAGCGACAAAGTATACAGTCGCCCCCTTTACGCCGAGCCACACGTACGCGAGGAAGGCAAGCCCCACTACGCCCCTGAAGATATGTACGCCTTCGTGGGCGGACACAGCAACCAACACCGCATGGATCGGGCGGTGAACGAGCTGAGGGACGTGGGGCTAAAAGCTGAGTTGACCCGTTACCGCGCCTACAAGCACGAGGCTGAGCGCATGGAACAGCGGCTTCACGCCCTCGCCCAGGCTCTCGGGGGGGTACAAGCGGAGCTCGCGCGCTGCAAGTTCAGACTGGAGATGGCGAACACACTGGACAGGGTCACGGAGAGGCAGGAGGCTTGGGTTGGGGGAATCGGTCCCACTCGGCGCCGTGGTCGTCGCGGCTGAAAGGGGGGTGATGTCACGGTATGCACGGAACGGACTCTTACTCATGGTGATGACCTCGTTAGTAAGTAGTAATGTGTCATGGACAGTCGCGTTAGTCAGAAAGGACAGTAGAATCACATGCCCGTAAGGCATGACTCATTACTAGGATAGCTGTAGTAGGGTTCGAGCTACTTTAGCTATTCGTCGTGCGGGTTGGAGAGGAGCTTTAAAGCCACCTCGTATGTGTATAAATAGAGGCTCAGGAAGACCAAGATACGCCATCTTGGTCTTCTTCAATTCACCACTCTCATTTGTCTTCCTACGCGTGCTTCGCTTGTCTCTTTCAGAGCAAGTCGTCTTCATCGACCATCGGAATACCTAGTGGCACGACTTGCCCTAGTGTACGCTTAGATCACGTGCCCATAAGTGCCATATATCCCGTGATCAGGTCACGTGACCTCGAAGAGATATTCTGCTAAGTCGTGAACGCCCTTTCGTGTCCAAGTCGGACTAACGCCAGTGGTGGTGTTACAACAGTGTTCAAATTTCTATTGATTTCTACTAATTTCTATGACTCTACTAGTAACACTAGTACCATTCAGATTTCTACTTCTACA
The DNA here is from genome assembly GCA_021524915.1 of Lactarius akahatsu. Lineage (NCBI taxonomy): Eukaryota > Fungi > Basidiomycota > Agaricomycetes > Russulales > Russulaceae > Lactarius > Lactarius akahatsu. The sequence continues at coordinate 21,071 of JAKELL010000074.1, read as the reverse complement.
CGATTTTCTAGCAGGGCTTGCTATATAAATAAAATATAGTAGGGTGAGTAGTAAAAGACTTGTTGGAGTAGTGGTTAAATGCTCAACTTGGAAAATATGTCAGCTGATGTCTTTGGTTCAAATCCCATGCAATGCTGTTTATAATGACCAATCAGATGCAGTAATTAATGATTATAAATAATATAAATAATAAATAAGATAATAAATAAGATAGGTGACAAATAACCAAAGGCACAAATACATGTGATATTATGTCATCTGATAAGTACTACAAGGGAAATTGTATATTTTTTCCTAGATCTAGTATGACCTAGGTTGCTAATCAAGGTGACTAGATCTATGGACATTGACCTAGTGCCAGCCAGACCTTCCTGGCCCTAGGTTGAACTAGAGGGCTAGTGGAACTAGATCTAGTTCTGCTAGTCACTTTTTGTCTTGCTGATGGGTGCAGGAGTCATATCCAGCACTGACAGGACACCTGAATGTTTGGCAAGTGTAGGCAAGAATCGTGACACCACTCGAGTTGCAGGATGATCACACCTGAGCCTCTGCACCTTTCCCCCCTCAACTACTGCTGGTATCACATTTGCAGTCTAATTAAGCAAATATATGTCTGGTGTTCTGTTTTTCCAACTATTTTCATTGAGAGTGTCGTGGTTATCTCCTAGGTACAGCTGTAGGATTAGAGAGTTGTACTGTACAGTATCAAAGTAGTACATATTCTCCAATTTACTCACTATCATCCAGATTGAGCTCTTCATTGCCAGTGCTTAGGAGCCGATTATGTTCCTGGCACTCCCTCATGTCCCATTCAACCAGATTTCCCATAAACGTGGGGCAGATCCACCTAAGAAATGGTCAGGAAGGATGGGCACATTTTGACTCTGTGGGAAAATCGCAAGAAACCTCATCTCCGGAAATGGTTCCTGCATTAAAGTGGCCATCTCTTCCAAGAGCTTGTTCATTACTGAAAGCCTGAGATGGTGTACACGGTGTACGGAGTGACGTCCATGTGAGTTCGAAGCAGAGAGGATTCTGTGCAGGAGTTAGACAGGGAGAAGGAGGGTGTGATGACTCACTGTGTTACGATCCTAGCGGTGGACTCATGACGATCCACGTCGCTACCACTTAGTCATAAGGTATCTGCCAGGTCGCACTTAGTCAGCACACCAGTGTGTCTGGTCAGTCAATCGGTCAATCAGTTGGCAGGGGCTCTCCTGCCACGCCAGTCTTGAGCTACCAAGAGTAGTACTGCCAATATAGCCTGGCAGAGCCTAGTAGTGGTAAGAGTCAAGTGGAATTGGACAAGACTAGAACAAAGAAGGCAAGGTGCACTACTGGCTCTTTAAATATCTTACAGGAATCCTATTTTTCTATGCTTTTCCTACTATTTTCTGGGGACGCGTAAGCGAGGAGCTAAGTATAGATCGAGCATGTCAGTTGGTCGGGACGATTGCACGATCCATGCGCTGGCAAGAATCTTCAAACAGAAACGAGAAGCAGAACTTGAAACATGAGACGAGAATCGAGAAGCCGAGAATATTCCGAAACTTTAGAACTGAATCTGAGACATTTCCAGAAACTGATTATCAGAGATAATCGATGGCACGATCGTTGGATCGTGACACACTGTCACTCAACAGGGAATCACGACGGGTGCAGAAGACTGGGGGTGGTGGAGAACTTGAAGCAGGGCACAGGGACTACTGTGATGGAGACACCTTGGCTCGACTTAACAGAACTGTGGTTACAGGAAGTGTCGCTTAGTGAGGGATCGTGTCCAACAGCTGAAGGGGCACCGGTGCAGGGGAAGAGGCAAGGGGAGGATGTCACAAGTGGACAGTCTGAGGGACTGTCTGTTCTATTGCACTAGCTTATATACCTAGAGGGATGGTCTGTGCGTAGGTTTAGGGCAGGCTTAAGGTCTGCCCATGGGTGCTGCGGAATACTGTGGAATGGAACATTCCAGTAACATCTAAATATAGTGTCCAATGAGAAAACCAGGATAACGTCGTACGACTGCTCCGCAGTTAATGATGCCATATGACGTGACTGCTCCACAGTCCAATCAGAATAATCGCAGGAGTGGTACGACTGCGCTGCAGTCAAGTTGGTCATGATGATTTGACTGCTCTGCAGTCCAATCAGATAATTCCAAGGAATGGTACAACTTTCAGTCGTCAGGTGACTTGATAAACGATGGGAGATCACGTGACACATCACGTGATTGTCGGAGTACAAACTTCAAACTCCGATTTCGGATTTCCCCTTTAGGAAGGTGATTATGTAAGACCAGGCCGGTGCGGACCGGTCTTAGATGCCTGAGTCACGACCCAAGTTTCTAGGTTCGTGACAGTATCCCCTTTTTAATGCCATGCTGCACCGACAGCACTGGTTGACTTTGGATGGGGGGTGTGGGGGTGGTCTTTGTGGAACTTCTGGACCAGTTCTTGGGAGTGCATCATGCGGGATGAGGGGAGCCAGGAATTTTCGGAATCAGGATATCCTTTCCACTTGATCAGGTAAAGTATCCCTTTCTTGTTGGGTGATACTTTGGATTGCAAGACCACTTCAACTTTGTAGTGCTCATCCTCTCCTTGGACGATCTCTGGGGGGGGTTGTGTTATTTGTAGCTAGAGCGTGCTATTCTCTGCTGTTCTGTGACTGTACAACGCTCCAAGTGGAGTTCCCTTATTTAGATATGCTTAGTCAGGTTGGTATATCCTGCAGAGGACGGAAAATATTCCCTTAGTCTTATATCCTCCTCTGCAGGTGAGTAATTAGTTTTACTGTAGCGGTATGACACCTCGCTACGTTGAGTCCAAGTGTGAAGGGATAGGTGAACCGTCAGGTGAGCACACTCAACCCGAACGCGGAGATAAATCACGCGCCAAGCATGCAGTCAATGCGGAGGGGACTAAAGCTTAGATCCTTTATACAAGGATATGGATAGTCAGTGATCACGCAGTGGCACACTGAGTGGAGAACCAAGAGGACAAGTTAGGATTGCAGAGTAAGGAGTACAAGGAGGATACGCACCTGAGTGGAGAACCAAGAGGACAAGTTGGTTCCACTCAGGACGCTACAGGGAGGTTTATATACACTACTGGAGCTGAGCTTAAACTGAGTCTAAACACTATTACTAAGTGTATAGTAAGACTCCATGACTCAGGAGCTGACGCGTCGTGTCTATTAATAGCGCTATCTATTGTGCTGACTGATGCACTTGTCATAGCGCTGACGCGATGCCTTATCTTGCTGAGTAAATCCTGATACAGCGAGTAAGCGTAAACTACTAAGCGAGGTCTAGAACTATCTAGAACGTTCCGTCCTTATCTACCAATCCGAGAGTCCATACGTAAATGGAATGTGACCAGATTGGGTTGTCCCCTTAAGGGTGCAACTATCCCAGGGTCACGTGCCTATAGGTGCACATGATGGCGACATGTGACTAACGGTATCTCGTACTTTGGCCCTTCATATCTTCCTCTGGTAATTCCATAAAAATACAGAAAAATAAGGAAAATAATATACACGTCCATGACATCACCCCCCTTCTTAAGGGTCGACGTCCGCGTTGGCCTCTGTGTACGTATGAGATGCTTGCCAAGGCAAGGACGTGTAGATGAGAGCTGCTATTTTTCTAGGTGCGCCTGGGTTTGAGGAGTGGAATTCCTTGACTTTATCTGGGGCGTGCGCTAGATTCTTTGCTGGCTCCCAAGTGTCCTCGCCTTCACCGTAACCTTTCCAGCGAACTAGGTATTTAAGAGTGCGACCAAAGAGTTTGGAATCTCTTATGTGGTCTACTTCGTACTCTTCTTCCCCTTCGACTGTGATGGGTTCAGGTGGAGGTGGCATAAGCCCGTTAACTTCGTTTCCCTTATAAGGGGAGAGGCAGTCTACATGAAATACATCATGGATCCGTAATGCAGGGGGGAGTGCAAGCTTGTAGTCGACGTCACTTTTGACTTCAGTGACTTCAAATGGGCCTAGTTGTTTTGGGCCCAGTTTGGATGACTGCTGGTGTATCTTTATTTGCTTAGCTTGCAGCCAGACTTTGTCCCCGACGTTGAAGACATATGGCTTGTGTCTTTGTTCAACGTCTGTTTGCATTCGCCTTTTACTTAGGCGTAGAGCTGCCTCTGCATCCCTTCTTGTGGAAACTAGGTGTTGTAGACGCTTATCGAGCGTTGGGATACCAGTGGGCCTACCAGCGGGAATGGTGAAGTCCGGTGTGTAACCATATAGTAGCTCAAAGGGGGTGTGCCCCGTGGCTGAGTTGAGTCTACTATTGACTACAAATTCCGCTGTAGGGAGCAGGTCTGCCCAATCATCCTGCCTCTTACTAATGAAGAAGCACAAGTAGACTTCTACTTCTTGGTTTTTGCGCTCTACCTGTCCATTAGCTTGAGGGTGATAGGCGGTAGTGAGACCTGCATCTATCCCTAGTCGCTTATATAGTGCCCGCATGCTCCTTGCAGCAAACTGGGGTCCCCTGTCACTGATGATTTTCTTGGGGATCCCATGCAAGGGGAAGACTTGCTCGAAGTAGATGGATGCTACCCCATCAGCCGTGATTTGGGACGTCACTGGAAATAGGTGGATCTGTTTTGTATAATGATCCACTATGTTAAGGATCATGTCCTTTCCACATGACATGGGTAGTGGGCCGATTAGATCGACTCCGACTATCTGCCATGGTCCCTGAGGTACTTCCTGCGGCTGAATTATGGCTTTGGGGTGCAGATCTTTGCGATAGCGTTGGCATCGATCGCATCCTTCTACGTATGAGTTTATGAAGCCTGCCATGCGTGGCCACCAATAGTAGCGACTGACTAGCTCGATGGTGCCATTTTTACCAGGATGACCGGTGGTGACTGAGTTGTGACATGACTTGACCACATCTCGTCTTAGAGTTCGGTCATTGGGAACATACAGTTTCCCCCTGTGGTAAACTAGGCCGTCATCTTCCTCCCACATCGCTACTCCATCCATGAGAGCTTTTGGAGCGGTCTTTTGTAAGTTTTTAAGACCTTCGATGACTTCTGCTTCTCGAATGGATGCGAGTCTTATGCGATTTCCTAGGGAGTCCACTTCTGGGTGGAAGTGTGCTTGGGCGGCATTGAGGAAATGCTTAGGTTGTAAAACCTGAACCTGGCGGTTATCCTCGTTGTCTCTGATGTGGTCTCTCGAGAATCTACTTAATGCATCGGCTTGCATAGAGTCTCCCTTTTTGTAAGTGATTTTGAAGGCGAAGCGACTTAAGTACAGGGCCCATCGGGCCTGTCGACGGTTTAAGTCCTTCATGCTTGCCCACCATTCCATGTTTTTATGGTCGGTGATCACTTCAAAGGAGATGCCTTCGAGGAAGTGTCTCCAGTCCTCTAAGGCACGGATTAAGCCGAGCATTTCTCTGTCGTAGATTTCGTAGTTGCGTTCTTCTTTGCTCATAGACTGTGAGCGATACGCGACTGGGTGCCAGAGACCATCAGGATACTTCTGAGTGAGTATGCCGCCGGTAGCAAATCCTGAAGCATCGGTTTCAACTCTTGTTGGAAGCTGTGGGTCGTACACTTTGAGAATGGGTTCTCGTACGAAGCTTTCCTTCAAGTGGTCAAAGGCCTTCTGCTGTTCAGAATGCCATTGCCATGGAGTGTCCTTCTTTGTGAGGTCATGCAAGGGTCGGGCGATAGCCGCGAAGTCCTTGATGAATCGACGATAGAAGTTGGCAAACCCGATAAACGCTCTAACCTCTTTGAGCGTTGTGGGTGTAGGCCACTCCCTTACTGCAGCGACCTTGCCAGGGTCCATCTGCACTTCTCCAGGACGAATAATCATCCCTAGGTACTCCATGTCCTGCCTTTCAAAGTCGCATTTCTCAGGCTTGAGATAGAGGTCATGTTCTTGCAGTCTCCTGAGCACTTCGTGTACAATCTTGCGATGGTGCTCCAAGGAGTTACTGTAGATGAGGATGTCATCCATGTATACTGCAACCTCTCCTGCTGCGATTAGATCGGCGAAGACGGCGTTCATGAGGGCTTGGAAGGTGGCTGGACTGTTGGTCATTCCGAAGTACATGACCTTTGGCTCGTACAGTCCGCGATTGGTGATTATTGCACCCTTCCATTCATCTCCGGGTTTGATCCGGATGTTGTGATACCCCCATCTTATGTCGAACTTAGTGAATACCTTTGCTCCTTTCAACCGGTTTATGATGTCGGCGGCGAGTGGTAGTGGATATCGGTTCTTAATAGTGATTTTATTAAGACGACGGTAATCCTGCACTAGACGGAGCTTGCCGTCTTTCTTTTTAATGAAGAATACTGGTGAAGCCATCGGTGATTTAGATGGGACCAGATATCCTTTTGAGATGTGCTCTTGCAGGAATTTGTCAAGTTCCACTTGCTCGCTGGGTGACATGGGATACGTTTTGACCCTCCAGTGCTTGACTGCATCTGGTTCGAGGTCTATTGCGTGATCCCACGGTTGATGTTCAGGGAGCCTCTGGGATTCCTCCTCAGAGAAGACTTTCGCGAAGTCTCTGTAGTGCTTTGGTACCATTTCTTCGAAGGTTTTCTTCGGTTTGGAGGTGGTGGCTTTCTCGGCGATCTGCTGAGAGTATGTGAAGCCTGCCAAACAGAAAACTTCATCTTGGACCGTATCGAGCACTTTCTCCGCAAGGAGACAGCGGCGTTCCATCCAGTTCGCCATGATGCGCGTCACCTCTACCTCTAACTCTGGTGGCGCTGTTTCAGCAGTCGAGTTAAGGCGCATAGTGCCTTCCTGCCAGTCTATTTGCGGGTTCCTTTGCCTTAGCCATGGTAGTCCCAAAATGACGTTCTCTGGGCTGAGTGAAGTGACTAAAAAGTCATAACTTTCTTCACTAGGGCTGACTTTCAGAGAGAGTCTGACTTTGTGGGTGATACTACCGGCTTCGTTGAGAGTCCCATCTATATTGTATAGGGTGATGGGACTTGCAAGAGGAACCTGCAACATCTTGTGGCGGTCAGCGTACTTTTTGTCCAGGAACAACGAAGTTGCCCCAGAGTCTACCATTGCTGCTACTTTTACAGTACGATGACGTCCTTTTAAATACACAGAAATATGAAAATGTGATTTTTTATCTTTTGTTTTGGGAATAATAGTAGAAGACAGTGCTGCATCAGAAATCATCACGTGCGGCATTGCTTCTGAAGAAAGTGGAGCAAAAGGAACACTACTATTGTTCATCTCCGAGGCAGATGTAGATGTAATAGAACCAGGAAAACAAGAAGCCAAACTAACACTACTATCTAACTTACAGGCATGAATCGTATGAATTACAGGAGGTGAGTCCGAAACGAGGCGAGAGCGTAAACATATATTACAACTACATGAAGCCGAGTCATCTACTGTAGAGGGGCCGGTCGCAGCTATACGCGACCCCTGATCTAAAAAGCCGCCTTGAACGCATCCAGCTGTTCCTGCTGCTTTTCCAACATTCCCAACAACTTCGCCATGTCTGCCTGGGACATCTGGGCGGGGGAAGGGCTTGTGGCGGCTGCTGCCGCAGTATTGGACATTGATGGTGGACTAGGGGATTCCGTTGTTGCTGCAGCTTTCGCTTTAGCTGGTTTCCCCATTCTTTTTGTTTTGGCAGACGTTTGCTCGGTGCCCTGCTCTTTGGCACCAGTTGCAGACGTCGCGCTCATGGTTTCCATCCTTCTTCGTGTGTTCCTTCGAACCACACCCGTAACATTTCCCTCTCATCCATGCTTGAAACTCGCCCCGAGTTTTGAAGATTTCCTCTTTTGGCTTGTTGCCTTGCTGATGTGTGGCGTCGACTTGCATGGCATCAGGGTTGGAGGTGATGTGTGGTGATGACGATGAAGATTTCCCTTTCTTCTCGCTCTGGCGTTGGCGCAGTCGTTGATCGATGACTTGTGCGCTCTGCTTGAGCTCGTCGTATGTGTTGTGGGGCTTGTCGGTGATGGCTAGGAGGTCCTTGATCTCGTCTGTGAGACCATCATAGAAGCGGGTGCGGAGGTCGATGATGGACCACCTGGTCTGTCCAGAGTACTGCTCGAATATGGATGCATATTCAGCAACCGTCTTTTTACCCTGTCTTGTTTTCTTTAGCTCCTCTCGAGCTATGTCTTGGACGTCTAGGGGGCTGAACCTGCGGTTGAACTCCTTAACGAAGTCCGACCAGTTTCCTCCGAAGGGAATAGTCCCTTGGTTGGCGGACTCCAGGTATGGGAGTGCCCAGGTCTTAGCGTCCCCTTCCATCAAATTGAGGGTGGCGGCGATCCACCTATGCTCATCTGCGTACCACTTGCTATCCACTGTATGCCATGTGTTCATGGCGTCCCCTAATGATCCTGCCCAGTTGTGGAATGCGGCAAGGAAATGACGGGCGTCCGAGGAGGAGCCTTTCCCATCCCAAGCTTTGGGGCGGGCCACTATTTCCTTGTTTTTCCCATTTCCTGGGCGAGTGGCGGTTGCCGAGGCCACCTGTGCAGTCAGAGCTGTGACTTGCTGTGCGAGGTTACCGACGGCGATACCGAGGTGATTTATGAGATCCAGACAGTCCTGGACGGTGGGAGGGGGGAGTGGTGTTGGTGGTGCGGTGTGAGGGAGGGTGCTTCCGCTTGGTTGTGACATCTCGTCTAATTTCTTCTGTCTCTCTTTTCGTTCTGCGTCCTCCTGTGCCCGACGGAATTCTTCTAAGAGAAGGAGTTGTTCGTCTGGCGAGATCTCGTCCCAGTCTTGGATACGAGATATGAACTCCTTTTCTTTCTTAGTTGGGGGAGGGAGGGCGAATTTCGAGCAAGCTCCGCTGGGATACTGAGCTTGTGCTAGACGAGCTGTCTGTTTCCCTTTCTTGGGAGCCACGTTCTTCGTCTTCCCTTACGTGGGAGATGAGGGGGTTGGGAGGCGATTCGAGACGAGGAATGGGGTTTGCAGCGATAGCTATCAGCTGCGGGACTGTGAAGTTTGTTCCGAGAACGGGGATTTCTAGGCCGTAGAGGTCTAGTAGTCCGTATCGGATTTCTTGGTCGTGGTAGATTGCCTGCACGTATTGCTCGGCGAGGTTACGAGGGGGCAGTTCTAATTGGAACCCCTGGTAACAGATGTTGACACCGTCTTCGTCAATAAAGCTTTCGCCTGACTGGGCGAGTGTTGCTTGGGAGGAGGAGTGGGCGGAGTGGAAAGATTCCGCAGATAGTGTAGGTGAAGGTGAAGCGTACACTGGTGATGGGATCCGGTCTTGTTCGGACTGGGTGTCCTGGTGTATGTGCAGCGATGCCGAAGCAGAGGCTGTAGTCTGGGGTGGTGTGATAGAAGCTTGTCTCCTCCTAAAGAGACGACGAAGTCGGGTTCGAACGTTCGCAAATATGCGAGGCAGTTTGAAAATATGTGAGGTGGGTTTGAACGACGGGATACAACAAGCGCGAAACGCTAACTTGAGGATGAATGGAATGCCCTATCAAGCGAGACCAATACACAGTGATTGTTTCACACTGCGCGAGGCTGCGGCGATAAAGGGACACTCAAGAATAGTGTAAGGATATGTGCAGAGCTACAAGGCTGTCTGCCTCAGTCTTCTCGACCTGTTGGCTGCCTCTCACGCCGAAGCACTCTCAAACTTTTCTGGTTGGTACGCGTACAGCTGTCGCAGGCTAGGCCTGGCTGGCTCAATGTCTAACTGCAGCTTATCTGGCGTGGTGACCAGTTCTGCAGCCAGTACCCAGAGGCGTCTACTGATGACCAGATAGACCCAATAAAGGCAAGCACAATGTATGCCGGTTTTACGGACACTACAGTTGTACCACAAATGCACAGATTCTGCTTACGGACTTCCCCAGGCAAAGAGTGAGGTAGATAACACAAGGGACTGATGGTCGTTAACCACCTATAAGGAAAGTGATAAAACTGGTGAGCGTGGAGCTCAAGAGAGTGGGAAGGAACTTGTCCTAATGTAGCGGTATGACACCTCGCTACGTTGAGTCCAAGTGTGAAGGGATAGGTGAACCGTCAGGTGAGCACACTCAACCCGAATGCGGAGATAAATCACGCGCCAAGCGTGCAGTCAATGCGGAGGGGACTAAAGCTTAGATCCTTTATACAAGGATATGGATAGTCAGTGATCACGCAGTGGCACACTGAGTGGAGAACCAAGAGGACAAGTTAGGATTGCAGAGTAAGGAGTACAAGGAGGATACGCACCTGAGTGGAGAACCAAGAGGACAAGTTGGTTCCACTCAGGACGCTACAGGGAGGTTTATATACGCTACTGGAGCTGAGCTTAAACTGAGTCTAAACACTATTACTAAGTGTATAGTAAGACTCCATGACTCAGGAGCTGACGCGTCGTGTCTATTAATAGCGCTATCTATTGTGCTGACTGATGCACTTGTCATAGCGCTGACGCGATGCCTTATCTTGCTGAGTAAATCCTGATACAGCAAGTAAGCGTAAACTACTAAGCGAGGTCTAGAACTATCTAGAACGTTCCGTCCTTATCTACCAATCCGAGAGTCCATACGTAAATGGAATGTGACCAGATTGGGTTGTCCCCTTAAGGGTGCAACTATCCCAGGGTCACGTGCCTATAGGTGCACATGATGGCGACATGTGACTAATGGTATCTCGTACTTTGGCCCTTCATATCTTCCTCTGGTAATTCCGTAAAAATACAGAAAAATAAGGAAAATAATATACGCGTCCATGACATTTACCTTGATCAATATAGTCTTATATCCTCCTCTGCAGTCCCCTTGTGTCCTCTGTGACTCAAGGGCCCTCTATAGGTCGCACTTTCACAGGTTATGGGCCCTGCCCTGCGCCTTAATTCATCCCTCCTGCTCTCCTAGCTGCTTCCATCGTCTTGGCTGCTCTTAGTGCCTTCACACTCATTCCAATCACTCCCATTCAATTCCCACTCATCCATTCATCTAAATCACTCCATTCCTTCCCACTCTATCGCACCCACCGCATTTACCATGTCTGCATCAAGAGACTCCTCCATCTCGTCCATTTCCACTCTCACCAGCGAAAACTATCGTCTCTGGGCTGATGACATGAAGTCCTGGCTACAGCTCAATGGCCTTTGGCGACTGGTGTCTGGCTCAGAGAAGAAGCCAGTGGGAAAACCCGAGGAAATGGCACCTCTAGAGCTCACTAATGTCCTTTATGTCCCCGCACTCTGCAGTAATCTATTATCTGTGCTATACCTCACTCTCCATCGCCGCTTCATCGTCTCCATTGAGAGGGACACCCTACACTTCATCAGGGACAACAGGATCGCCTTCCAAGCGAAGACTGGAGCCTCAAATGCTGCCTATGTTGTTGGGCACACCATTCCAGTGGAGGAGTTCGCCTCATTATCATCTGCCACCACTCTTCCATTGGACTGGAACCTCTGGCATCATCGCCTCTGCCACCACCACTTGGCAGGCATCAAGAAGCTGCTCTCAGGCAACCTGGTGACAGGTTTCAAGCTTGATTCACAGGCTAACCCTGATCCAGTATGCGAAGCCTGCAAAGCTGGCAAGATGCATGCAGATCCCTTTCCATCTTCGACCTCTAGAGCCTCAAAACTGCTTCAGCTAGTCCATAGCGACGTCCATGGCCCAGTCAGGGTGCCTACACATCAAGGGTATCGCTATTGGGTGACATTCATCGATGACTTCTCTTGCTTCAAGGCAGTTTACCTCTTGAAGTGAAAGTCTGAGACCTTTGCTGCATTCAAACAGTTCAAGGCTTGGGCTGAGAATCTCACTGGAGCGAAGCTGATCACTCTGAGGGATGATAAGGGTGGGGAGTACATGTCTGGCAAGTTTGAGGCATTCTGCATAGAGCATGGCATTCAGAGGCAGCACACTGTCAGGAATCGCCCTCAGCAGAATGGGGTCGCTGAGAGGGCCAACAGGACGATAGAGGAAGCCATCATCTCCATGCTGCACGAGTCTGGGATGTCTACAGCCTTCTGGGGAGAAGCTCTTGCCACTTTCATTCACACTAGCAACAGACTTGTCACCTCAGCACTTCCAGACAGCACACCTTATCAGGCATTCAATGGGAGCAAGCCAGATCTGTCTAGGCTTCGTGTCTGGGGCTGTACTGCCTATGTGCTGATCCAGAGGGACAAGCATCCACTTGGGAGCCTTGGATCGCACATGGAGAAGTGTGTATTCATTGGATACCCTCAGGGCTACAAGGGATGGAAGTTTTACAACCCTGTGACCAAGCAGGTGTTCATATCAGAGAGGGCTGACTTTGATGAACGCTTCTTCATGCTCCAGGCTCACTCTGTACCCCACCTGCCTCCCCCTCGTCTCAATTCCCTGCTTGAGACACCTCCTACCTCAATTTCACTCCCAGACATCTCAGATGATGTCCTGGACGCTCCATCTGATTCACAGATGCCAGTTCATGGGGGAGATGGGTCTACTGCTTCTGATCTGCCATCTGTTTCCCATATCTCGCCTCCAAGCGTCGCTCCAGTGCCTGCTCACTCACAGACACCTCCATCCATCTATCACTCACTTCCTCCTTCATCTTCATCGCCTTCAACCCCTCCTGCTCGCCATCCTCATCATCCTCCTGTTCCCCCTCGTCCTCAGCGCTCCAGACGTCCCAGAGATGAGTGGCTGCCGGAGCAATGGGCCGTTCCAGATCGCTACAAGCAGCCAAGGGAGCCTACACCAGCAGTGGTCTCTTCAGACGAAGATGATGACTCTGATGATCCCCTTGACATCATCCAAGCTGGTGCAGCATCTACAGCTGAGCCCACATCCTATAGGCAGTCCCAGCAGCGCCCTGACGCAGATCTGTGGCACAAGGCCTGTGAGGAAGAGATGGAGGCTCACAGATTGAATGGCACTTGGGAGGTCATCAAGCTTGTCACGGTACGCGAGAAGCGGACTCTTACTATACGGATATGACCTCGTTAGTAAGTCGTAATGTGTCATGGACAGAAGTATCAGTCAGCGAGAGTAGTAGAATCACATGCCGGTGTGGCATGACTCACTCCTAGGATAGCTGTAGTAGGGTTCGAGCTACTTACGCTATTAGTCGTATGGATTCGGGAGGAGCTTTAAAGCTGCCTCATACATGTATAAATAGTGGCTTGATAAGACCAAGATATGCCATCTTGGTCTTCTTCAATCACCACTTTCCTCTCATCTCATCCACACGTGATTCGCTTGCCTCGTCGTGCAAGTTGTCTTCATCAATCAGATTTCCTAGTGGCACGACTTGCCCTAGTGTACAATTGGATCACGTGCATAACAAGTGCCGTGTACCCCGTGATTAAAGTCACGTGACCTCGAAGAAATATTTCGCTAAGTCGTAAACGCCCTTTCGTGGTCCAAGTTGGACTAAACGCCAGTGGTGGCGTTACATTAAGACCAAGATCTACCCATCGTGGCGTTTACAACTTGAGACCAGTGGAGAGACTTTCAAACTTACTCCCTCGAACGAAGGGGAGATCGCAACGTCCCAGCACAGTTCCTAGGAGCAGCTCGGTGGAGAGAGTATAGTGTAGCGGTATGACACCTCGCTACGCTAAGCTCAAGTGTGAACTGGAATGAACTGTCAGGTGAGCACACCCAAGCTGAGCGCGGAGATAAATCACGCGCTAGACGCACAGTCACGGTGGAGTGGATGGTCAACTCAGAGTCCTTATTCAGGAAGCTCAAGGCGTCAGAGGTCACACCGTGGTACGCTGAGTGGAGAACCAAGAGGACAAGTTGGTTCCACTCAGGACGCTACAGGAGAGTTTATATACGCTACTGTGGCTGAGTTTGAATTGAGTCTGAACACTGTTACTAAGTGTATAGTAAGACTCCATGACTCAGGAGCTGACGCGTTGTGTCTAATAATAGCGCTATCTATTGTGCTGACTGATGCACTTGTCATAGCGCTGACGCGATGCCTTATCTTTGCTGAGTAAAACCTAATACAGCGAGTAAGCGTAAACTACTAAGCGAGGTCTAGAACTATCTAGAATGTTCTGTCCTTCTCTACCAATCCGAGAGTCCGTACGTAAATGGAATGTGACTGGGTTGGGTTGTCCTGTTAAGGGTGCAACTGTCCCAGGGTCACGTGCTTATAGGTGCACATGGTGGCAACATGTGACTGATGATATCTCGTACTTTGGCCCTTCTTATCTTCCTTAAATAAATCCGTAAAAATACAGAAAAATAAGGAAAATAATATACGCGTCCATGACATCACCCCCCTTCTTAAGGGTCGACGTCCGCGTTGGCCTCTGTGTACGTATGAGATGCTTGCCAAGGCAAGGACGCGTAGATGAGAGCTGCTATTTTTCTAGGTGCGCCCGGGTTTGAGGAGTGGAACTCCTTGACTTTATCCGGTGCGTGCGCTAGATTCTTTGCTGGCTCCCAAGTGTCCTCGCCTTCACCGTACCCTTTCCAGCGAACTAGGTATTTAAGAGTGCGACCAAAGAGTTTGGAATCTCTTATGTGGTCTACTTTGTACTCTTCTTCCCCTTCGACTGTGATGGGTTCAGGTGGAGGTGGCATAAGCCCGTTAACTTCGTTTCCCTTGTAAGGGGAGAGGCGGTCTACATGAGATACATCATGGATCCGTAATGCAGGGGGGAGTGCAAGCTTGTAGTCGACGTCACTTTTGACTTCAGTGACTTCAAATGGGCCTAGTTGCTTTGGGCCCAGTTTGGACGACTGCTGGTGTATCTTTATTTGCTTAGCTTGCAACCAGACTTTGTCCCCGACGTTGAAGATGTATGGCTTGTGTCTTTGTTCAACGTCTGTTTGCATTCGCCTTTTACTTAGGCGTAGAGCTGCCTCTGCATCCCTTCTTGTGGAAACTAGGTGTTGTAGACGCTTATCGAGCGTTGGGATACCAGTGGGCCTACCAGCGGGGATGGTGAAGTCCGGTGTGTAACCGTATAGTAGTTCAAAGGGGGTATGCCCCGTGGCTGAGTTGAGTCTACTATTGACCACGAATTCCGCTGTAGGGAGCAGGTCTGCCCAATCATCCTGCCTCTTACTAATGAACAAGCGCAAGTAGACTTCTACTTCTTGGTTTTTGCGCTCTACCTGTCCATTAGCTTGAGGGTGATAGGCGGTAGTAAGGCCTGCGTCTATCCCTAGTCGCTTGTATAGTGCCCGCATGCTCCTTGCAGCAAACTGGGGTCCCCTGTCACTGATGATTTTCTTGGGGATCCCATGCAAGGGGAAGACTTGCTCGAAGTAGATGGATGCTACCCCATCAGCCGTGATTTGGGACGTCACTGGAAATAGATGGATCTGTTTTGTATAATGATCCACTATGTTAAGGATCATGTCCTTTCCACGTGACATGGGTAGTGGGCCGATTAGATTGACTCCGACTATCTGCCATGGTCCCTGAGGTACTTCCTGCGGCTGAATTATGGCTTTGGGGTGCAGATCTTTGCGATAGTGTTGGCATCGATCGCATCCTTCTACATACGAGCTGATAAAGCCTGCCATGCGTGGCCACCAATAGTAGCGACTGACTAGCTCGATGGTGCCGTTCTTACCAGGGTGACCGGTGGTGACGGAGTCGTGGCATGACTTAACCACATCTCGTCTTAATGTTCGGTCATTGGGGACGTACAGTTTCCCCCTATGGTAAACTAGGCCGTCATCTTCCTCCCACATCGCGACTCCGTCCATGAGAGCTTTTGGAGCGGTCTTTTGTAAACTTTTGAGACCCTCTATAACTTCTGCTTCTCGAATGGAGGCGAGTCTTATGCGATTCCCTAGGGAGTCCACTTCTGGGCGGAAGTGTGCTTGGGCGGCATTGAGGAAATGCTTAGGTTGTAAAACCTGAACCTGGCGGTTATCCTCGTTGTCTCTGATGTGGTCTCTCGAGAATCTACTTAATGCGTCGGCTTGCATAGAGTCTCCCTTTTTGTAAGTGATTTTGAAGGTGAAGCGACTTAAGTACAGGGCCCATCGGGCCTGTCGACGGTTTAAGTCTTTCATGCTTGCCCACCATTCCATGTTTTTATGGTCGGTGATCACTTCAAAGGAGATGCCTTCAAGGAAGTGTCTCCAGTCCTCTAAGGCGCGGATTAAGCCGAGCATTTCTCTGTCGTAGATTTCGTAGTTGCGTTCTTCTTTGCTCATGGACTGCGAGCGATACGCAACAGGGTGCCAGAGACCATCAGGATACTTCTGAGTGAGTATGCCGCCGGTAGCAAATCCTGAAGCATCGGTTTCGACTCTTGTTGGAAGCTGTGGGTCGTACACTTTGAGAATGGGTTCTTGTACGAAGCTTTCCTTCAAGTGGTCAAAAGCCTTCTGCTGTTCAGAATGCCATTGCCATGGAGTGTCCTTCTTCGTGAGGTCATGCAAGGGTCGGGCGATAGCCGCGAAGTCCTTGATGAATCGACGATAGAAGTTGGCAAACCCAATGAACACCCTAACCTCTCTGAGCGTTTTGGGTGTAGGCCACTCCCTTACTGCAGCGACCTTGCCAGGGTCCATCTGCACTTCTCCGGGATGGATTATCATCCCTAGGTATTCCATTTCTTGCCTTTCAAAGTCGCATTTCTCAGGCTTGAGATAGAGGTCGTGTTCCTGCAGTCTCCTGAGCACTTCGCGTACGATTTTGCGATGGTGCTCCAGGGAGTTACTATAGATGAGGATATCATCCATGTACACTGCGACCTCTCCTGCTGCGATTAGATCGGCAAAGACGGCGTTCATGAGGGCTTGGAAGGTGGCTGGGCTGTTCGTCATTCCAAAGTACATAACCTTTGGTTCGTATAGCCCACGATTAGTGATAATGGCGCCCTTCCATTCGTCTCCGGGTTTGATCCGGATATTGTGATACCCCCATCTTACGTCGAACTTGGTGAATACCTTTGCTCCTTTCAACCGGTTTATAATGTCGGCGGCGAGTGGTAGTGGATATCGGTTTTTGATAGTGATTTTATTAAGACGACGGTAATCCTGCACTAGACGGAGCTTGCCGTCTTTCTTTTTAATGAAGAATACTGGTGAAGCCATCGGTGATTTGGATGGGACCAGATATCCTTTTGAGATGTGCTCTTGCAGGAATTTGTCAAGTTCCACTTGCTCGCTGGGTGACATAGGATACGTTTTGACCCTCCAGTGTTTAACGGCATCTGGTTCGAGGTCTATAGCGTGATCCCATGGTTGATGTTCCGGGAGCCTCTGGGATTCCTCCTCAGAGAAAACTTTCGCGAAGTCTCTATAGTGCTTCGGTACCATTTCTTCGAAGGTTTTCTTTGGTTTGGAGGCAGTGGCTTTCTCGGCGATCTGCTGAGAGTATGTGAAGCCTGCCAAACAGAAAACTTTGTCTTGGACCGTGTCGAGCACTTTCTCCACAAGGAGACGGCGGCATTCCATTCGGTTCGCCATGATGCGCGTCACCTCTACCTCTAACTCTGGTGGCGCTGTTTCAGCGGTCGAGTTAAGGCGCATGGTGCCTTCCTGCCAATCTATTTGCGGGTTCCTTTGCCTCAGCCATGGTAGTCCCAAAATGACGTTCTCTGGGCCGAGTGAAGTGACTAAAAAGTCATGACTTTCTTCACTGGGGCCGACTTTCAGAGTAAGTCTGACTTTGTGGGTGATGCTACCGGCTTCGTTGAGAGTCCCATCTATGTTGTACAGGGTGATGGGACTTGCAAGAGGAACCTGCAACATCTTGTGGCGGTCAGCGTACTTTTTGTCTAGGAACAACGAAGTTGCCCCAGAGTCTACCATTGCTGCTACTTTTACAGTACGATGACGTCCTTTTAAATACACAGAAATATGGAAATGTGATTTTTTATCTTTTGTTTTGGGAATAATAGTAGAAGACAGTGCTGCATCAGAAATCATCACGTGCGGCATTGCTTCTGCAGAAAGTGGAGCAAAGGGAACACTACTATTGTTCATCTCCGAGGCAGATGTAGATGTAATAGAATCAGGAAAACAAGAAGCCAAACTAACACTACTATCTAACTTACAGGCATGAATCGTATGAATTACAGGAGGTGAGTCCGAAACGAGGCGAGAGCGTAAACATATATTACAACTACATGAAGCCGAGTCATCTACTGTAGAGGGGCCGGTCACAGCTATACGTGACCCCTGATCTAAAAAGCCGCCTTGAACGCATCCAGCTGTTCTTGCTGCTTTTCCAACATTCCCAACAACTTCGCCACGTCTGCCTGGGACATCTGGGCGGGGGAAGTACTTGTGGCGGCTGCTGCCGCAGTATTGGACGTTGATGGTGGACTAGGGGATTCCGTTGTGGCTGCGGCTTTCGCCTTAGCCGGCTTCCCCATTTTCTTGTTTTGGCAGACGTTTGCTCGGTGCCCTGCTCTTTGGCACCAGTTGCAGACGTCGCATTCCGTGATTTCCATCCTTCTTTGTGTGTTCCTTCGAACCACACCCGTAACATTTCCCTCTCATCCATGCTTGAAACTCGCCCCGAGTTTTGAAGATCTCCTCCTTAGTTCTGTTGCCTTGCTGACGCGTGGCGTCGACTTGCATGGTGTCAGGGTTGGAGGTGGTGTGTGGTGATGACGATGAAGACTTTCCCTTTCTTCTCGCTTTGGCGTTGGCGCAGTCGTTGATCGATGACTTGCGCGCTTTGCTTGAGCTCGTCGTATGTGTTGATGGGGCTTGTCTGTGATGGCGAGGAGGTCCTTGATCTCGTCTGTGAGACCATCATAGAAGCGGGTGCAGAGGTCGATGATGGACCACCCGGTCTGTCCAGAGTACTGCTCGAATATGGATGCATATTCGGCAACCGTCTTTTTGCCCTGTCTTGTTTTCTTTAGCTCTTCTCGAGCTATGTCTTGGACGTCTAGGGGGCTGAACCTGTGGTTGAACTCCTTGACGAAGTCCGACCAGTTTCCTCCGAAGGGAATAGTCCCTTGGTTGGCAGGACTCCAGGTATGGGAGTGCCCAGGTCTTAGCGTCCCCTTCCATCAAAGTTGAGGGCGGCGGCGATCCACCTATGCTCATCTGCGTACCACTTATTATCCACTGTATGCCATGTGTTCATGGCATCCCCTAATGATCCTGCCCAGTTGTGGAATGCGGCAAGGAAATGATGGGCGTCCAAGGAGGAGCCTTTCCCATCCCAAGCTTTGGGGCAGGCCACTATTTCCTTGTTTTTTCCATTCCCTGGGCGAGTGGCGGTTGCCGAGGCCACCTGTGCAGTCAGAGCTGTGACTTGCTGTGCGAGGTTACCGACGGCAATACCGAGGTGATTTATAAGATCCAGACAGTCCTGGACGGTGGGAGGGGGGAGTGGTGTTGGTGGTGCGGCGTGAGGGAGGGTGCTTCCGCTTGGTTGTGACATCTCGTCTAATTCCTTCTGTCTCTCTTTTCGTTCTGCGTCCTCCTGTGCCCGATGGAATTCTTCTAAGAGAAGGAGTTGTTCGTCTGGCGAGATCTCGTCCCAGTCTTGGATACGAGATATGAACTCCTTTTCTTTCTTAGTTGGGGGAGGGAGGGCGAATTTCGAGCAAGCTCCGCTGGGATACTGAGCTTGTGCTAGACGAGCTGTCTGTTTCCCTTTCTTGGGAGCCACGTTCTTCATCTTCCCTTACGTGGGAGATGAGGGGGTTGGGAGGCGATTCGAGACGAGGAATGAGATTTGCAGCGATAGCTATCAGCTGCGGGACTGTGAAGTTTGTTCCAAGAACGGGGATTTCTAGGCCGTAGAGGTCTAGTAGTCCGTATCGGATTTCTTGGTCGTGGTAGATTGCCTGCACGTATTGCTCGGCGAGGTTACGAGGGGGTAGTTCTAATTGGAACCCCTGGTAACGGATGTTGACACCGTCTTCGTCAATGAAACTTTCGCCTGACTGGGCGAGTGTGGCTTGGGAGGAGGAGTGGGCGGAATGGAAGGATTCTACTGATGCAGTGGGTGATGGTGATGCGTACACCAGTGATGGGATCCGGTCTTGTTCGGACTGGGTGTCCTGGTGTACGTGCAGCGATGCCGAAGCAGAGGCTGTAGTCTGGGGGGGTGTGATAGAAGCTTGTCTCCTCCTAAAGAGACGACGAAGTCGGGTTCGAACGTTCGCAAATATGCGAGGCAGTTTGGAAATATGTGAGGTGGATTTGGACGACGGGATACAACGAGCGCGAAATGCTAACTCGAGGATGAATGGAATGCCCTATCAAGCGAGACCAATACACAGTGATTGTTTCACACTGCGCGAGGCTGCGGCGATAAAGGGACACTCAAGAATAGTGTAAGGATATGTGTAGAGCTACAAGGCTGTCTGCCTCAGTCTTCTCGACCTGTTGGCTGCCTCTCACGCCGAAGCGCTCTCAAACTTTTCTGGTTGGTACGCGTACAGCTGTCGCAGGCTAGGCCTGGCTGGCTCGATGTCTAACTGCAGCTTATCTGGCTTGGTGACCAGTTCTGCAGCCAGTACCCAGAGGCGTCTACTGATGACCAGATAGACCCAATAAAGGCAAGCACAATGTATGCCGGTTTTACAGACACTACAGTTGTACCACAAATGCACAGATTCTGCTTACGGACTTCCCCAGGCAAAGAGTGAGGTAGATAACACAAGGGACTGATGGTCGTCAACCACCTAGAAGGAAAGTGATAAAACTGGTGAGCGTGGAGCTCAAGAGAGTGATGAGGAACTTGTCCTAATGTAGCGGTATGACACCTCGCTACGCTAAGCTCAAGTGTGAACTGGAATGAACTGTCAGGTGAGCACACCCAAGCTGAGCGCGGAGATAAATCACGCGCTAGACGCACAGTCACGGTGGAGTGGACAGTCAACTCAGAGTCCTTATTCAGGAAGCTCAAGGCGTCAGAGGTCACACCGTGGTACGCTGAGTGGAGAACCAAGAGGACAAGTTGGTTCCACTCAGGACGCTACAGGAGAGTTTATATACGCTACTGTGGCTGAGTTTGAATTGAGTCTGAACACTGTTACTAAGTGTATAGTAAGACTCCATGACTCAGGAGCTGACGCGTTGTGTCTAATAATAGCGCTATCTATTGTGCTGACTGATGCACTTGTCATAGCGCTGACGCGATGCCTTATCTTTGCTGAGTAAAACCTAATACAGCGAGTAAGC
>JAKELL010000739.1:0-11930 GCA_021524915.1 Lactarius akahatsu | reverse complement strand
ACGTTGTCATCATCGTCCGCTTCGCTTCCCCAATCCAGAGAAATATCTGGGGAGGGGGCACGTACTGCCGCCTTCTTATGAAAGCCTTCCCACATTTTGGTTATTTCAACCGCAGTAGGACTATCTGGGCATTCTTCGATAGGCTCAACCGTGCGAATGGGCTCCTTGCCCTTGTCTTTACGCGCCTCTTGTTCAGCAGGCGAGACTAAAGGGGTCAAGGTCAGTTTAGGAGTATCTGGAGGCGAATTAATGGGCGCACTGCAGCCTGTAGGGAGGTCCTCATCCTCATCTGACATTTCCCAGTCCTCTGCGAAGGTGTTCGGGTTCTTGGTCCACGGGGAATCCGCGACCATCTGCCCAAGACGTTGCTCAAGCGTCTTTACTGTCTGTACTGTACCAGGAGTTTCTAAGGCCTGGGTGACGTCCAGAGCCTTGTTAAGGGACTTATAATGTCCTGGTACGTGCTTCTTCGCAGGAGGAGCAGGAGGAAATGCGCTGCTCGAGCCCAGAAGGCGAGATATGCGCAATAGTCGTAGAGGTGGGCGCTGGGAGTGCCGCAACGTCAGCAATGTGGGTATGCCCTTGCGTATGTTGCTTCTTGAACTTCTTGCCGGCGCGTTTACTACGCTGGCGATGGTTCCCTCCCTGCTGCTGCTGCTGCTGCTGGCCGCGCTGCTTGTTCTGCTGGCCCGAAGAGCCTTGCTGCTGCTGCTGGAAGTCAGGGTCGTTACGCTTTCGCTTGACCGCCGACAACTTGTTGGCCGATTCCTTGTTAGAGGACTGGCCTTTTGTACGCTCGATTTCCCACTGATTGACCGCCGCAGTACGGATGTCGGTCAAAGTTAGCTTCTTTGCCGTAGTGCCCGACATGAGGATAGGGACAAGGGATGATTCCCACTTGGCTGGTAGTTTCGAGAGAAGCATCATGGCCTGAAGGCCATCGGGTACTTTCGCTGAATTAGCGGCAAGGTGGTCATAGATAGTGGCCAGTTCATCAATCTGGGGGCCAGGATGCTTGGCGTAGTCCAGACGGAACGTCATGGCACGCTTGAAGTCCTGGTAGACGTTAGCGGCACTAATGCCCCCATACTGGGACTTGAGATGTCCCCAAACATCACCAGCAGTCGCAAATTTTTCAACCTGGCGTTGAATAGCCGGTGAAAGGCGCAGCACGATCGAGCCTAGGGCACGGTCGTCATCAGTAGCCCACGCATTGTACGCTTCAACCTCCGTAGGGGTAGGAGCGTCTTTGTCCTTGAAAGCAGGAAGGATTCGTCTTCCGCTTATAATATCCCATAGCGCAGAAGACTTTAAGAAAGCCTCCATTTGCTTAGCCCAAATTTGATAGTTGTTACCGTCAAGAACGGGGACAAGAGTGGTGAGAGTCGACATTTGTAAAAGGTTTCTGAATAGAGATAGTCAGCACTGTATGCGACTAGTAACAGAAAAATAAACCGGCATAGTCTCCCCTTATAAGGAGACTAATGTCTGCCATTAAAGGCGACATACTGTCATAGTCTCCCCATAGTGGAGGAGACTAGTGTCAGCCAATGAAGGCGACAACCCCACTGCAGGTACTAAAGGTAACCCGCCGTCGTTGCAGCCAATGAAGGCGCAAAGCGACTTATGGCAGGGCCCATAACCTGTTGCGCAGCAATGCACGCAGTGTACAGGTAGACCCTTACCTGAATAGAGAGCTTAGACGAGGCTTAGAGTGAAGCAGAGGAAGCTCAGAGTGGGGTGGAGAGAGATGTGTATAGGTACTCGCTCCTATAGTAGGATTTATATACTCTATGGTCCACCCATGTCCGTTTGGGGAAAAGTGATGAGTAGAGGCGTCCACAATATCGCGTTTTCAGTGTCGCCTAATGTCTAATCACCGGTGGACTCGGAATAATCCCTTAAGGGGATTCTGTATGTATACCGTATGACTAAATACTCCGAATTACGTGTATAGCATAACTAATCGTACTGTCATTCCTACGTAATGAGCCTTATAGTAAGTATTACGGCTCAACAGAAGGCACTTTTAACATCTAAGCCAGTGATATACCACTGCTCAAGTGCCGCTAGGGCGAGCATGAGACGTACTGACTCAAAGCGCACAACAGGAGAGAATATTTCATTGAAGTCGGTGCCTTCTATCTGAGAGAAGCCCTTGGCCACAAGACGAGCCTTCTTACGGCCGTCTGTTTTCTGGTCAAAGACCCATCGGTTCTTAATGACCTTTCTCCCCTTGGGGAGATCCACAAGCTCAAAGACATTGCGTTTGCGAAGTGCCTCTAGCTCTTCGCGACACGTGGTCTTCCACTCCTTTCTCTGCGCCTCAGGCAGTCGCAGAATGTCTTTATAAGTCCACTCCCGAATGGAAGTGGTGTGCATTAAGTGTGAATCGTTTGGTACCGCTTTGGCAAGCAGGTAATTGACGAATTCTACTCCCCCTTCCTGGGCTAGCTGTGCCAGGAGTAGGTCTTCGACCTCTACATCACTTGGTAGGGGTGTCAGCGGTGAGTCATCGTGCTGTGGATGGCCAGTGCTAGGTCCAGGAACCTGCCTCTGGCGAGTGTTGGAGGGTGGCTGGGAGCGACCCGGCGCATCCCCCACAATATCTCTCCACTGTCGCATCCGCTGAATGTCTCTGTGTTGCTGAACGGGGTGCCTATCTTCCCCATAGACATTACCAGGTCGTGATGGTATTCTCCTTTCCCGCCCAGAGCGTCTGGGGAGTGGTGGCGGCTGTGGTGCATCTGCAGGCACATCCTCGGGCTCTGGCACTGGTGCAGGGGAAGGCGAAGTGTGCTCAGGCTGCTGTGGTGGCGCCAGACCCTCGTCAGGATCTTGAGACACTTCCATTGGTCTGGAAGGAGGAGGGCGATGTGGGGTCACATAATGATCAGTAGTGGCTTATATAATTGATACCCCCAGCCGACGGTGAGAATCTTCTATCGTTCATACTCAGCCGACGTCGGCCGACGTCGGAGACTCCCACATGGTTGATACTCCAGCCGGCGCCGGCTGGGAGCGGGGGGTCCGCTTTGCGATTATGAGTCTACATGAGTGAAACTAGCACCTATTGTAGCAAATATGTGTCATTGGGAACATAGGAAATAGGGTATACCAAAGGGTATCGCTAAATGAATGTGAGGGGGAATCAGGGATGCATCAATCTTGGCATCAACAACATAACAGGTCTATGGGGAGTCCAGGAAGTTTGGATGAATTTGAAGTGAGTACTTAGTGTGCCAGAAGTGGGAATCAGTACATTATTTGATCAAGAGTCATCCATATACAACAACAGTGACATATCCAACTAGTTAAGACCTCATATTTTCTGGTATTCGGTTCCATGACCTGATTTTAGAATACTAGCTGGATGCTCTGTCGATGTAGCCGTGCATATATTTCTATCTTTTTGAAGAGATCGACATAAGAATGTGGCTAAGTGCGGACCTCCCGACCACCTTTCATAGGTGACATGTCCAACCAGTTAAAGTCACCTTGTATTGACGGGTATCCATGATGCGTTCAGGGGACCTAACATTGACAGGCGCTCTATTAGTGTAGCCATGTATATATTTCTATCTGTCTGAGGAGATCAAAGGATTGCATCCAAGCGCGGACCTCCCGACCATCTTGAATGGGTGACATATCCAACCAGCATTGATGGGAGTCCACAAGGGTTCAGAGGGCCTATGCGTCTCACACAGACAGACACTCCATCAGTGTTGCCATGTACACACGGTTATCCATCTGAATATGCATACGAATGTACCCAAGTGTGGATATCCTGTCCCTCATGAAGGGGACGGATGTCCAACCTGCTAGTACACCTCAAGAAAGGCCATTCTATTTGATTCATCATTAAAACATTGAAGTGAACTGATATTCATGTATATGTACAATAAGGGGAATATGCTAAGACAAGTGGATCGACTTGATTTTACAATGCTTTAATGGAGCATCTGTAATCGGAGTAAGGGCCTTCCTTGAGCTTCTGGAAAGTTCCTCCCATGCATGCATCTGGTATGACGCATATGCTTGGTGCCCTTTAAGCGACCCCTGTGTAGCAATGGTCATGAGTGTCTTCCATATCTCTGCCTTGGCATGGAAATATGCAGGGACCCATTCAGCTTCGTTATGGATGCTGTGCTGCTCTTCTAACCATCGTTCAAACTGTGCCTTTGCACGCAGCCAGTGAACCCTTTCAACTGTTACATATGTGAGCACATCAATGGATGCACTGAAGAATATGAGAACCTACAATCATCCATCCATGTTCCATCATCTTCAACAGTGTGACCGAACCCCCATATCCAGGACTTTTGCCTGTTACGCTGTCCTACTGGCTCTGATCCAAGGACCAAGGTGGCTACATGGAGGTCCTCTGCACGTAGTTTCGGGAGGTCCGGTAGATTCACTGATGCCTGTTGGATCTTGTGGTATGCATCCCGTGCCATGCTGTATATGCGTGCATGCTCATGGACATTAGTATCCACACTGTGTATGGCATTCCAAGCACGGGTCTTTGTCTGCTGTGTATGGGCAGGTCGGACATGAGTGCGGAACAGAGCCGATTTGAATCCAAGGGCAAGGCGGATCCTATGAATGGATTCACTAGCTTGAGCATGGCGTAGCTGTACCTCCTTTCCAGCGAGAGATTGAGCACCATGCCTAATACACCATTCCCATCCAAGGGATGAGGGGAGAAGGATTGGAGCATCCTCAGGATTGAGCCCGTCCATCCCAGATCCATCCAATGCTTGAGGAGTACGACGATGGGAAGCATGGCCCAAATGATTGTCATCTGTCTCTCCGGGGACCCCGAGATCATCCACATGGTCATACTCATCATAATCACCCAATAGTGATATCGGGGAATCATCTGAGGGTTGCTGGTGGAGGAGGAAAGAATCACCCTGATGCTCAAACATATCAATGAGCTTCTGGAGGCGACTCCGCTTATTTTCAATGATTTGAGCCTCCTCTGTGGTGACCCTCAGACCATGTGCTCGGAGTTGATATCTGATGGCCAGTCTTTACAGGCTGTTAGTTAACAATGATATGGGTCATTGATTGGACTCACTGCAACTCCTGAATTTTAATCCCACATGCGATCCATGAGGTTTGCCCATGGGTAGTAATATCTCCACTTTCATCTGAAATGAGCTGTTGCTGTATTTCTGCACGAGATGGAGCTAAAGATATTCATTAGCATAAAACAGATCAGATATATCAGATCCCAATACCTTTGGATATTACTGTATCATAGATGTCCATCAGAGTAGGGTCTTCATGCCTCTTTGACTGGGCATGTTTCTCTGCTGCAAGCCACCGCTTGGTTTTCGTCCTGAGGCG
Source organism: Lactarius akahatsu (assembly GCA_021524915.1). Taxonomy (NCBI): domain Eukaryota; kingdom Fungi; phylum Basidiomycota; class Agaricomycetes; order Russulales; family Russulaceae; genus Lactarius; species Lactarius akahatsu. The sequence goes on along the minus strand of JAKELL010000739.1, from coordinate 6,575 downwards.
TGTATTGAGAGCATTTAATGTCTCAGCACTGAGGTCTATGCCAGTTTCCATACGCTTCCACCGCTTTAGAAGTGATGGAACTGGAACATGGAGAATCATATGAGAATCAAGAGCATCATAGACATGAATGTGACAGACCAATGCGGACCATCTTCTTCCAATTAGAATGGTTCATATGTGCATCCAATACCTCCTGGCGATGGGCGAGGGACATCCCACGGATACTCCGTGAGATGTTATTGAGTGGTGCCCACAATGTCTCAATGATCTCCCCATCCACCTGTTTCGCTCCAGGGATATAGCTTGGGGAAAAGCGGGGTAAGCATGAATCTTGATGACCATGGATATGAAAGAGGCCAATGCCAGTCCGAAGTTGCAAAGAGCTAGACAGAGACAACTCTGGGCTCCTTTCCACCCGCTCTTGAAAGTGAACCCCATACTGACACATGATGTCATACATGACCAAGGCCACCGGGATGTCCTCCATGTTGTATGAGAGGGCCTTGCAAAGGCTATAGTCCATATTGATTTGCCTAGCATAATAGCAATGTTATATGCACACATAGAGTGTTTAAAACATTGGACATACCTCTCTCCCTTCTGGAAATCAACTACAGATGTAGGGACAAAGAATCCATGACAGCAGGCGGTTGCTCCGATGCCTGTAACATCAAGATGAGGGCGACTTGAATTGGCCTGTTCAATGGCTCTGTATGTGTTGCATGTGCTGGGCTATGGGAATATAAGTTACTAGGACCTAGTAATGGTATGCCACATACCTGGACAATCTCTTGCCCACTATGGAGGTGAGCCTTGTATGAATTTGGATTCGCCATGAAGGCCATCCCTGCAGACAGCGGGAGGTCCGCATCCCCAGTTCTACACCTCATGTGCTCTGCTGAGAAGTTGCCATCCATTATAAATGTTCGAATTAGCTGATTCCTTTGAGAATGTCAGTAATGAAATATCTGACTTGTACATGAATGCATACGGGTCATCATGATATCTCTCCTTCCAATTTTCGGGTAGATTGATACCTGGCTGTGGACAAGCAGGACAGAATATGGCCATGGATCCATCAATGGTGGAGTCCCCGTCTGGCTGATGTCCCAGACCACTCTGAATCCTGTTCTTTAAATCACGCCATTGACGAGATGCCCTCAGGAGTTGCTTGTAGAGATTCTGTATATCTCTTTCAGCAACATCATTCACAGTTAAGGGATAGCATTGTAACATACTGGTACATTGTCAGGGAACATCCGATTTGTAATGCTTTGCAGCTTTGAATAGTACTGTTGTGCAGTTGTCTTGCACTCCAGGTTATCGGCCAAGAAGTCATCCAGGACTGAGAAGGTAAATGCAGTCTCAATATGTCTAAAGGTTGAAGGAAAGATTCCAGCTTGGAGCAGTTGCTCATCATTGGTGCCAGCATTGGGGCATACACAGAAGAGAACTTCCATCTCAAAGACACCTGTTTGATTGACCATTGTGATCAGCGGATTCCCCGACTGTGCAGTCCGAGTACGTCGTGTGTGTCCTCCAGATGGATCCAACACATCACCAGCAGAGTCGAACAGTGTGTCAGAGATGGCATGCATATCTTCAAACTCTTGTGATAGATGTAGGTGCAGATCTCCTGACAAAGGGGCATGCTCCTCCTCGACAGATATCAGTGATGCAGACTGATTGCGTCGGGGTCTCCGCTTGACTGGCTGTACCTCCTTTGCTGCTTGGACACCCTAACTATAGATTAGTACATGTGGCAATGCATATATATGATTCATTTGTACCTCAACTGTAAGTGGACATGGCTTTCCATCATGCCCAAGACAGAGCTTAAATCCGAGTGACCTTAATGATATTGGTGCAAAGTGTGCACCAGTCCAGCGGGACATCCAGTGGAATGGGGACCGCATGTGGGTTTGAAGACAACAGCACTTGCAAAAGTAATTGCCTCCAATACAATCAGAGCACTTGATTTGCATCGGACTGGTGCACATGGAGCACTTCGGGGCCCTCGTCAGACCCTCCATCTCTAATAACAAGTAGAGATATCTGCTCCGGATGTCTATCCATTGGCCCATAGGTGTCTACAGATGATCTGAGGGTTGAGAATGAAAGGCATTTCTGTCACATACATTTAATTGGGGTTGTGTGTCCTCAGCTTGAATGTCATGCACATCGGTTTCATATGGTTCTATGAGTTGAAGGGTGTCTGATTCATGCATCGCCTGGGTTGGATGAGTAGACTGTGCTTCAACCACCTTGGCTTGGTGTGAAGCCTGGCCTGACTGTGTCTGCGTGGAAGAACGGAATGGGACCTCCTTAACGGTGGTTCGGAGTCCCCGCTTAGATTTTGTTGTTTTAGAGACGACCTCAGTAACATCTCCCATAGGAATGGAAAAGTTATTCTTTCGAGGCATTATAACAGATGGTTATGAAGTGAGGAGGATGTGGACAAAAGTGGTTGGAGTGATATGAATCCTCTCCCTTATTAAATTCACTTGGACCACCTTAGATATTCTATGCATTGCTTGCAGCAATTATAATCTGAAACCATGTCTAAAACATTGAACAGATTACAACGATGAGGACTCCTCTATATCACTATTTCCACCATCACATTTTGATCCTAATGACATCCCTGATGTGTGAGGGGAATGTCCTTGATACTGGCCATTTTGTGTTTCACTTCTCACTTGACTGATGTCTGATACATCGATTCCCTCTGTTTCACATAGTGCCCTTACCATAAGGTGGACCTCCCTAAGATCTGTGCACAATTCCTCCATCTCAGATATGAGTCCTGCCTCCTCCTTGAGACATCAGATAAATTGAATGGTTTAATGTGGTCAGGTACATACCACACCCTCATTGGTTGAGCTTGCTTGACTGGAAAATGGTTCCATGGAGTCTGGTTTCAGACTGATGGTTTCAACATTGGAATCTGACCCATACATATCGTCTTCATCGAAGGACTGTGCATCAGAGCTGTCTATGGGATCGGAAAACATGGTGGGTGGATGTTTGGAGTAGGGTGTTGAGCCGTAATACTTACTATAAGGCTCATTACGTAGGAATGACAGTACGATTAGTTATGCTATACACGTAATTCGGAGTATTTAGTCATACGGTATACATACAGAATCCCCTTAAGGGATTATTCCGAGTCCACCGGTGATTAGACATTAGGCGACACTGAAAACGCGATATTGTGGACGCCTCTACTCATCACTTTTCCCCAAACGGACATGGGTGGACCATAGAGTATATAAATCCTACTATAGGAGCGAGTACCTATACACATCTCTCTCCACCCCACTCTGAGCTTCCTCTGCTTCACTCTAAGCCTCGTCTAAGCTCTCTATTCAGGTAAGGGTCTACCTGTACACTGCGTGCATTGCTGCGCAACAGGTTATGGGCCCTGCCATAAGTCGCTTTGCGCCTTCATTGGCTGCAACGACGGCGGGTTACCTTTAGTACCTGCAGTGGGGTTGTCGCCTTCATTGGCTGACACTAGTCTCCTCCACTATGGGGAGACTATGACAGTATGTCGCCTTTAATGGCAGACATTAGTCTCCTTATAAGGGGAGACTATGCCGGTTTATTTTTCTGTTATTAGTCGCATACGGTGCTGACTACTCTCTATTCAGAAACCCTTTTACAAATGTCGACTCTCACTACTCTTGTCCCCGTCCTTGACGGTAACAACTACTCGATTTGGGCTAGGCAAATGGAGGCTTTCCTTAAGTCTTCTGCGCTTTGGGATATGATTAACGGAAGACGGGCTATTCCTTCTGTTAAGGATAAGGACGCCCCGACCCCTGCGGAGGTTGAAGCCTACAATGCATGGTCTACTGATGATGATTGTGCCCTAGGCTCCATTGTTTTGCGCCTTTCACCGGCTATTCAACGCCAGGTTGAAAAATTTGCGACTGCTGGTGATGTTTGGGGACATCTCAAGTCCCAGTATGGGGGCGTTAGTGCCGCTAACGTCTACCAGGACTTCAAGCGTGCCATGACGTTCCGTCTGGACTACGCCAAGCATCCTGGCCCCCAGATAGATGAGCTTGCCACTATTTACGACCACCTTTCTGCCAATTCTGCCAAAGTACCCGACGGCCTTCAGGCCATGATGCTTCTTTCGAAGCTACCTGCCAAATGGGAGTCATCCCTTGTCCCTATTCTAATGTCGGGCACCACGGCGAAGCACCTTACGTTAACCGACATCCGTACTGCGGCGGTTAACCAGTGGGAAATTGAGCGTACGAAGAACCACTCTTCTAACAAGGAGTCGGCCAACAAGTTGTCGGCGGTCAAGCGCAAGCGTAACGACCCCGACTTCCAGCAGCAGCAGCAAGGCTCTTCGGGCCAGAACAAGCAGCGCGGCCAGCAGCAGCAGCAGCAGGGAGGGAACCATCGCCAGCGTAGTAAACGCGCCGGCAAGAAGTTCAAGAAGCAACATACGCAAGGGCATACGCACATTGCCGACGTTGCGGCGCTCCCAGCGCCCACCTCTACGACTATTGCGCATATCTCGCCTTCTGGGCTCGAGCAGCGCATTTCCTCCGCCCCTCCTGCGAAGAAGCGTGTTCCAGGACACTATAAGACCTTCAATAAGGCTCTGGACGTCACCCAGGCCTTAGAAACCCCTGGAACTGTACAGACAGTAAAGACGCTTGAGCAACGTCTCGGAAAAATGGTCGCGGACTCCCCGTGGACCAAGAACCCGAATACCTTCGCAGAGGATTGGGAAATGTCAGATGAGGATGAGGACCTCCCTACAGGCTGCAGTGCGCCCATTAATTCGCCCTCAGACACTCCTAAACTAACCTTGACCCCTTTAGTCTCGCCTGCTGAACAAGAGGCGCGTAAAGACAAGGGCAAGGAGCCCATTCGCACCGTTGAACCTATCGAGGAATGCCCAGATAGTCCTACTGCGGTTGAAATAACCAAAATGTGGGAAGGCTTCCATAAGAAGGCGCCAGTACGTGCCCCCTCTCCGGATATTTCTCTGGATTGGGGAAGCGAAGCGGACGATGATGACAACGTCTACAACGACTTCGCTGATACAGTTGGACAAGATGACTTTACTCCCTATGAGGATGGGTTAGTAACTTTCCCTCCCCAAATAAGCGAATCTGACCACCCTACAGTGCTACTGGAGATGGCGCCGACTGGCGCTTCTAAAAATAGTAGTTACAGTGCACTTGTAAATAAAGATGTAAATAGCGCTAATCTATGCGCTCATGGTCTTGATTTCGCTTTATGCTCGAAATGTAAGGGAAAGAAGAGTCTAACAGAGCGAGAACCTACTTGGTTACTTGACTCTGGTGCGTCGGCACACTTTACAAACAATAAACTGGACTTTATAAGTTATACCCCCCTTTCACAAAAGCCTATGGTAAAGACGGCAGCCCATGCTCTTTATATACAAGGCAAAGGCTCAGTCTTACTGAAGCATTCTGTGGAACACAATGGCATTAAAACAGAGCGTATTACACGCATATATCCTGTCTTTCATATACCACAGATGACAACTAAGCTATTGTCCATGGGGGAGTTTCTTCAACAGGGATTGCGCGTTCATGGGGATTCGCAGCATATATCTCTATTCTATAAGGGCAGTACGATGCCCATATTACAAACAAAACCCCTAGCAGATGGTCAGACACTTTACTGGCTTGATGCCGAAGTCACGCAAGTAAAAAATGTACATGAAGCCCATAGTACAATCTATACTGCTGACTACGACATTTGGCATAGACGTCTAGGACACCCTTCGAAGGAAGTACTACGTCGTGCCAAGGATCACACTAAGGGATTCCCCAAGGACCTTAAATATCCTTCTGAGACACCCATATGTCCTGGTTGCGCTCAAGGGAAAATGCCTGCTTCAACGCATAAACCCTCTGAGACGCGTGCTAAGAAGCCTTTTGAAAAGATTCATTCCGATCTTAAGAGCTTCCCAGTTGACTCGTACCACAAATACAAATACTTCATTAGTTTCTTTGACGACTTTTCCTCCTATGCGTGGGTCGTGCTATTACGCACCAAAGCACAGGCCATCAATGCGTTAAGGCAGTTTATTGCCATGGTCAAAAATCAGCATAACGCTACTATTAAACAGTGGATGTCTGACGCTGGAGGAGAATACAAGTCTGATGAGTTTACTAAGGTACTGAAAGATATGGGCATTACTATCCTACAAAGTGCACCGCATACTCCCCAACAAAATGGTCGTGCTGAACGCTTTATGCGTACTTGTATGGATAAGGCTCAGGCTATGCGCCTTGAAGCCTGTCTCCCTCAATCCTGGTGGGAATTTGCGGTCCTACATGCAGTACATTGCTATAATAGGACTCCAATAAGTCGCCTTAATTGGCAGACACCCTATATGAGCTTGCATGGTGAAGCACCTAGTCTTTCACACTTACGAGTGTTTGGATGTGGCGCATATGTGCACATACCAGAAGATCGCAGATCGAACAAACTTGACCCTAAAAGCGAACAAATGATCTATATTGGTCATACTGAGGGCATAAAAGCATATAGATTCATGCGGATCAAAAACA
>JAKELL010000738.1:0-12036 GCA_021524915.1 Lactarius akahatsu | reverse complement strand
AGTATAGGTTCACTCCTATACATAATGCTTGGGACTCGCCCTGACATCGCCTATGCAGTCATTAAACTATCACAATTCGCTGCAAACCCTTCAGAGGACCATTTAAACAGAGCACTCTATATCTGTCGCTATTTGCTCGGGACTTCTTCATACTCTTTGGTGTATGATGGAAGATCAAATGGAGGCTTAATTGCCTATGCAGACTCTGACTGGGCTTCAAACCCAGATAATAGGCGATCTACCACAGGTTATATGGTTAAACTGGCTAATGGGATATTCAGTTGGAATTCTAGAGCGCAAAAGACAGTCGCATTATCTTCCACTGAAGCTGAATATATGTCGCTGTCGGATACTAGCAGACAATTAGTTTGGATAAAGTCACTCTTTACTGAGCTTGGCATCAAACTAAGCCCAATACCACTCTGCGGTGATAATCAGGGGTCCATCTTTATGGCCTCAAACCCTGTCCAAGAGAAGCGTATTAAACATATTGATATACGCTATCACTACATAAGAGAAGTAGTGAGGGACAAGAAAATAGAACTATTCTTTATAGATGGTTCAGAGAATCCCGCAGATATGTTTACCAAGAACCTAGGGCGTATTAAGTTCGAAAAATTCAGAAGTCAGTTAGGACTTGAGTTTTACTCGTCCAACTAAGTCACAAGGCAACAAACTTGGCCTTGAGACAAGCCTGAAAATTCCATTAATACTATGGAAGGTATATTGAGCGACGCTTGAAGACATTGTCTTCCGCATACATAGATTCTTCTCAACCAGAGAATCACAACATTTCCGCTCATTATACCAAAAAATCAGCCCAATGAACTGTAATAGTTCAAAAGCTGAAATGGGATGGTGAAGAGAACTCGGTCTCGAAACCGCTCTCATGGTTCCGAGATAGACTCCCTTCTAATCATGGCTAGAATATTAATTCGCCTTACACACTTGCTTAGAGCGCTTAGTAGCTGCACTTAGCAAGGGGGAGTGTTGAGCCGTAATACTTACTATAAGGCTCATTACGTAGGAATGACAGTACGATTAGTTATGCTATACACGTAATTCGGAGTATTTAGTCATACGGTATACGTACAGAATCCCCTTAAGGGATTATTCCGAGTCCACCGGTGATTAGACATTAGGCGACACTGAAAACGCGATATTGTGGACGCCTTTACTCATCACTTTTCCCCAAACGGACATGGGTGGACCATAGAGTACATAAATCCTACTATAGGAGCGAGTACCTATACACATCTCTCTCCACCCCACTCTGAGCTTCCTCTGCTTCACTCTAAGCCTCGTCTAAGCTCTCTATTCAGGTAAGGGTCTACCTGTACACTGCGTGCATTGCTGCGCAACAGATGGAACAAACTGGCAGACATGGGGAGCGACGTTCACGTCGCTCATGCTGATGAATGGAGTCAGGAGGCATCTCACCCACTCCAATCCAGCCCATGTCCCCCAACATCCCACTCCAGCTGCAGGAGTCGTTGGTGCCCCTGTTGGGCCCACAGACGAAGGACTGGCCATTTTGGCCCTATGGGAAAAGCAGGAGGAGGTCATTACAGGCCTCCTATATCTCTCAGTCACCTCGGAAGTCCTCTCCGGCATAGTATCAGAGGCGCTGTTCCCAAGCGTCCATGATAAATTTATGCATCTAGATCACCTCTATGGACAGGTCGGCTCCATGGCCACCTTCAATCTATGGGTGGGCTTGGCCAATACCAAGCTTCAGGAAGGTAGCCCCTTCCAACCTCAACTCCAGAAAATGCTGGACGTGAGGAACACCCTTGTGGAGCAAGGGATGCCTGTCTCGGACATGCAAATGTCCTTTATACTGCTAGACGCGCTACCCCCCTCCTACAGCACCATAGCAGGCACCATCCTCGCCTCTGGCCCCCCTGCCAACCTACAACCTCAGGACCTAATTAACAGGTTCATTAATGAGGAATCACGTATCACTGGTCCCCCGGCATCTTACAACAAGATAGCCCCCGTCAAGAAAAATTTGCCTCTGCACGATCATGCGTCGCAGGCATCGGGCAGCTCTGTGTCCCCGGACATAATCTGCCACTACTGCAAAAAGCCTGGCCATAAAAAGCCAGACTGCTACAAACTCAAACGGGACCAGGAGAACGCAAAGAAAGGAAGGGCTGGGCAGCGAGGGAAAGCTACCCAAAACACAATGACTGAGGCCCCGGACTCACTTCTGGGAAATAGGTTTGCTGCAGCCAATAGCATACCTGTACCAAAGAGTCGACTATTTACCATAGTTAACGGCTCTGGCAAAATAGAAGAGGTACATGAGGTACCTCAGGTCTCCCTTTACATGATGAGTGTAAACCACTCTCAGATAGCATCAAGATGGATGATGGATAGTGGAGCATCAGCACATTTTACCCCACACCTTGAAGACTATGACTCCTACACACCTCATGAAGGAGTAGAAGTGCTTCTAGGTGACAACTCTCTACTCAAGAGCGTTGGCACTGGTACGGTTACAATCCGCACCAACAGAGGATATGACCTCAAAATATCAAATGTGCTGCACCTCCCCAACACACACTCACGCATACTATCAACGCCTGCACTAACACAAAAAGGCGCCATCATCAGCTTTGACTCAACATCTTTTGCTATAAGATTCAATGGAGAGACCATAGCGGAAGGACACAAGGCTTCAGGCCTATATTGGCTTGACGGACAACATATGAACTCAGTCCAAGCACCTGCATCTGCTAGCCTTGATGTCTGGCATCAGCGCATGGGACATATGTCCAAAGACATGCTTAAAAGATATGCTCAGGAGTCTGTAAAAGGACTCCATATAAATAACTCACCAGTAGACGATAAGTTGTGCCATGGTTGTGAAACTGGCAAATCAACGCGTCTACCCTTTCCACCTTCCTCAAAACGCGCACAAGAACCCCTTGAAGTCATCCACAGTGACCTTGTTGGCCCCATGCAGAGCCAATCAATACAAGGAAACAAGTACTTCGCCACATTCATAGATGACTACTCTAAAGCAGCAGTCGTCGTCTTTATGAAATCAAAAGACCAGTTTAAGGATGCCTTCATACACTATAAGGCATGGGCTGAAAAACAACTAAATAAGCCCATCAAAACCTTACACTCAGATTGTGGTGGCGAATACGTCAATAATGACTTAAAGTGCATACTTTTGGAAGCGGGAATTGAGCATACTCTCACAATGCCTCATTCTCCACAACAGAATGGGAGAGCCGAGCGTTTTAACCGTACGGTTATGGAAAAAGGCACTAGCATGCTTCATCATGCAGGCCTTAGCCTTGGCTTTTGGGAACAAGCAGTACAAACTGCTGTGCAAATATATAACCGCACTCCCACTCGTTCTAATCAGTGGAAAACTCCGCTGGAGCTCTGGGATGGTACAGTCCCAGATGTCTCTTACTTTAGAGTATTTGGCTGCAAAGCCTACTATCATGTACCCGAACACAACCGGCGCAAACTAGATCCTAAAGCAAAGGAAGCCGTGTTTGTGGGCTATGAACCCTTATCAAAGGGTTACAAACTCTGGGATAGACATAGCCGGTGCTTCGTCTCTTCACGAGATGTTACATTTGACGAAAGCACTTTCCCATCCCTGAGTGATCTGGCTCATCACTCTCAAATCCCTTCCCCTCCCGTGTCTGGTGAACTCAAAAGAGGCGCTGCCGGCGGTGAGATCTTCTTTGTAGTGCCTAGCCCGCCTACACCAGCTGTTGCCCCTGCGGCACCTACACCAGTCTTTGTACTCCCACCTATTCAGGTGCCTGCAGAACCTCAACAACAGCCTAGCACACCCCCCAACACCTCACCTGCTATGGCAGACCAGACAATATATCATACTCCCCCTTCCCAAGCCCCCCCTCCTACAAACACTGCACCCACCCGCACTCGCACTTGCTCCACAAGGCGTGCTGCAGTAGTCGCTCCTATACCGGCCCCTAATTTCAATAGGGAAGTATCTCCTCCCAGATCTACTCCCAGATCTCCAAGGAACACTCAGCCGGTTTCACCTGCCCGACCAAGGCGGAGCACTAGGGTACGATTCACGAATCCTCGCTATCTCCAAGAGGACAATGAATTCGTGCAAGGAAGCAGTAGGCTGGGAATGATGGACCTACTTAATGCGGCAGAGGTACCTGGCTATAGGGACCCTCAGACCTTTAAGCAGGCTATGGAGTCTGAACAAGCTGTCGATTGGCTTGAAGCATGCCAGTATGAACTGGATGCTCTCGACAAGCTAGATGTCTGGAGATTAGAACCCCTCCCTGCCGGAAGGAAGGTGGTTAAATGCAAGTGGGTGTTTAAAAAGAAAGCAGATGGACGCTTTCGTGCTAGGCTAGTGGCAAAAGGGTTCACCCAACTAGAGGGGGTGGACTTTGATGAAACTTTCTCCCCAGTTGCCCGCTTTGAGTCTTTACGACTCCTTCTTGCGTTGGCTACGCTTGAAGACTGGCATATTCACCAGATGGATGTCAAATCGGCATTCCTTCATGGGGAACTGGAGGAAGAAATCTATATGGAGCAACCTGTCGGTTTTGTCACAGCTGGCTCCGAGCACCTTGTGTGCCGGTTACAGAAGGCCCTTTATGGCCTGAAACAAGCCTCCCGCGCATGGAACGTGCAATTCCATGGGGTCCTTTGTGACCTGGGCTTTACGCGGATGTACTCTGATGCAGGAGTATATGTGTATCATCTTCAAGAGGGGGGTGACACATTATTTGTGATCTTATATGTAGATGACATCACTATACTCGGGAGCTCTCTGTCAAAGATCAATGATCTGAAAGTCTCTCTATCAGACCAATATGAGATGACTGATCTTGGTGAAATCCAATCTTATCTCGGTGTCAACATCACCAGAGATCGTGCAAACCACACTATGGAAATCAACCAATCAGATTACATCCGCGATGTGATTGAGCGCTTTGGAATGTTAGATTCCAACCCAGTATATATGTTACGTCTACCACGGACGCTTGCCTGACTTAGGCTTCTTGCTTGGTGGCGATCCGTACAAGTCGATAGTTGTGGTTGGCGAAGGTGTTTGCGTAGAAAGCGGGATGAGGCTGAAGGCTTTCGTCTCGTCCAAAGTATGCGTGAAGATCCTCGAGTTGTGGTACTCCTGCTGGGATACGATCGATATACTGAGCGTTAGCCCACGTGGTACTATCGATAATGTAGAAGGTGTGATAGGGGGACGCTACTCGATCGTTGCGGTATAGGAAGACTTGGTATGCTGCGATGTCGGCGGGATATTCCACTGATCCACGAAGGGACAGTCACAGGGTAAGTCACGGGGATCCCTGGTCTAGGGGATATGCCGGACACTCACTTAAGAGGGGGGGAGACCTCTTAGTAAAGACGAGTAGATGGTAGTGGTATTGGAAGAAGACCAAGATGCCGTTCTTGGTCTTCACACTGTTCTACTTATACAGTTACGCGCGGGCTTTGAAGCGCCGCTGGAATACTAACTAGCCAATAGCGTAAGTACCGCGAACCCTAGTACAACTATCCTAGTTATGAGTCACTACGAGTCACTTCGAGATCCGATCCGTTATCGTACAGTTACATATGCCGGAGCTTACCCGGCTGACTGATCCTACAAGTCCATGACGATATTCTGCTGACGGCGATGTCATAGTCGACGCGTCAGTGTCCACTTCCCGGCCCGAGGTGCCGATCAATCCGAATCGTGACAATATACCCCTCTTCCCTCTGGCGCTGAGGCACACTTGATCAAATTTGGAGATCAGGCCTCTACTTCTGAAATTAAGAAGTATCAACAGATAATTGGGTCTCTGCTGTATGCGCAGATAGGAAGCAGACCTGATATATCCTTCGCTGTTGCGCGCCTTAGTCAATTCGCTTCCAATCCCTCACCCCAGCATTTACACCTATCCAAGTATGTCCTAGCCTACCTAAACACAACAAAGGACTACAGGATACACTATGCTGGAGGGACTGACACTGATGGAGCTGGCCTTCATGGCTATTGCGACTCTTCCTGGGGAGATCAGGAAGAAAAGCACTCCACCTCAGGCTACGTCTTCTTGCTTGCCAATGGAGCCATTTCATGGTGCACCAGAAAGCAGAAGACCATAGCACAGTCTACCACAGAAGCAGAGTACATGAGCCTCGCTGAGGCCTCTAACCAAGCTCAGTGGTACACTACCTTCCTAGGGGAACTTGGGTATGAGGTCACCTCTCCCATTCCCCTACACTGTGACAACAAGGGTGCTGTAGACTTAGCATTAAACCCTGTCACTGGAAGGCGGTCCAAACACATCCTGATCAAACACCATGTAGTCAGGGAATACGTAGAAAATAAGGTCATAGACCTGATTCGTACTCCTACAGGGGAAATGGTTGCAGATGGACTTACTAAGTCACTGCCCAAAGAACCCTTTGACAAAATGGTCACTGATCTAGGAATGGTGTAAAAAGGGTTAAAAGGAAAACTTGTACACAGTCAATGGTCGTCGATCCTTGGTTTATCAACAAGGACGTCACATTGTTCTGTAATCTTGTACAAAACACATCATGTTCTCTAATCCATGAGAGCTATGAAAAACCCTTCTTAGAACTCTGAAGGAGTTGGACCTTGTCCCAACTCAGTACAGAAGATAGTCCTTTATCTCAGGACTATCATGAAGTGGGTGTAAAAACCGCTTCGGATTGAACATTATCTGCACAAAGATTCCAACCTCAATCCCGAACTTCTGTACGACTCTGGGTTCTATATAAACAACTATACCTAACATGGACTGCCTCTATCATGGAGGGATGTTGAGACGCGACTGATTCAAGTCACATGTCTCGTGGGATATGATTGAGTCATCCCATATACTAAATACGGTATCTGTCCCTTATGGACTGATTTGGACTTGGCCGGACTCTTACGGACCGCTTTTGTTTATCTTTATTGTTAGAGTCATATATGGCTCTTATTGTTCTCTATTGTTAAGATACCGGTATTGTCTGCTTTAGGCAGCTATTGTTCTCTGCCCTCCAATGGCATTTCTCCCTCTGGCGCACAGACCACCTGTATTGTGTTTGGATCACCTGTGCGCACGGACCATTCTTAGCTAAGCATCCTGTATATAAGGACTGCTGTTTTCGCCTCTACACTTCAGAGTTTACTTCCCCTCTGAAGTGTAAGTCCCTTTACTATTACTTCTCCTATTTACCTTTACTCATGAGACGTTCTATTATAGTAACTTGTCTCTACTAGGTATGCAGTTGTAATGGAGTTTACTTCCCCTCTGAAGTTAACTTGTCTCTACTAGCTCTTCGCTATTAACCCTCCGCTCATTAGTTCTGCGCTTCGACAAGACAAGGCTTAGAGTGAAGCAGAGGAAGCTCAAGGTGGGGTGGAGAGAGATGTGTATAGGTACTTGCTCCTACAGTAGGATTTATATACTCTATGGTCCACCCATGTCCGTTTGGGGAAAAGTGATGAGTAGAGGCGTCCACAATATCGCGTTTTCAGTGTCGCCTAATGTCTAATCACCGGTGGACTCGGAATAATCCCTTAAGGGGATTCTGTACATATACCGTATGTGTTACGTTTCGGTTTGATCGGCGCCTCAGGCTGGGAAGTGGACACTGATGTGTCGACTATGACATCGCCGTCAGCAGAATATCATCATGGACTTGTAGGATCAGTCAGCCGGATAAGCTCCGGCACATGTGATTGTACGATAACGGATCGGATCTTGTAATGACTCAACATGACTCATACTAGGATAGCCGTACTAGGGTTCACGGTACTTATGCTATTGGCTAGTGACATTCAAGCGGTGCTTTAAAGCCCGCGCGTATCTGTATAAGTAGAGTAGTGCAAGGACCAAGAACGACATCTTGGTCTTCTTCCAATACCACTGTCATCTACTCGTCTTTACTAAGAGGCTTCCCCCTCTTAAGTGAGTTGTCCGGTATATCCCCTTAGACCAGGGATCCCCATGACTTATCTTCGCCTGTCCCTTCGTGGATCAGTGGACTTCCCTGCAGACGTCGCAGCTTACCAAGTACACCTATATCGCAACGATCGCGTGGCCTCTCCGTACCACTCTTTCTTCATCATCGACAGCACGTCTTGGGCCAACGCCAAGTACATCGACAAGATTCCTCAAGGCATCATCCAGCTAGAGGACCTCCACGCTTACTTCGGGAGAGACGAAAGCCTTCAACCTCATCCCACCTTCTACCCTCAGACCTTCGCTAATCACAACTTTCGACTCTCAAGGATCGCCACATGCCAAGAGGCCTAAGTCAGGCAAACGTCCATGGTAGACGTTACAGTATGACTAAATACTCCGAATTACGTGTATAGCATAACTAATCGTACTGTCATTCCTACGTAATGAGCCTTATAGTAGGTATTACGGCTCAACACTCCCCCTTGCTAAGTGCAGCTACTAAGCGCTCTAAGCAAGTGTGTAAGGCGAATTAATATTCTAGCCATGATTAGAAGGGAGTCTATCTCGGAACCATGAGAGCGGTTTCAAGACCGAGTTCTCTTCACCATCCCATTTCAGCTTTTGAACTATTACAGTTCATTGGGCTGATTTTTTGGTATAATGAGCAGAAATGTTGTGATTCTCTGGTTGAGAAGAATCTATGTATCCGGAAGACAATGTCTTCAAGCGTCACTCGATATACCTTCCATAGTATTAATGGAATTTTCAGGCTTGTCTCAAGGCCAAGTTTGTTGCCTTGTGACTTAGTTGGACAAGTAAAACTCAAGTCCTAACTGACTTCTGAATTTTTCGAACTTAATATGCCCTAGGTTCTTGGTAAACATATCTGTGGGATTCTCTGAACCATCTATAAAGAATAGTTCTATTTTCTTGTCCCTCACTACTTCTCTTATGTAGTGATAGTGTATATCAATATGTTTAATACACTTTTCTTGGACAGGGTTTGAGGCCATAAAGATGGACCCCTGATTATCACCGCAGAGTGGTATTGGGCTTAGTTTGATGCCAAGCTCAGTAAAGAGTGACTTTATCCAAACTAATTGTCTGCTAGTATCCGACAGTGACATATATTCAGCTTCAGTGGAAGATAATGCGACTGTCTTTTGCGCTCTAGAGTTCCAACTGAATATCCCATTAGCCAGTTTAACCATGTAACCTGTGGTAGATCGCCTATTATCTGGGTTTGAGGCCCAGTCAGAGTCTGCATAGGCAATTAAGCCTCCATTTGATCTTCCATCATACACCAAAGAGTATGAAGAAGTCCTGAGCAAATAGCGACAGATATAAAGTGCTCTGTTCAAATGGTCCTCTGAGGGGTTTGCAGCGAATTGTGATAGTTTAATGACTGCATAGGCGATGTCAGGGCGAGTCCCAAGCATTATGTATAGGAGTGAACCTATAACTTGCTGGTATTTGCTCCTGACGCTTGGGTTGACTGGTGAATTATTAGGTACAGGTTGGTACCCTTCAGGAAGTGGAGTTGCAGTTGCTTTTGCATCTGTGAGTCCAAAGCGTTGCAGCACCTTTTCTAAGTAAGTGGTTTGATCTAAAAAGATCTTTCCATGTTTCTGCTGAATGCGCATATGCAAGAATTCCTTTGCATCACCTAAGTCACGACATTCCCAAGCCTTCATGAACCTATTCTTAAGTTCATTTAAAAGGGCTTTGTCCGATCCCATAAAGATCACATCATCAACATAGACAATGATCACTACAAGGGTGCCACTCTTACCTTTATGGGTAAAGAGTCCTGAGTCAGATAGTAGCCTTTTACAGCCCATTGCAGCCATGGACTTATCCAGCGCTTTCCACCATGCTAGAGCAGCTTGTTTAAGTCCATAAATGGCGCATTTTAGTCGCAGTACTTTATTTTCATGCCCTTTGGCTTTGAAGCCCTCAGGTTGATCCATGTATAGCTCTTCATTGAGCTCTCCATATAGGAAGGCAGTTTTAACATCTAGTCCAGTGATGTGCCAATCCTCTAGCGCTGCAAGTGCAAGCATCATCCGGACAGTCTCAAAGCGCACTACTGGTGAGAATATTTCATCATAGTCAACACCTTCAACCTGAGAAAAGCCTTTGGCAACAAGCTGGGCTTTCTTGCGACCATCAGTCTTTTGATCAAAGACCCATCTATTTTTTATTATTTTCCTCCCTTTAGGGGGTTCCACAAGCTCAAAGACATTATGTCTGTGAAGTGCCTCTAGTTCCTCTGATGAACAGCGCACATGAAGGGATCATACTCACAGTGAACTGATGACTGTGGTGAGATATGAAGGTGAGCTTGAAGCAGCAACAGAGAGATCTTGCAAGTGAAGCAGAGTGATAGTCTGGCACACAACAGATGAGAACTGATGTTATTACAGAGTAGAGAACATACCTGGCACACAACAGATGAGAACTGATGTGGACCAGGAGCGTACAAGCTGCACTACTTATACAAAATACAGAGTGACGGTGGTAACATGGCGTCACAGTAAGTACAAGGGACATTGTTCTACAGATGGACAAAGGAGTGGACGTTCTGAGAACAAGGGACAAAAAAGAACAAGGAGAATCTAGACTAATGATATCATACTGACATCATAATAAGGATAGAACAAGGGAAACTACAAGGGCATTGAGTACAACACAAAGTCCGGATCCTATGGTGTCATAGTGTACAGTGATGTCATAGATAAGGAAGTACAACAAGTCCGAGATTGTGTGATCATAATAATCTAATCTACATAAGTCCTGTATATCTTATCTACAGCAGTCCATATCTGATTGTCCTTTGAGCCGCTAAGTGTGCAAGGGTCACTTATCAACATCCTCATGACAAGCAGTCTTCCATTCCTTTTGTTGTGCTGCAGGCATGCGCATTATATCTTTATAGGTCCACTCCCGTATATTAGAAGTGTCCAGTGGTTCCAGATCAT
Source organism: Lactarius akahatsu (assembly GCA_021524915.1). NCBI lineage: Eukaryota > Fungi > Basidiomycota > Agaricomycetes > Russulales > Russulaceae > Lactarius > Lactarius akahatsu. The sequence continues at coordinate 1,106 of JAKELL010000738.1, read as the reverse complement.
TAGATGGAACTGCCTTGGCAAGCAGATGATCTAGGAATTTTACTCCCCCTTCCTGAGCAAGGCGCGACAATAAATCATCTACTTCATCCTCTGAGGGTTCTGGCGGAGCTTCACTCTCAGCAGGTGGAGGGTCAGGGTTTGTCTCAGGAAATCCTCCTGGAATCTGCCTTTGCCCTGGCGTACTATCAGCTCTGGAGCGACCAGGCTGTCTTCCAACCATTTCTTTCCACTTTGTTACGTTTCTGTTTGATCAGCGCCTCGGGCTGGGAAGTGGACACTGACGCGTCGACTATGACATCGCCGTCAGCAGTATATCGTCATGGACTTGTAGGATCAGTCAGCCGGGTAAGCTCCAGCACATGTGATTGTATGATAATGGATCGGATCTTGGAAGTGACTCATACTAGGGTAGCTGTACTAGGGTTCACGGTACTTACGCTATTGGCTAGTAGCATTCAAGCGGCGCTTCAAAGCCCATGCGTATCTGTATAAGTAGAGTAGTGCGAAGACCAAGAGCAGCATCTTGGTCTTCTTCCAATACCACCACCATCTACTCGTCTTTGCTAAGAGGTCTCCCCTCTTAAGTGAGTTGTCCAGCATATCCCCTTAGACCAGGGATCCCCCAGTGACTTACCTTTCGCCTGTCCCTTCGCGGATCAGTGGACTTCCCTCCAGACGTCGCAGCCTACCAAGTACTTCTATACCACAATGAACATGTGGCCGCCCCATACCATTCCTTCTTCATAGTGGACAGTGCCTCCTGTGTCACGGTCGAGGAGAACGGACGCTTACTATACGGATATGACCACGTTAGTAAGTCGCAATGTGTCATGGACTAGGGGATCAGTCAGCGCGCAGTAGAATCACATGCCGATGTGGCATGACTCATAACTAGGATAGCGATAGTAGGGTTCGAGCTACTTTAGCTATTCGTCGTACGGATTGGAGAGGAGCTTTAAAGCTACCTCACACATGTATAAATAGTGGCCTAGGAAGACCAGGATTCACCATCTTGGTCTTCTTCAATTCACCACTCTTATCTGCCTCTTTACGCGTGCTTCGCTTGTCTCCGTCGGAGCAAGTCGTCTTCATCGATCATCGGATTA
>JAKELL010000737.1:0-12048 GCA_021524915.1 Lactarius akahatsu | reverse complement strand
CACATCAGAGACAACGAGGATAACCGCCAGGTTCAGGTTTTACAACCTAAGCACTTCCTCAATGCCGCCCAAGCACACTTCGCCCAGAAGTGGACTCCCTAGGGAATCGCATAAGACTCGCCTCCATTCGAGAAGCAGAAGTTATAGAGGGTCTCAAAAGTTTACAAAAGACTGCTCCAAAAGCTCTCATGGACGGAGTCGCGATGTGGGAGGAAGATGACGGCCTAGTTTACCACAGGGGGAAACTGTACGTTCCCAATGACCGGACGTTAAGACGAGATGTGGTTAAGTCATGCCACGACTCCACCACCACCGGTCACCCTGGTAAGAACGGCACCATCGAGCTAGTCAGTCGCGACTATTGGTGGCCACGCATGGCAGGCTTTATCAGCTCATATTGTAGAAGGATGCGATCGATGCCAACGCTATCGCAAAGACTGCACCCCAAAGCCAAATACAGCCGCAGGAAGTACCTGAGGGACCATGGCAGATAGTCAGAGTCGATCTAATCGGTCCACTGCCCATGTCACGTGGAAAGGATATGATCCTTAACATAGTGGATCATTATACGAAACAGATCCATCTATTTCCAGTGACGTCCCAAATCACGGCTGATGGGGTAGCATCCATCTACTTTGAGCAAGTCTTCCCCTTGCATGGGATCCCAAAGAAATCATCAGTGATAGGGGACCCCAGTTTGCTGCAAGAAGCATGCGGGCATTATATAAGCGACTCGGGATAGACGCAGGTCTCACTACCGCCTATCACCCTCAAGCTAATGGACAGGTAGAATGCAAAAATCAAGAAGTAGAAGTCTACTTGCGCTTGTGCATTAGTAAGAGGCAGGATGATTGGGCAGACCTGCTCCCTACAGCGGAATTCGTAGTCAATAGTAGACTCAATTCAGCCACGGGGCACACCCCCTTTGAGCTACTATACGGTTATACCACCAGACTTCACCATTCCCGCTGGTAGGCCCCCTGGTATCCCCAACGCTCGACAAGCTCTACACACCACTCCTAGTTTCCACAAGAAGGGATGCAGAGGCAGCTCTACGCATGAGTAAAGGCGAATGCAAACAGACGTTGAACAAAGACACAAGCATACGTCTTCAATGTCGGGGACAAGTCTGGTTGCAAGCTAAGCAAATAAATGATACACCAGCAGTCGTCCAAACTGGGCCCAAAGCACTAGGCCCATTTGAAGTCACTGAAGTCAAAGTGACGTCGACTACAAGCTTGCACTCCCCCCGCATTACGAATCCATGATGTATTTCATGTAGACCACCTCTCCTGTAGCGGTATGACAACCTCGCTACGTCAAGCTCAAGTGTGAACTATAAGTGAACTGTCTGGTGAGCACACCCAAGCTCGGCGCGGAGATAAATCACGCGCTAACGTACAGTCACAGCGGAGTGGACGAATATCTTAGAGTCTTTATACAAGAACTCAAGACGTCAGTGATCACGCTGTGGCACGCTGAGTGGAGAACCAAGAGGACAAGTTAGATTGGTAGAGTAAGGAGTACAAGGAGATGCGCACCTGAGTGGAGAACCAAGAGGACAAGTTGGTTCCACTCAGGACGCTACAGGAGGGTTTATATACGCTACTGTGGCTGGAGCTTGAACTGAGTCTAAACACTATTACTAAGTGTACAGTAAGACTCCATGACTCAGGAGCTGACGCGTCGTGTCTATTAATAGCGCTATCTATTGTGCTGACTGATGCACTGGTCATAGGCGCTGACGCGATGCCTTATCTTGCTGAGTAAAACCTAATACAGCGAGTAAGCGTAAACTACTAAGCGAAGTCTAGTAACTATCTAGAAGGTTCCTTCCTTATCTACCAATCGTGTGAGTCCGTTATGTAAATGGAATGTGACCGGATTAGGGCTTGTCCCGTTAAGGGTGTAACTATCCCAGGGTCACGTGCTCAAAGGTGCACATGATGGCAGCATGTGACTAACCATATCTCGTACTTCGGCCCTTTATATCTTCCTCAGATAATTCCGTAAAAATACAGAAAAATAGGGAAAATAATATACGCGTCCATGACATCACCCCCCTTCTTAAGGGTCGACGTCCGCGTTGGCCTCTGTGTACATATGAGATGCTTGCCAAGGCAAGGACGCGTAAATGAGTGCTGCTATTTTTCTAGGTGCGCCCGGATTTGAGGAGTGGAACTCCTTGACTTTGTCCAGGGCATGCGCTAGGTTTTAGCTGGCTCCCAAGTGTCCTCGCCTTCACCGTAGCCCTTCCAGCGAACTAGGTACTTAAGAGTACGACCAAAGAGTTTCGAGTCTCTGATGTGGTCAACTTCGTACTCTTCTTCCCCTTTGACTGTGATGGGTTCGGGTGGAGGTGGCATGAGCCCGTTAACTTCGTTTCCTTATAAGGGGAGAGGCGGTCTACATGAAATACATCATGGATCCGTAATGCAGGGGGGAGTGCAAGCTTGTAGTCGACGTCACTTTTGACTTCAGTGACTTCAAATGGGCCTAGTTGTTTTGGGCCCAGTTTGGACGACTGCTGGTGTATCTTTATTTGCTTAGCTTGCAGCCAGACTTTGTCCCCGACGTTGAAGACGTATGGCTTATGTCTTTGTTCAACGTCTGTTTGCATTCGCCTTTTACTTAGGCGTAGAGCTGCCTCTGCATCCCTTCTTGTGGAAACTAGGTGTTGTAGACGTTTGTCGAGCGTTGGGATACCAGTGGGCCTACCAGCGGGAATGGTGAAGTCTGGTGTATAACCGTATAGTAGCTCAAAGGGGGTGTGCCCCGTGGCTGAGTTGAGTCTACTATTGACTACGAATTCCACTGTAGGGAGCAGGTCTGCCCAATCATCCTGCCTCTTACTAATGAACAAGCGCAAGTAGACTTCTACTTCTTGATTTTTGCAGCTCTACCTGTCCGTTAGCTTGAGGGTGATAGGCGGTAGTGAGACCTGCGTCTATCCCTAGTCGCTTATATAGTGCCCGCATGCTTCTTGCAGCAAACTGGGGTCCCCTATCACTAATGATTTTCTTTGGGATCCCATGCAAGGGGAAGACTTGCTCAAAGTAGATGGATGCTACCCCATCAGCCGTGATTTGGGACGTCACTGGAAATAGATGGATCTGTTTCGTGTAATGATCCACTATGTTAAGGATCATATCCTTTCCATGTGACATGGGCAGTGGACCGATTAGATCGACTCCGACTATCTGCCATGGTCCCTCAGGTACTTCCTGTGGCTGAATTATGGCTTTGGGGTGCAGATCTTTGCGATAGCGTTGGCATCGATCGCATCCTTCTACGTATGAGCTGATAAGCCTGCCATGCGTGGCCACCAATAGTAGCGACTGACTAGCTCGATGGTACCATTTTACCAGGGTGACCGGTGGTGATGGAGTCGTGGCATGACTTAACCACATCTCGTCTTAACGTCCGGTCATTGGGAACGTATAGCTTCCCCCGATGGTAAACTAGGCCGTCATCTTCCTCCCACATCGCGACTCCGTCCATGAGAGCTTTTGGAGCGGTCTTTTGTAAACTTTGAGACCCTCTATTACTTCTGCTTCTCGAATGGAGGCGAGTCTTATGCGATTCCCTAGGGAGTCCACTTCTGGGCGGAAGTGTGCTTGGGCGGCATTGAGGAAATGCTTAGGTTGTAAAACCTGAACCTGGCGGTTATCCTCGTTGTCTCTGATGTGGTCTTTCGAAAATCTACTTAATGCATCGGCTTGCATAGAGTCTCCCTTCTTAGTAAGTGATTTTGAAGGCGAAGCGACTTAAGTACAGGGCCCATCGGGCCTGTCGACGGTTTAAGTCCTTCATGCTTGCCCACCATTCCATGTTCTTATGGTCGGTGATCACTTCAAAGGAGATGCCTTCGAGGAAGTGTCTCCAGTCCTCTAAGGCGCGGATTAAGCCGAGCATTTCTCTGTCGTAGATTTCGTAGTTGCGTTCTTCTTTGCTCATAGACTGTGAACGATACGCAACAGGGTGCCAGAGACCATCAGGGTACTTCTGAGTGAGTATACCGCCGGTAGCAAATCCTGAAGCGTCGGTTTCGACTCTTGTTGGAAGCTGTGGGTCGTACACTTTGAGAATGGGTTCTCGTACGAAGCTTTCCTTCAAGTGGTCGAAAGCCTTCTGCTGTTCAGACTGCCATTGCCATGGAGTGTCCTTCTTCGTGAGGTCATGCAAGGGTCGGGCAATAGCCGCGAAGTCCTTGATGAATCGACGATAGAAGTTGGCAAACCCAATGAACGCTCTAACCTCTTTGAGCGTTTGGGTGTAGGCCACTCCCTTACTGCAGCGACCTTGCCAGGGTCCATCTGCACTTCTCCGGGACGAATAATCATCCCTAGGTACTCCATTTCCTGCCTTTCAAAGTCGCATTTCTCGGGCTTGAGATAGAGGTCGTGTTCTTGCAGTCTCCTGAGCACTTCGCGTACAATCTTGCGATGGTGCTCCAGGGAGTTACTGTAGATGAGGATATCATCCATGTATACTGCAACCTCTCCTGCTGCGATTAGATCGGCAAAGACGGCGTTCATGAGGGCTTGGAAGGTGGCTGGACTATTGGTCATTCCGAAGTACATGACCTTTGGTTCGTACAGCCCGCGATTGGTGATTATTGCGCCCTTCCATTCATCTCCGGGTTTGATCCGGATGTTGTGATACCCCCATCTTACGTCGAACTTGGTGAATACCTTTGCTCCTTTCAACCGGTTTATAATGTCTGCGGCGAGCGGCAGTGGATAACGATTCTTAATAGTGATTTTATTAAGACGACGGTAATCTTGCACTAGACGGAGTTTGCCGTCCTTTTTCTTAATAAAGAATACTGGTGATGCCATTGGTGACTTAGATGGGACCAGGTATCCTTTCGAGATGTGCTCTTGCAAGAATTTGTCGAGTTCCACTTGCTCGCTTGGGGACATAGGATATGTTTTGACCCTCCAGTGTTTAACGGCATCTGGTTCGAGGTCTATAGCGTGATCCCATGGTTGATGCTCAGGGAGCCTCTGGGATTCCTCCTCAGAGAAAACTTTCGCGAAGTCTCTATAGTGCTTTGGTACCATTTCTTCGAAGGTTTTCTTAGGTTTGGAGGCGGTGGCTTTCTCGGCGATCTGCTGAGAGTATGTGAAGCCTGCCAAACAGAAAACTTCGTCTTGGACCGTGTCGAGCACTTTCTCCGCAAGGAGACGGCGGCGTTCCATCCGGTTCGCCATAATGCGCGTCACCTCTACCTCTAACTCTGGTGGCGCTATTTCAGCGGTCGAGTTGAGGCGCATAGTGCCTTCCTGCCAGTCTATTTGCGGGTTCCTTTGCCTTAGCCATGGTAGTCCCAAGATGACGTTCTCTGGGCCAAGTGAAGTGACTAAAAAGTCATGACTTTCTTCACTTGGGCCGACTTTCAGAGAGAGTCTGACTTTGTGGGTGATACTACCGGCTTCGTTGAGAGTTCCGTCTATATTGTATAGGGTGATGGGACTCGCAAGAGGAACCTGCAACATCTTGTGGCGGTCAGCGTACTTTTTGTCCTAGGAACAACGAGGTTGCCCCAGAGTCTACCATTGCTGCTACTTTTACAGTACGATGACGTCCTTTTAAATACACAGAAATATGGAAATGTGATTTTTTATCTTTTGTTTCGGGAATAATAGTAGAAGACAGTGCTGCATCAGAAATCATCACGTGCGGCATTGCTTCTGAAGAAAGTGGAGCAAAAGAAACACTACTATTGTTCATCTCCGAGGCAGATGTAGATGTAATAGAATCAGGAAAACAAGAAGCTGAACTAACACTACTATCTAACTTACAGGCATGAGTCGTATGAATTACAGAGGTGAGTCCGAAACGAGGCGAGAGCGTAAGCATATATTACAACTACATGAAGCCGAGTCATCTACTGTAGAGGGGCCGGTCGCAGCTATACGCGACCCCTGATCTAAAAAGCCGCTTTGAACGCATCCAGCTGTTCTTGCTGCTTTTCTAATCATTCCCAACAACTTCGCTACGTCTGCCTGGGACGTCTTGGCGGGGGAAGTACTTGTGGCGGCTGCTGCCGCAGTATTGGACGACGATGGTGGGCTAGGGGATTCCGTTGTTGCTGCAGCTTTCGCTTTAGCTGGTTTCCCCATTCTTTTGTTTTGACAGACGTTTGCTCGGTGCCCTGCTCTTTGGCACCAGTTGCAGACGTCGCGCTCGTGGTTTCCATCCTTCTTCGTGTGCTCTTTCGAGCCACACCCATAACATTTCCCTCTCATCCATGCTTGAAACTCGCCCCGAGTTTTGAAGATCTCCTCCTTAGCTCTGTTGCCTTGCTGACGCGTGGCGTCGACTTGCATGGCATCTGGGTTGGAGGTTGTGTGTGGTGATGACGATGAAGATTTTCCTTTCTTCTCGCTCTGGCGTTGGCGCAGTCGTTGGTCAATGACTTGCGCACTCTGCTTGAGCTCGTCGTATGTGTTATGGGGCTTGTCTGTGATGGCGAGGAGGTCTTTGATCTCGTCTGTGAGACCATCATAGAAACGGGTGCGGAGGTCGATGATGGACCACCCGGTCTGTCCAGAGTACTGTTCGAATATGGATGCATATTCGGCAACCGTCTTTTTACCCTGTCTTGTTTTCTTTAACTCTTCTCGAGCTATGTCTTGGACGTCTAGGGGGCTGAACCTGCGGTTAAACTCCTTAACGAAGTCCGACCAGTTTCCTCCAAAGGGAATAGTCCCTTGGTTGGCGGACTCCAGATACGGGAGTGCCCAGGTTTTGGCGTCCCCTTCCATCAAATTGAGGGCGGCAGCGATCCATCTGTGTTCGTCTGCGTACCACTTGCTATCCACTGCATGCCATGTGTTCATGGCGTCCCCTAGTGATCCTGCCCAGTTGTGGAAGGCGGCAAGGAAATGACGGGCATCCGAGGAGGAGCCTTTCCCATCCCAGGCTTTGGGGCGGGCCACTATTTCCTTGTTCTTTCCGTTTCCGGGACGGGTGGCGGTTGCCGAGGCCACCTGCGCTGGCAGGGCTGTGACTTGTTGCGCAAGGTTACCGACGGCGATGCCGAGGTGATTGATGAGGTCCAGGCAGTCCTGGACTGTGGGAGGGGGGAGTGGTGTGGGTGGTGCGGCGTGAGGGAGGGTGCTTCCGCTTGGTTGTGACATCTCGTCTAGTTTCTTTTGTCTCTCCTTTCGTTCTGCTTCCTCTTGTGCCCGACGGAATTCTTCCAACAGAAGGAGTTGTTCGTCTGGTGAGATCTCGTCCCAGTCTTGGATACGAGATATGTACTCCTTTTCTTTCTTAGTTGGAGGGGGGAGGGCGAATTTCGAGCGAGCTCCGCTGGGATATTGAGCTTGTGCTAGACGAGCTGTCTGTTTCCCCTTCTTGGGAGCCACGTTCTTCGTCTTCCCTTACGTGGGAGATGAGGGGGTTGGGAGGCGATTCGAGACGAGGAATAAGGTCTGCAGCGAACGCTATCAGCTGCGGGACTGTAAAGTTTGTTCCGAGGACGGGGATTTCTAGGCCGTAGAGGTCTAGTAGTCCGTATCGGATTTCTTGGTCGTGGTAGATTGCCTGCACGTATTGCTCGGCAAGGTTACGAGGGGGTAGTTCTAGTTGGAACCCCTGGTAACGGATGTTGACACCGTCTTCGTCGATGAAACTTTCGCCTGACTGGGCGAGTGTTGCTTGGGAGGAGGAGTGGGCGGAGTGGAAGGAGTTTACTGAGGCTGTAGGTGATGGTGAAGCGTACACTGGGGAGGGGATCCGGTCTTGTTCAGACTGGGTGTCCTGGTGCACGTGCAGCGATGCCGAAGCAGAGGCTGTAGTCTGGGGTGGTGTGATAGAAGCTTGTCTCCTCCTAAAGAGACGGCGAAGGCGGGTGCGGACGTTCGCAAGTATGCGAGGCAGTTTGGAAATGTGTGAGGTGGATTTGGACGACGGGATACAACGAGCGCGAAACGCTAACTCGAGGATGAATGGAATGCCCTATCAAGTGAGACTGATACACAGTGATTGTTTCACACTGCGCGAGGCTGCGGCGATAAAGGAACACTCAAGAATAGTGAAGGGTTATGTGTAGAGCTACAAGGCTGTCTGCCTCAGTCTTCTCGACCTGTTGGCTGCCTCTCACGCCGAAGCGCTCTCAAACTTTTCTGGTTGGTACGCGTACAGCTGTCGCAGGCTAGGCCTGGCTGGCTCGATGTCTAACTGCAGCTTATCTGGCGTGGTGACCAGTTCTGCAGCCAGTACCCAGAGGCGTCTACTGATGACCAGATAGACCCAATAAAGGCAAGCACAATGTATGCCGGTTTTACGGACACTACAGTTGTACCACAAATGCACAGATTCTGCTTACGGACTTCCCCAGGCAAAGAGTGAGGTAGATAACACAAGGGACTGATGGTCGTCAACCACCTAGAGGGGAAATGATAAAACTGGTGAGCGTGGAGCTCAAGAGAGTGATAAGGAACTTGTCCTAATGTAGCGGTATGACAACCTCGCTACGTCAAGCTCAAGTGTGAACTATAGTGAACTGTCTGGTGAGCACACCCAAGCTCGGCGCGGAGATAAATCACGCGCTAACGTACAGTCACAGCGGAGTGGACGAATATCTTAGAGTCTTTATACAAGAACTCAAGACGTCAGTGATCACGCTGTGGCACGCTGAGTGGAGAACCAAGAGGACAAGTTAGATTGGTAAGAGTAAGGAGTACAAGGAGATGCGCACCTGAGTGGAGAACCAAGAGGACAAGTTGGTTCCACTCAGGACGCTACAGGAGGGTTTATATACGCTACTGTGGCTGGGCTTGAACTGAGTCTAAACACTATTACTAAGTGTACAGTAAGACTCCATGACTCAGGAGCTGACGCGTCGTGTCTATTAATAGCGCTATCTATTGTGCTGACTGATGCACTGGTCATAGCGCTGACGCGATGCCTTATCTTGCTGAGTAAAACCTAATACAGCGAGTAAGCGTAAACTACTAAGCGAAGTCTAGTACTATCTAGAAGGTTCCTTCCTTATCTACCAATCGTGTGAGTCCATTATGTAAATGGAATGTGACCGGATTAGGCTGTCCCGTTAAGGGTGTAACTATCCCAGGGTCACGTGCTCAAAGGTGCACATGATGGCAGCATGTGACTAACCATATCTCGTACTTCGGCCCTTTATATCTTCCTCAGATAATTCCGTAAAAATACAGAAAAATAGGGAAAATAATATACGCGTCCATGACATCTCCCCTTACAAGGGAAACGAAGTCAACGGGCTTATGCCACCTCCACCTGAACCCATCACAGTCGAAGGGGAAGAAGAGTACGAAGTAGACCACATAAGAGATTCCAAACTCTTTGGTCGCACTCTTAAATACCTAGTTCGCTGGAAAGGTTACGGTGAAGGCGAGGACACTTGGGAGCCAGCAAAGAATCTAGCGCACGCACCGGATAAAGTCAAGGAGTTCCACTCCTCAAACCCGGGCGCACCCAGAAAAATAGCAGCTCTCATCTACGCGTCCTTGCCTTGGCAAGCATCTCATATGTACACAGAGGCCAACGCGGACGTCGACCCTTAAGAAGGGGGGTGATGTCATGGACGCGTATATTATTTTCCCTATTTTTCTGTATTTTTACGGAATTATCTGAGGAAGATATAAAGGGCCAAAGTACGAGATATTGTTAGTCACATGCTGCCATCATGTGCACCTTTGAGCACGTGACCCTGGGATAGTTGCACCCTTAACGGGACAACCTAATCCGGTCACATTCCATTTACGTACGGACTCACACGATTGGTAGATAAGGAAGGAACCTTCTAGATAGTTCTAGACTTCGCTTAGTAGTTTACGCTTACTCGCTGTATTAGGTTTTACTCAGCAAGATAAGGCATCGCGTCAGCGCCATGACTAGTGCATCAGTCAGCACAATAGATAGCGCTATTATTAGACACGATGCGTCAGCTCCTGAGTCATGGAGTCTTACTGTACACTTAGTAATAGTGTTTAGACTCAGTTCAAGCTCAGCCACAGTAGCGTATATAAACCCTCCTGTAGCGTCCTGAGTGGAACCAACTTGTCCTCTTGGTTCTCCACTCAGGTGCGCATCTCCTTGTACTCCTTACTCCTTACCAATCTAACTTGTCCTCTTGGTTCTCCACTCAGCGTACCACAGCGTGATCACTGACATCTTGAGTTCTTGCATAAAGACTCTGAGCCATTCGTCCACTCCGCTGTGACTGTGCGTTAGCGCGTGATTTATCTCCGCGCCAGGCTTGGGTGTGCTCACCAGACAGTTCACTATAGTTCGCACTTGAGCTTGACGTAGCGAGGTTGTCATACCGCTACAATGCAGTGGGATGGGGTCGTCGACCTCGTACCCGAGTTCCGCAAGGAAGCTCTGATACCAAGCGGCTTGGTTGGCCGCATCGGTCATGGCCATGTATTCCACCTCTGTAGTGTTTTGGGCCACTGTCTTTTGCTTTCGCGAAGACCAGCTTATTGCACCATTGGCTAAAAGGAACACATAACCCGAAGTGGAGTGTCTGTCATCAACCTGGTCACCCAGGGAAGAATCAGAGTAGCCATGAAGGCCGTCTCCACTGGCGCCATCGTAGACTATCCGCATGTCCACAGTGCCTACTAAGTAAGCCAGAACGTATTGCGCAAGCCGCAGATGTTGTGGTGAAGGATTCGCTGCGTACTGCGCCAGACGTGACACGGCGAAGGAAATGTCCGGTCTAGTACCAATCTGAACGTACAGCAGACTACCAATGAGTGACTGGTAGTGCGTAATGTCAGAGGCAGTAGCCTGACCCGTATATTTATGAAGGTGCTCGTCAGCACCAGCGGGCAAGGGTGTGGAGTGTGGAGTGGCATCAGACATGTCAAAGCGTTCAAGGACATCCTTGACATAGCCAGACTGATCTATTTCGATGCGTCTGAGGGAGCGGTCGCGCACAATGCGCATACCAAGATAGGACTCTATCTCCCCGAGATCTGTCATCTCGTAGCGTTCAGAAAGATCTGACTTCAAACGCTTAATCCTCTCCAGCGAGGCACCCAATATAGTGATGTCATCAACGTAAACGATAACGAAGAGTGGATCATCCCCCTCTCGTTGAGGCAACACATATACGCCGGCATCGGCAAACGTCCACTTGAAGCTGAGTGCAAGTAACACTCCATGGAATTGCAAGTTCCATGCACGGGAGGCTTGTTTGAGACCATATATCGCCTTGACTAGGCGACACACCTTCGTCTCTGCACCAGTGACAGTGAAACCTTGTGGCTGCTCCATGTATATCTCCTCATCAAGCACGCCATTGAGAAACGCGGACTTGACATCCATCTGATGGATGTGCCAGTCCTCCAGTGCGGCCAACGCCAGAAGCAATCTCAGCGACTCAAATCGTGCGACAGGAGAGAAGGTTCATCGAAATCTATGCCAGGGATCTGCGTAAATCCCTTAGCCACCAAGCGAGCTCTGTAGTGGCCATCCGCTTTGAGCTTGAAGACCCATTTGGATTTTACTGCCTTACGATTAGGTGGGAGATCCACTAACTCCCATGTGCCATTGTGGGCGAGTGCGTCCATTTCATACTGACACGCCTTAGTCCACTCATCTGCATCCACAGACCGCATGGCCTCTGCGTAAGATGCAGGATCTCTTCCAATGTAAGCTGCAGCCAACAGCTCCGCATATCCCAACCGTCTGCCGCGCATGGCCACATTATCCGCTGAGAAATAGCGGGGATTGGGCACGGGTGCACGGGCAGAGCGTCTAGGCGCATTGTCCATCTCGCGCAACAGCTGACTACGCTGTGCACGGTCCTCAAAACTTCCCGGCATATCTGGGGAAGGAGGAGGGACATGGCGCATAATGCGCATTGCGCTTTGACGCGGCGGTGGCGAAGTGGGAGTGGGCTGCTCACGCTTAGGTGTAACAGGGAGAGTGGGTGGTGCAGGTGGTGGTGGCGTGTGAGGATGCTCTTGTTTAGGGTCTAGAATGTCTTCAACATCCTCCTCCTCACTACTATCTGAGTGTGCAGGGGAGGGTACTCGCTGTGGT
>JAKELL010000736.1:0-12055 GCA_021524915.1 Lactarius akahatsu | reverse complement strand
GACGCCTGTCGTTAACTCTCCAGTCTGTGAGTGGCTGCCGTGGCTCACTCTGTTTTGAGCCCACTGACGACGACTGTCCTCGGTTCTCCAGGGAGTGGGTGGCTGCCGGGCGGCTCGTTATATTTCTTCTCTACTGACAATGTCTATTGGCTCTACGGACGGTGAGTGACTGTCGTGGCTTGCTGTCTCCCGACCCTGCTCATAATATTGACTTGAAAGTATTCTGGTGCCGCTCACGGGTTCTCTATACGTCCCAGGAAAGCTACGAGATGTCAGGAACTTGAATGTGGTTATCGATGTCGGTACAGGCTACAACGTGCAAAAGGTAGGGATCCTATGATATCACATCTGACATGGATTCTATACTGATCTTATGGCAGACGCGGCTGCCCATCCCTTCGTGCTTACCTGTACTGTACTTCACCGTCGTGTTCCACCGCGTCTCTTCCATCTTCCATTTCATCTCGTTTCCAAAAACAATGTCGCTTTCTCTTGCTGTTCCCCTTATACTATACCAATCCCCACTACCTCAACCTAGTTAGCACGCTCTCAGGCACAAAAATGCATCGGTGGTGCCGTTTCTACTTCAGATCCTGTGTTTGCACGACTTGGAAATCAGATCCCTGTATTTATTGATGACTCTAGCACTTGGCTTAGACACGCTTACAGTCGTCAAGCCCGATCAGATTGACGCTCACCAAAAAAAAAGATAATGTCGAAGCTCAGCTCGACGCCGCCTCCTTCGTGTCCGGGCACCGCAGCTCTCATTTCACGAACACGCCCGTATGTACGAGGCTTGACTGGAAATGGTCAAGATAGATGTCATGAGGAGGGGAGAATGGCCAAGGAGGAACAAAAAGGAGGACTTGAAGGAGACTGGCACTGAGGAGATGGGTGCGAGCGTCTTGGTGAACTCGGGCGTCGTGTTGGACATGGGGAGAGGATAAATCTTCATCGGCTCTTCAGCTCGTAGGTGCGCGAGGATCTCCGCGACGTGCGGTGGAAGAGTGTTGGAGCGGAACCGAGATGGGAAGAAGAGTACAGAACGCACAGTTGGAGGTAGAGTCGTCGGGATCTTCCGGTTTGACCACCTTTTTCCTTGCGTTCCCTCACCTCTGTCAATGATGATACTAGGAGAGTCTACTATCTGCAGGACATGCTCGAGCTGAATAGATCGTGGCTCCTTCATACGTCCTGCTACCTGGGACGCCACGGAATCCACCTTCTCCTGCGCGTCTTAACAATATTCGCCATCATGTGGGCGCGAAAAAAAGAAAGGGGCTCACCTTACGTGCTTGAGGGTGTTAATTAAGCCGCCTTGCCGACGTTCGGGAGGCCGACGACGCCCAACAATGAAGTGCAGTGCCCCGCTAGTCTTGCACACCTCGAAAAGGCGAAGGAGATCGCCGGTACAGCGCCAGAAGAGACGCTGGTCCGGGCCCATCGGTGGTGGCATCATTGGGGTCATGGTTGGAGGTCCTTCAGTGCACTCTCGCGCGGCACTGGGTCCCTCGGAGAGTGTCGGGAGATGGAGGCGGACGGCTACGCACCAATCTTGTCGAACGTGGACACGAGCCGCCTGTCCTCTACCCCGCACCTGCTCCTCCACCAGCTCGCTGCGGCCGCGGCCCGTCCACGCCTAGACCGGGGATGACGCGCGATGTGCGCGCGGGGCGCCGTTCGGGTCCGCATTGAACTGGGGTATGCGGTCGAGCTCGCTCCACTTCCCAAGGTTCAAGGACGAACGATGTTGAGCGCGGGGGACACGTACTAGTTTTATGTCGCTCCGGGTGAAGCGTACCGTGGAGAAGCGGTATGTCGGCCTGCGCGCATACGGCTCCTTGATCGCGCTGCAAGCCTGAGCGCGCGGTCGCGCCGCGCTCGGTGGGTGCATGAGAGATCAGGTCGATTATCAATCCGTGGTACTGTGGCGTCTCGAGGAAGACCGCGCCGGTCATGCATGCTATCCATGCCGCGGTCGGTGCGACTCGCGCTTGGGCATGTCGATATTGTGTAGCATGACAACGCCGAGGATGTCGATGCCCTCATTGAACTCGCCTTTCAACTCCGGGGCAGTATTAGGCTCTTCCCCTGGGTCGTGGGAGTCGTCCTCGAAGTACATATCTGCAGCCACCTGACAGAGGAAGCGCCGCTTTGACGGGCAGATGCGTGTATATGAGGATCCGCCGGCGGCCGGGCACATGCTCATATAGCGTGAGCGAGGAGGGCCCCAGTACGCGGAGAAGGTGGGGGAGGTACAACGTCGGAGAGGCGTACGTATAGTGCTATCGCAAATGAGTTGGATGGAGGTTCTCATAGGCGTGACGACTCACCTCATACGCATCAACGCTATCCTCGACTCCTCCATTGTCGATACTGAATTCTATTTCCTCACTCGACACATACCATGCGTCAGCGCCACCCAGAATTGCGAGACGGGCCTTGCGCAGCCAGAAGAACTGCCGCCCGGACGCCGGGCGCCAAGACGTTCCGGCTGCTATCTCCCTGTGCAGCAGGATCAGAGTGGAGTTCGCGCACGAGGGCTTTGAGTATGTGGACGTAGCGCCAAGGGCGAGGGCGGAGGGAGCGCGGGAAGAGGATGTCGAGGGAGGAGAGATGAAAGCCGCGCTGGCCTTGCTTGGATGTCTGGGGCCGGATAAAAACGCACACGCCGCGCAGGCCATCCTTTATGAAGTACCTGGCCGAAAATGGTGAGGCGAGTGTAGAGAAAAGTGGGGAACAGTGACGTACACAAGTTGAACTCTACGCCATCAAGTCGTAAGTCTGCGCGGGTGAGTGAGTGAGAGATGTGTAGGGGGATAAAGGAGAGAGTAGGTACCACCTGCGGCCTTGTCGAGGTCGACGCTAGTACAGGCTCCGGCCCACAGAAAAGCACGAACCTTCAATGTAGCTTCAATTTTCAAAACGGGGGCAGTCGATAACTAGCGTAGCGGACTCGCGTTCGGTTCTCCCGGGCCGCTGCATGTCCCTCGATCACCAAGTCGCGTTACTCTTTCTCTTCGCACCGCGTTCATCCCGCTCGAGCCCGGTCCTTGTACGCCAGTGAGCGAGGGGCTGCTGAGTAGTCTCGCTTAGCCATGAACACAATGCCACGACCTTTTCTTCCCGTCATTCACAGTAACAAGAGCCGAACAAGCCGATAATGAGCTTCTGTCCAAATGGATAGGCGGAGCGGATGGACGTACAGTGGGGGGCCGAGGTGAGTGACCCACTGGTCCACTATATGACGGTATCCTCGATCGGGGGTAACGCAAGGTCATCATGACTGGTCCCTTTGATGAGATACAGGCCAGGAGGTCGAGGGTCGCTACCTTGCTGGAAGGGTCGGATCGAACTCTTGGTTGAGCACACGGAACTCTGACGAATGTCTGCCTGCTCAACAACATCACCATCACCTTAGTCTGGCCGTCATCTGAATCCTACCAAACAACCGAACTACAATCTCGCACTATAATACAGCCCTCGCACACACATGCGTGCGCTTGCAGAGCAGACGAGGAGAGCACTGCCTGCCCACACCGATCTGCGAGCGCGTGGGAAAGACCCCAGGTGTCATACCCATGGCACTCTTGAGCATCCCATGCGCGAATAAGACGGACGAGATCCTCCATTTAGCGCGCGTCCACTTGCCCACCTTCTCTGCCCTGTCATCTGACAGGACGCTGTTGGGGACAGAACTTCATGAAGATCGCACAGGCCGATGCGCGCCACCCGTATTTGGCCTGAAAAAGGTCGCCAGACCGAAGCACGCGTCCGAGTTGCCATTCCGTACGAGCACAGCGGGCGACGCACTTCCAGCGTCCGCCCTTGCTGCGCGGCGTCAGCCTCTGCCCCTGCCTCTGCGACTACCCCAACATTGCACCCGCTGCACCCGCGCGGTCTAGCTGCTAACGAGGCTATGTAAGCAGACCAACGGGTGTTGGTATGGACGCTCAAATCCATCTCCCACTCTCCTGATTCTGCAGTGGCGCGTGGGATCGCCCATCATCTAAGCGCCAGCGCAAGGAGAGAGCCCATCGATCTTGACCACAGCGCCGCGTCTACATGGGCCCGGGCATTACGAAGACGAGATTTTGACGAATACATCGTGCCTGTGCTGCGCGCAAAGCTGCGGTGAGGGTGTTTGGGGGCTTTCCCACACAATGGTGACAAGTACAGCGAGTGATTGTGACATGCAATCCGGGGTCTGAATATACTGTAGTTCTGAATCGCTGAGAGTCGGTCCTCGATTCTAACTCGAAGGTCGGTCTGGTGAAGAGACGCACGTGTGAAAATCGGCAGCACCGGACCGCCTCAGAGCAGACGCGACTTCGACGCGGGTTCTCCTCAACTTCTCATGATCTCATTGACGATGTTCTGCCAATGCCAATTTACGCCTCTTTCCCTTAGCGATTTCAACACCCGAGGATATTGGATAGTCGACTACGCCGTTTTGTTCGACTTGTGGCCACTCGTGTCCCCAGCGCCGCTCCGACGCTTCTCACATCCCTCTCTCTCATTTACGCTAGCTCATCACGGGACGAAACAGTCAGTTCGACAGCATACAAACCTGTAATCCTTTTCGTATGCACTTGATTTTTGTCGCGCAGAGCGATGCAGCTAACTTCGCGCTGGCGTGGAACTCAAAAGGGATTCAGGCGCGGCTCACGTGCCTCATCACAAAGTTTGTAGCGCAAAGGCTCCACACGTCTATCCCTGTCCAACTTGCTGACCTGGCCACCAAGCCATTCTGCCCAGTCTTCACCGTGCGATCCACGACTCTAAGACGCAATGATGAAGTCTGAGCTGACACTTTCGTCACTTGCGTACCTGACAGGATCCGCGACATCCCGTCCGATGTGTCTGGGCGAGCTTCCGCCGCGAGCGGCAAGACGAAAGGGCACTGCATCCGCACGCTGCGCAAGGTCGCCGACCAGACCGATGCAGTGCTGCTCGTGCTTGATGCGCGCGACACGACTGGTGCCGCGGCAAGCTGGTCGAGGCGCAGGTGCGAGGTGGAGGACAAGCGACTCGTGTTCGTGTTCAACATGATCGGTGCGTAGCCCTTTATCTCCATCCCCCCACTTTCCGATATTCTTGGGTAGACCCGGTGCCGCGCGAGAATGCTCAGGTATTCGCTGAAGGACCTCCGCCCCGTGACCCCAACGACGCCTTCCCCTCGTGGGTCCGGACCAACTTCTCCTTTGGCATTTCACCGGCCATCTCCTTTACCTTTTGGAGGTGTACAGTAAGAGACCAGCGGGGCACAGCGCTTCATTGTTGTCGGCCTCCCGAACGTCGGTAAGGCAACCTGATCCAACACTCTCAAGCGCGCAAGGTGGCCTGCTTTCTTTTTCCATCCCCGTTTGGTGGTTTAGCGTTCAGACACGCGCGTGGAGGTGTGTTCCGTGACGTCCCGGCCGGCGGGATGTACGAAGAAGCTACCATCTGTCCGCCTCGAGCATGTCCTGCGGATGGCCGACTCTCCCGGTAACATTATTTCCAGTGACGGGGGAATACAGGGACAATAAGTGCTCTTCTGTACTCCTGCGCAACTTGGTCAAACTGGAAGATGATCTTAACGATCCAACCTCCGACGATGCGATCCATGTTTTTCCCCCATCTCGCCTCCACTCCAACACTTTTCCACCGCACGTCGCAGAGATCGTCGTACACATACGAGCTGAAGAGCTGGTGAAGGCTTATTCTCTCCCCATATTCAACACAATGCTCGAGTTCATCAAGACGCTCACAGTCATCTCCTCAAAGTCGGTCTCCTTCCAGTTTCCCTTCTCGTTCCTCATTAACCTACTCTCGCCTCCTCATGATATCTCTCAGGGGTTGAATCTTGACTATCACCAGGCAAGCCTCATCTTATATGGGCATACCGGTGATCGGGCGATGAAGTGAACTCAGAGTTACGGGACCGAAAGCGGAGGAGTCGGCGTTGGCATCAATGGAGTCGTACAAATACAGGACCTGAAGTGGAAACGGCATCACCGATGCATATTCGGGGTCCCGAGAGCGTGCGTGCTAACTTAGAGGAGACGGTAGAAAATAGAAAGGGAAAAACAAGAAGTGACATTGTTAG
Source organism: Lactarius akahatsu (assembly GCA_021524915.1). Taxonomy (NCBI): domain Eukaryota; kingdom Fungi; phylum Basidiomycota; class Agaricomycetes; order Russulales; family Russulaceae; genus Lactarius; species Lactarius akahatsu. The sequence continues at coordinate 5,964 of JAKELL010000736.1, read as the reverse complement.
ATCAAACGCAAGACGAAAGAGACGCGGTGGTGAAGCACGACGGTGACGAGGCGTTTCAATCAACGGGGTCTCGGTAAGCACAATGGAAGTCGTATGTGAAGGGAAATAGACAAAGAAGGTGTATTGTACGGAGACCGGAAACTATCGGCCAAATTGACAAGGCGACGGATGTGGCGCCAGGCCATCGAGTGCACCCGTTTCGAAAGCTCGTGTCTCTTTGGGCCGAAGGCCCTACTATTGGTCCAACCATATTGATGAATAGTCGATGTCACGATACCTGCCAGGCTGGGTTGTGCAAGGGCGGCGCATCGGGGGGTGGATGGTGCAGTGGCTTTTGCCCTCCCCCCCCACCCTGTTCGGGAGAGCTTGGGTTGGACCTGTGGGTTTGATCCTCACTCAGGCAATATTCCTGACAGGGGCACTCCTTACCACCCAGGGGTCTCCAGCCCCCACAATGATCATTACCATATCAATCTTTACCACCCCAGGAGGCTCCGGCCCCCACTACCCAACACCTCCCCTAGTGGGAGATTACTGCATTTCCATGTTCACTCCCGATTTCACTCTCCGCAATCTGCACCATTCCCTAACCAACCCCCGACTGAAACTCTGATGCCAATTTGGATGTGGTGGAACCACCCCAATTGGAACACACCCTCAAGTGCAGCCAGTAATGTGACGGTCTGCATCTGTAAATGCAATTAGGTGTTTGGAGCTGTTCAGAGCTGTTTGGAGTGTCCTTGAACAGCTCCGAACAGCTCCGAACACCTACTGCAGTTACAGATGTGGCACTGCGGTAGGCTCCAGGGGCTGGGAAACCCCTGATGTTGCTGGCCTATGTGTCAGATGGACCTAAGTGTCATGGACGCGTACATTATTTTCCTCATTTTTCTGTATTTTTACGGAATTATTCAAGGAAGATATAAAGGGCCAATGTACGAGATATCGTCAGTCACATGCTGCCACCATGTGCACCTACAAGCATGTGACCATGGGATAGTTGCACCCTTAACAGGACAACCTAATCCGGTCACATTCCATTTACGTATGGACTCCCGTGATTGGTAGATAAGGAAGGAACATTCTAGATAGCTCTAGAACTCGCTTAGTAGTTTACACTTACTCGCTGTATTAAGTGTTACTCAGCAAGATAAGGCATCGCGTCAGCGCTATGACAAGTGCATCAGTCAGCACAATAGATAGCGCTATTATTAGACACGACGCGTCAGCTCCTGAGTCATGGAGTCTTACTGTACACTTAGTAATAGTGTTTAGACTCAGTTCAAGCTCAGCTCCAGTAGCGTATATAAACTCTCCTGTAGCGTCCTGAGTAGAACCAACTTGTCCTCTTGGTTTCTACTCAGGTGCGTATCCCACTGTACTCCTTACTCTCCAATCCTAACTTGTCCTCTTGGTTTCTACTCAGCTTACCACTGTGTGACATTGTGAGCTGTGCTCCTGTATAAGGATCACCTCCGACCTTGCGAGCTCCACAGTGACTGTAAGTTTGGCGCGTGATTTATCTCCACGCTAGGCTTGAGTCCTGAAGGCCTGACAGTTCACTTTAACTATCTTTCAACTTGAGCTTAGCGTAGCGAGGTGTCATACCACTACATTAGGACAAGTTCCTCTTCACTCTCTTGAGCTCCACACTCACCAGTTTTATCATTTTCCCTCTAGGTGGTTGATGACCGTCAGTCCCTTGTGTTATCTACCTCATTCTTTGCCTGGGGAAGTCTGTAAGCAGAATCTGTGCATTCGTGGTACAACTCTAGTGTCTGTAAAGTCGGCATAGATTGTGCTTGCCTTCATTGGGTCTATCTGGTCATCAGTAGACACCTCTGGGTACTGGCTGCAGAACTGGTCACCACGCCAGATAAGCTGCAGTTAGACGTTGAGCCAGCCAGGCCTAGCCTGCGACAGCTGTACGCGTAGTAACCAGAAAAGTTTGAGAGCGCTTCGGCGTGAGAGGCAGCCAACAGGTCGAGAAGACTGAGGCAGACAGCCTTGTGGCTCTATACATATCCCTACATCACTCCTGAGTTTTCTGTTATCGCTGCAGCCTCGCACAGTGTGAAACACCACTGTGTATCGGCCTTGCTTGATCAGATCTCTCCTATCATCCTCGAGTTAGCGTTGTGCGCTCATTGTATCCTGTCGTCCAAATCCACCTTCACACGTTTCCAAACTGCCTCGCATATTTGCGAACGTTCGAACCCGACTCCGTCGTCTCTTCAGGAGGAGACAGGCTTCTATCACACCACCACAAACTACAGCCTCTGCTTCGGCATCACTGCACGTACACCTGGACACCCAGTCTGAACAAGACCGGATCCCCTCCCCAGTGTACGCATCACCATCGCCCACTGTTTCAATAGAATCATTCCACTCCGCCCACTCCTCCTCCCAAGCCACACTCGCCCAGTCAGGCGAAAGCTTCATTGACGAAGACGGTGTCAACATCCGTTACCAAGGGTTCCAGTTAGAACTACCCCCTCGTAACCTCGCTGAGCAATACGTACAGGCAATCTATCACAACCCCGAGTACCGTTACGGTTTACTAGAGCTCTACGGCCTAGAAATCCCAGTCCTTGGCACAGAATTCACAGTCCCGCAGTTGATAGCCATCGCTGCAAACCTCATCCCTCGTCTCGAAACCCCTCCTCACCCACTCCTCTCCCACATAAGGGAAGACGAAGAACATGGCTCCCAAGAAAGGGAAACAAACAGCTCGTCTAGCACAAGCTCAATATCCCAGCGGAGCTCGCTCGAAATTCACCCTCCCTCCTCCAACTAAGAAAGAAAAGGAGTTCATATCTCGCATCCAAGACTGGGACGAGATCTCACCAGACGAACAACTCCTTCTCTTAGAAGAATTCCGTTGGGCACAAGAGGAAGCAGAACGAAAAGAGAGACAGAGGAAACTAGATGAAATGTCACAACCAAGTGGAAGCACTCTCCCTCACGCCGCACCACCCACAGTCCAGGACTGCCTGGACCTCATCAATCACCTCGGCATAGCCGTCGGTAACCTTGTGCAGCAAGTCACAGCCCTGACAGCGCAGGTGGCTTCGGCAACCGCCACCCGCCCCGGAAACGGGAAGAACAAGGAAATAGTGGCCCGCCCCAAAGCCTGGGATGGGAAAGGCTCCTCTTCGGATGCCCGTCATTTCCTTGCTGCCTTCCACAACTGGGCAGGATCATTAGGGGACGCCATGAACACATGGCATACAGTGGATAGCAAGTGGTACGCGGACAAGCATAGATGGATCGCTGCCGCCCTCAATCTGATGGAAGGGGACGCTAAAACCTGGGCACTCCCATACCTGGAGTCTGCCAACCAAGGGACTATTCCCTTTGGAGGAAACTGGTCGGACTTCGTCAAGGAGTTCAACCGCAGATTTAGCCCCCTAGACGTCCAAGATATAGCTCGAGAAGAGCTAAAGAAAACAAGACAGGGTAAAAAGACGGTCGCCGAATATGCATCCATATTCGAGCAGTACTCTGGACAGACCGGGTGGTCCATCATCGACCTCCGCACCCGCTTCTACGACGGTCTCACAGACGAGATCAAGGACCTCCTTGCCATCACCGACAAGCCCCACAACACATATGACGACCTCAAGCAAAGCGCGCAAGTCATCGATCAACGACTGCGCCAACGCCAGAATGAGAAGAAAGGGAAATCTTCATCGTCATCACCACACACTACCTCCAACCCTGACGCCATGCAAGTCGACGCCACGCGTCAACAAGGCAACAGAGCTAAGGAGGAGATCTTCAAAACTCGGGGCGAGTTTCAAGCATGGATGAGAGGGAAATGTTACGGGTGTGGGTCGAAGGAACACACAAAGAAGGATGGAAATCACAAACGTGACGTCTGCAATTGGTGCCAAAGAGCAGGACACTGAGCAAACGTCTGTCAAAACAAAAGAATGGGGAAACCGGCTAAAGCAAAAGCTGCAGCAACAACGGAATCCCCTAGTCCACCATCAACGTCCAATACTGCAACAGCAGCCGCCACAAGTACTTCCCCCGCCCAGACGTCCCAGGCAGATGTAGCGAAGTTGTTGGGAATGTTGGAAAAGCAGCAGGAACAGCTGGATGTGTTCAAGGCGGCTTTTTAGATCAGGGGTCGCGTATAGCTGCGACCGGCCCCTCTACAGTAGATGACTTGGCTCCATGTAGTTGTAATATATGTTTACGCTCTTGCCTCGTTTCGGACTCACCTTCTGTAATTCATATGACTCATGCCTGTAAGTTAGATAGTAGTGTTAGTTCAGCTTCTTGTTTTCCTGATTCTATTACATCTACATCTGCCTTGGAGATGAACAATAGTAGTGTTCCTTTTGCTCCACTTTCTTCAGAAGCAATGCCACACGTGATGATTTCTGATGCAGCACTGTCTTCTACTATTATTCCTGAAACAAAAGACAAAAAATCACATTTTCATATTTCTGTGTATTTAAAAGGACGTCATCGTACTGTAAAAGTAGCAGCAATGGTAGACTCTGGGGCAACTTTGTTGTTCCTGGACAAAAGGTATGCTGACTGCCACAAGATGTTGCAGGTTCCTCTTGCAAGCCCCATCACCCTATACAACATAGATGGGACTCTCAACGAAGCCGGTAGTATCACCCACAAAGTCAGACTTACTCTGAAAGTCGGCCCTAGTGAAGAAAGTCACGACTTCCTAGTCACTTCACTAGGCCCAGAGAACGTCATTTTGGGTCTACCATGGTTAAGGCAGAGGAACCTGCAAATAGATTGGCAGGAAGGCACTATGTGCCTCAACTCGACTGCTGAAACAGCGCCACCAGAGCTTGAGGTAGAGGTGACGCGCATTATGGCAAACCGGATGGAACACCGCTGTCTCCTTGCGGAGAAAGTGCTCGACACGGTCCAAGACGAAGTTTTCTGTTTGGCAGGCTTCACATACTCTCAGCAAATCGCTGAGAAGCCACCGCCTCCAAACCTAAGAAAACCTTCGAAGAAATGGTACCGCACTACAGAGACTTCGCGAAAGTTTTCTCTGAGGAGGAATCCCAGAGGCTCCCTGAGCATCAACCGTGGGATCACGCGATAGACCTCGAACCAGATGCAGTTAAACACTGGAGGGTCAAAACGTATCCTATGTCACCTAGCGAGCAAGTGGAACTCGACAAATTCCTGCAGAGCACATCTCAAAAGGATATCTGGTCCCATCTAAGTCACCGATGGCTTCACTCATATTCTTCATTAAAAAGAAAGATGGCAAGCTCCGTCTAGTGCAGGATTACCGTTGCTTAATAAAATCACTATTAAGAACCGATATCCACTACCGCTCGCCGCCGACATTATAAACCGGTTGAAAGGAGCAAAGGTATTCACCAAGTTCGACGTAGATGGGGGTATCACAATATCCAGATCACAAACCTGAGATGAATGGAAGGGTGCAATAATCACCAAATCGCGGACTGTAAACCAAAGGTCATGTACTTTGGCATGACCAACAGTCCAGCCACCTTCCAAGCCCTCATGAACGCCGTCTTCGCCGATCTAATCGCAGCAGGAGAGGTTGCAGTATACATGGATGATATCCCATCTATAGTAACTCCTTGGAGCACCATCGCAAGATTGTACGCGAAGTGCTCAGAGACTGCAAGAGCATGACCTCTATCTCAACCTGAGAAATGCAAATTTGAAAGGCAGGAAATGGAGTACCTTGGGATGATAATCCGTCCCGGAGAAGTGCAGATGGATCCTGGCAAGGTTGCTGCAGTAAGGGATGGCCTACACCCACAATGCTCAAGAAGTTATAGCGTTTATATCGGTTCGCCAACTTCTATCGTCGATTCATCAGGACTTGCGGCTATCACCCAACCCTTGCATGACCCTCACAAGAGGACACTCCATGGCACTGGCATTCTGACAGCAAAGGCTTTTGACCACTTGAAGGAAAGTTTCGTACGAGAACCCATTCTC
>JAKELL010000735.1:0-12109 GCA_021524915.1 Lactarius akahatsu | reverse complement strand
AAGACGAAGGGCATTCTACGACCATGGGTAGACCCCACACAGCTCAAGAAGGTCAACGGAGTCTGGTACCACCAAGGTGCACGAGTAATCACCGGAGGACGGAAGAAGTCCGCACCGTCATCGCCAACCACCACGACCTCCCAGTCTACGGTCACCCCGGAATCAAGTGAACGGCAAGAATCATCGAGCGAAGTCACTGGTGGCCGAACATGCTGAAACAAATAACGGAGTACATTCAAGGCTGTGCGGAATGCCAACGCCACAAAGTCAACAACCGCCCGACGAGAGCCCCACTAGTACCCATTACGCCGACACCAACGCTAAGCCATTCGAAGTCATCGCTCTTGACTTCATCACTAAATTGCCGGAGTCACAGGGATACAACTCGATCCTCACCGTAACCGACCACGACTGCACCAAAGCATCCATGTTCATCCCTGCAACGAAGAAATATCCGCGGAAGAAACCGCTGCACTGTACGTCACCCATGTGTTTCGGAGATTCGGATTACCGGCAAAAATTATTAGCGATCGCGATCCGAGATTTGCATCAAAGTTCACACGCGAATTATGCCGAATCCTCGGCATCTACCAAAACATTTCCACGGCATATCACCCCCGGACGGACGGACAGTCAGAGCGCACCAATCAGTGGCTAGAACAATATCTGAGGTTCTGGACCAATGAGCGTCAAGATAACTGGGCGCGATTCCTACCAATGGCAGAGTTCGCGCATAACAACTGGCCACACGAGGCGACAAGGAGTCCCCGTTTTCACTCATGATGGGATATGACCCATGCGCTGACTGGATCGACAAGCCGTCACCCATCCCACAGGTACTCACACGACTCCAACAATTCCGAGAAGCACGGAAAGAAGCCCAAAAACCTCATCAAGAAGGCACAATCGCTATGGGTCAAACCCCGAGATACGCCTAGATATCAAATTGGAGATCAAGTCTGGTTGGAAGGACGACACCTCCGAACCAATCAACCGACTGCCAAGCTGGCGGCACGACGACACGGTCCATTTAAGATCACACGAGTACTCTCACCGGTCAATTATCAAGTGGAACTTCCCACACAGTGGAGCATCCACCCCGTGTTTCACATCGACCTTACTCACGCCCTATCGAGAAACGCTCATGCATGGGGAAAACTTTCAGCGCCCACCGCTGGACCTAGTGGATGGAGAAGAGGAGTATGAAGTGGAGCGAATTCTAGACTCAAGGCGCTTCGGCCAGAGCAAAAGACTCCAATACCTCGTGAAATGGAAAGGATACCCAGACTCGGAGAACCAGTGGGTCAACCAAAGTGACGTATTCGCCGATGAAGCCATAGCGGAGTACAAATGGAGTTCAAGAACCGCCAAAATGCATATAAGCCAAGCAGACGACGCTAAGTCCTCCCCATCCTATCACACTGGACAACTCACTCAATCCGAAATGTCTCTTCCCACTTCCTCCTCTTCCCCCAATCTCGCTTCCCGTCTCGTCGATGGCCTCACCCATGAAGAGTTGCGCGAAGCCCTCAACAATGTCCAAACCGTCGTCGACCTCGAAGAACCCGTCGAACCCGTCGCCCACTGGCTCACCAACCCCCAGGGGGAGCGCCTCAACACAGCACCCTACACCGAAGCCGAAATTAACTCGGCTTCGTACAGCTGTCGGACTCTTTGCGAGTCCCCCACTTCGATCTGGCCCCGTGCGGGTCGAAGTCAGGCAAGAAGAAGATGCCCGCGACGCTGAGGTGGCAGGAGTGGATGAGGAACCGGGATTGGAAGGAGCCCGCGGAAGATTGGAGGCATCGACAGCTGGCAGTAGCCGCAGCACGGAGGGCCATCATCTACCACAGACGCCGACAACACACCGAGACGCTGAAAGAGCAGTGTACGAAGTGGTCGAGGGGAGTTTGAGGGAATGGTACCCAGTTGAGCAACCATACCTCATTACAGCCACCGACTCTGACGACCCCACGAAACCCCCTATGCGTGCGACTCCACGGGTCGCCCCATATATTGCAGAGGCGTGGTCGTCGACACCCACAACAGTACCACACCAGCCGTCCGCCTCCGATACCTGGGAGGAACATCGCGAGTCGCACCGCACGGCTTCAAACACAACCGGGGGGACGATTTCGTCCACTACCCCATCACCGACCCCCAGGGGGTAACCCGCCAAGCCACCTATGTCCAAGTCATAGGCGGGCTGGACCCCCTCGTCCTCGGACTCGTAGACGACAGCGACAAGGTATACAGCCGCCCCTTGTATGCTGAACCCCACGTTCGCGAGAACGGCAAGCCCCACTACGCCCCAGAAGACCTATTCGCCCTCGTCGGAGGGCACAGTAACCAACATCGAGTGGATCGCGCCGTGAATGAGCTGAGGGACATAGGGGTCAAAGCTGAGTTGACTCGATTCCGCGCCTATCGACACGAGGCTGAAAGGATGGAGCAGCGGCTTCACGCCCTGGCTCAAGTGTTGGGGGGCGTTCAGTCGGAACTGGCTCGGTGTAAGTTCCGACTGGAGATGGCGAACGTGCTCGATCGAATCACGGAGAGACAGGAAGCTTGGGTTGGAGGGATAGGCCCCACTCGGCGCCGTGGGCGTCGCAGCTGAAAAGGGGGTGGTGTCACGGTACGCAAGAAACGGACTCTTACTATACGGATATGACCCCTTAGTAAGTAGTAATGTGTCATGGACTTAACGCATCAGTCAGCGGTCGTAGTATCACATGCTAAATACTATGACTCATTCCTAGTAGTAGCTGTAGTAGGGTTCGAGCTACTTACGCTACTTGTCGTCTCGGCTTTCAGGAGGAGCTTTAAAGCGTCCTCTCATATGTATAAATAGTGGCTCGATAAGACCAAGATAAGCCATCTTGGTCTTCTTCAATCACCACTCTTTTCTCGTCTTATCCACGCGTGTTTCGCGTGCCCCCTCGCGCAAGTCGTCTTTATCAATCCGGATACCTAGTGGCACGACTTGCCCTAGTGTACAGTCAGACCACGTGCCAGATAAGCGCCGTGTATCTCGTGATTAGGTCACGTGACCTTGAGGGAACCTTTCGCTAAGTCGTAAACGCCCTTTTGCAGTCCAAGTCGGACTAACGCCAGTGGTGGCGTTACATTGGGAACGTACAGTTTCCCTCGATGGTAAACTAGGCCGTCATCTTCCTCCCACATCACGACTCTGTCCATGAGAGCTTTTGGAGTGGTCTTTTGTAAACTTTTAAGACCCTCTATGACTTCTGCTTCTCGAATGGAGGCGAGTCTTATGCGATTCCCTAGGGAGTCCACTTCTGGGCGGAAGTGTGCTTGGGCGGCATTGAGGAAATGCTTAGGTTGTAACACCTGAACCTGGCGGTTATCCTCGTTGTCTCTGATGTGGTCTTTTGAGAATCTACTTAATGCATCGGCTTGCATGGAGTCTCCTTTCTTGTAAGTGATTTTGAAGGCGAAGTGACTTAAGTATAGGGCCCAGCGGGCCTGTCGTCTGTTTAAGTCTTTCATGCTTGCCCACCATTCCATGTTTTTATGGTCGGTGATTACTTCAAAGGAGATACCTTCGAGGAAATGTCTCCAGTCCTCTAGGGCACGAATTAAGCTGAGCATTTCTCTGTCGTAGATTTCATAGTTGCGTTCTTCTTTGCTCATAGACTGTGAGCGATACGCAATGGGGTGCCAAAGACCATCAGGATATTTTTGAGTGAGTATACCGCCAGTAGCAAATCCTGAAGCGTCAGTTTCGACTCTTGTTGGAAGCTGTGGGTCGTACACTTTGAGAATCAGTTCTCGTACGAAGCTTTCCTTCAAGTGGTCGAAAGCTTTCTGCTGTTCAGAATGCCAATGCCATGGAGTGTCCTTCTTCGTGAGGTCATGCAAGGGTTGGGCGATAGCCGTGAAGTCCTTGATGAATCGACGATAGAAGTTGGCGAACCCAATGAACGCTCTGACTTCTCTAAGCGTTGTGGGTGTAGGCCACTCCCTTACTGCAGCGACCTTGCCAGGGTCCATCTGCACTTCTCCAGGACGGATTATCATCCCTAGGTACTCCATTTCCTGCCTTTCGAAGTCGCATTTCTCAGGTTTGAGATAGAGGTTGTGTTCTTGCAATCTCTTTAGCACCTCGCGTACGATTTTGCGGTGGTGTTCCAGAGAGTTGCTGTAGATGAGGATGTCATCCATGTATACTGCGACTTCTCCTGCTGCGATTAGATCGGCAAAGACGGTGTTCATGAGGGCTTGGAAGGTGGCTGGGCTATTGGTCATACCGAAATACATGACTTTTGGTTCATATAACCCGCGGTTGGTGATTATAGCACCTTTCCATTCATCTCCGGGTTTGATCCGGATGTTGTGGTAGCCCCATCTTACGTCGAATTTAGTGAATACCTTTGCTCCTTTTAACCGGTTTATGATGTCGGCGGCGAGCGGTAGTGGATATCGATTCTTAATAGTGATTTTATTAAGACGACGGTAGTCCTGCACTAGACGGAGCTTGCCGTCCTTTTTTTTGATAAAGAATACTGGTGAGGCCATCGGTGACTTAGATGGGACCAGGTATCCTTTTGAGATGTGCTCTTGCAGGAATTTGTCGAGTTCCACTTGCTCGCTTGGCGACATAGGATACGTTTTGACCCTCCAGTGTTTAACGGCATCTGGTTCAAGGTCTATTGCGTGATCCCACGATTGGTGCTCAGGGAGCCTCTGGGATTCCTCCTCAGAGAAAACTTTCGCGAAGTCTCTGTAGTGCTCTGGTACCATCTCTTCAAAGGTTTTCTTAGGTTTGGAGGCGGTAGCTTTCTCGGCGATTTGCTGAGAGTATGTGAAGCCTGCCAAACAGAAAACTTCATCTTGGACCGTATTGAGCACTTTCTCCGCAAGGAGACAGCGGCATTCCATCCGGTTTGCCATGATGCGCGTCACCTCTACCTCCAACTCTGGTGGCGCTGTTTCAGCGGTCGAGTTGAGGCGCATAGTGCCTTCCTGCCTGTAACGCCACCACTGGCGTTAGTCCGACTTGGACATGAGAGGGCGTTCACGACTTAGCGGAATATCTCTTCGAGGTCACGTGACCTGATCACGGGATACACGGCGCTTATGGGCACGTGATCCAGGCGTACACTAGGGCAAGTCGTGCCACTAGGTAATCCGACAATCGATGAAGACGACTTGCTCAGAAAGAGACAAGCGAAGCACGCGTGAAGAGTTAGATGGAAGTGGTGAATTGAAGAAGACCAAGATGGCGAATCTTGGTCTTATCGAACCACTATTTATACATATGTGAGGCAGCTTTAAAGCTCCTCCCGAATCCGTGCGACGAATAGTGTATGTAGCTCGAACCCTACTACAACTATCCTAGTGTTGACTCATGCCTTGATGGCATGTGATTGTGCTACGCGCTGACTGATTTCCTTGTCCATGACTCATTACTACTTACTACCGTGGTCATATCCGTTTAGTAAGTGTCCATTCCCGCGGCCGTGACATCACCCCCTTTTCAGCTGCGATGTCCACGGCGCCGAGTGGGGCCGATACCTCCCACCCAAGCCTCCTGCCTCTCCGTAACCCGATCCAACACGTTAGCCATCTCGAGGCAGAACTTACAGCGGGCGAGTTCCGCCTGCACCCCTCCAAGCGCCTGTGCTAGGGCGTGGAGCCTCTGCTCCATCCGCTCGGCCTCGTGCCGGTAAGCGCGGAAGCAGGTCACCTCGGCCTTGAGCCCCACGTCCCTCAACTCGTTCAGCGCCCGGTCCATCCTGTGCTGATTGCTGTGTCCGCTGACGAGGGCGTATAGGTCTTCGGGGGCGTAGTGGGGCTTCCCCGCTTCGCGCACCTGAGGCTCCGCGTATAGGGGCCGGCTGTAGACCTTGTCGCTGTCGTCGACGAGGCCCAGTACGAGGGGGTCGGGGCCGGCGACTACCTGGACGAAGGTTGCCTGGCGCATTACTCCCTGCGCGTCGGTGATGGGGTAGTGGACGAAATCGTCCCCCCGATTGTGATTGTAGCCATGTGGGGCGGTGCGGGTGTTGCCTCCTAGGTAGTGAAGGCGAACGGTGGGGAGTGTTCGGTCCTCGGTGTTGACGACGACTCCGGCGCGGTACAAGGGTTGCCCCGTGGTGTCGCAGGCGTATGGGGTTTCGCGGGGGTCGTCAGAGTCGGTGGCCGTGATAAGGTAAGGCTGCTCAACTGGGTACCACTCCCTTAACGTTCCTTCTACCGCCTCGTACACTGCTCTCTCAGCGTCGCGGTGTGTTGTCGGCGTCGAATGAGGATGCACGCTCGTCGTGCCGCTGCTGCCGCCAGCTGTTGCTGCCTCCACTGGTCCGCGTGCGGTCTCCAGGGTCGGTTCTTCATCCACTCCTGCCACCGCAGCGTGGCTGGCGTCTTCTTCGTCCTCTTGCTGCTTGACTCGGACTGGGAGAGGTTGAAGTGGGGGACTCGCAAAGAGTCCAACAGCTGCGCGAAGCTGAGTAATCTCGGCCTCCGTGTACGGCGCGGTGTTGAGACGGTCCCCACGGCTGTTGGTGAGCCAGTAGGTGGCGGGTTGGTCGGGTTCTTCGACGTCAATGATGGACTGCACATGGGTGAGGGCCTCTCGGAGTTCTTCATGGGTGAGGCTGTCGATGAGACGGGCAGCGAGAGGGGCGGTAGAGGTGGTAGTGGAAAAGGACATTGCTGGTTGAGTAGAGAATCCAGTGTGAGGGGATGGGGTTGACTTAGCGTCGCTCATCCGGTTTATATGTGTTCTGGCGGTGGTTGAACTCCGCTCGTACTCCGCTATGGCTTCATCAGCGAATACGTCATCCTTGTTGACCCACTGGTTCTCCGAGTCCGGGTACCCCTTCCATTTCACGAGGTATTGCAATTTCTTGCTCCAGCCGAATCTCCTGGAGTCTAGAATGTGTTCCACTTCATACTCCTCTTCCCCATCCACTAGATCCGGTGGTGGGCGTTGGAAGTTTTCCCCATGTAGGGGCGTCTCGCGATAAGGTGTGAGTAAATCGATGTGGAACACGGGGTGAATACTCCACTGTGTGGGAAGTTCCAGTTGATAATTGACCGGTGATAGGACGCGCGTGATTTTGAATGGGCCATGCCGTCGTGCTGCCAGCTTAACAGTTGGTTGATTGGTTCGCAGATGTCGTCCTTCTAGCCATACTTGATCCCCGACTTGGTACTTGGGTGTATTCCGATGTTTGACCCATAGTGATTGTGCCTTTTTGATGAGGTTCTGAGCTTCTTTCCGTGCTTCTCGGAATTGCTGAAGCCGCGTGAGTACCTGTGGGATAGGGGATGGTTTGTCGATCCAATCAGCGCGTGGGTCGTATCCCATCATGAGTGAGAAGGGGGACTTCTTTGTCGCTTCGTGTGGCCAGTTGTTATGCGCGAACTCCGCCATTGGCAGGAATCGCGCCCAATTATCTTGATGCTCGTTGGTCCAGAACCTCAGATATTGTTCCAGCCACTGATTGGTTCTTTCCGATTGTCCGTCGGTTCGGGGGTGGTACGCCGTGGAGATATTTTGGTAGATGCCGAGGATTCGGCACAGTTCGCGTGTGAACTTTGATGCGAATCTCGGATCTCGGTCGCTAATGATTTTCGCGGGTAATCCGAATCTCCAAAATACATGAGTGACGTACAGTGCAGCGGTTTCTTCTGCGGATATTTCCTCGTTGCAGGGGATGAACACTGATGCTTTGGTGCAGTCGTGGTCGGTTATGGTGAGGATCGAATCGTATCCCTGTGACTCCGGTAATTTAGTAATGAAGTCAAGGGCGATGACCTCGAATGGCTTAGCATCAGGTATCGGTGTGATGGGTACTAGTGGGGCTCGTGTCGGGCGGTTGTTGACCTTGTGGCGTTGACATTCCGCACAGCCTTGAACGTATTCCGTTATTTGTTTTAGCATATTCGGCCACCAGTGACTTCGCTCGATGATTTTCGCCGTTCGTTTGATTCCTGGGTGGCCGTGTATTGGGGGGTCGTGGTGGTTGGCGATGATGATGCGGATTTCTGCCGGTCCTCCGGTAACTACTCGTGCGCCTTGGTGGTACCAGACTCCGTTGATTTTCTTGAGCTTGTGTGGGTCTACCCAGGGTCGTAGAATGTTTTCGTCTTGCTCGTGGGTTTCCGGCAATTGCGTGGTGACGGTTCGCACGAATACCTTCTCAGGTAAGACGACGACTCCTTCGTTGTCCCTTTCTCCTCGGTCGTAGTCGGGTCTTCGCGATAGAGCATCTGCGCGTCCGTTGTTAGTCCCTTTGATGTGGTGGATCTCGAAATCGTATTCCATGAGTTCTAGGACTTCTCGGGCTACTCGGCGACTTATCTTCTGTGGTGTCTTCCAGTGTGTAAGGTTGAGGTGGTCGGAGAAGATTTTGATTTTGTGTGGTGAGCCTGCCAGGAACGGTCTCCAGTGTCGCAGTGCCTTGACAATCGCCAGGAGTTCCAAGTCATAGATGTCGTAGTTGCGTTCCGCTTTGTTTAGGGTGGCCGAGAAGTAACCGAGGGGGTGTCTTTTCCCGTCTTGCTTCTTCTGTAGGAGCACTGCACCTACTGCGTATCCCGATGCGTCTACTTCGAGTTCGAATTGGTCTGTCAGCGTGGGATGTGCGAGTACCGGTTCGCTTGTGACTAGGCGTTTGAGGGTTTGGAAGGCCGTTTCTTCGTCTTTGCCCCACGTCCATTCTGCGTCTTTGCGTGTGAGTTTGTTGAGGGCTCGTGCGTATGTGGCGAAACCGCGAATGAAGAGGCGGTAAAAATTGCAGAAGCCCAGAAAGGAGCGTACGTCTCGTACCTTCGTGGGTGTGGGCCAGTCGCGTATACCAGCAATTTTTACGGGGTCCATGCGAGTCACCCCCTTTTCAAGAATTACCCCCAGGTAATCCATTCGCGGTTGGTGGAAGGTACACTTGGACGGTTTGAAGTATAGGTCATGGTCCAGTGCTACTTGAAGTACTGTGCAGACGGCGTCGATGTGCGCTTGAAGGCCCGCATGTTCACGCATTGCGATTCCGATGTCGTCCATGTAGACGCGGATAATCGTTCCCATTGCCACAAAGACTCGGATTGTGTCGCCTAAGATGTCGTTCATCATGTTCTGGAACGTTGCTGGTGAGTTTGTGAGTCCGAAGTACATGACAAGTGGCTCAAAAAGTCCGTATTTTGTTTTGAAGGCTGCTTTGTATTCGTCCCCTTCCTTGATGTGTATATTGTTGTATCCCCATCGGACATCGAGTTTGGTGAATATGTGCCCGTCTCCCAGGTCGTTGATGAGTTCCGACATGAGGGGTAGTGGGTATTGGTTGCGCACCGTACATGTGTTAATCCTTCGATAGTCTTGTACTGGTCGTAGTTTGCCATCCTTCTTTTTGATGAAGAAGAATGACGAGGCGTATGGCGATTTCGATGGGCAAATGTATCCTAGTCTGAGTTGCTCGTCTAGCCATTCGCGCAGTTGTCCGTCTTCATCCTGTGACATTGGGTAGATTTTACAGTCGATGCTTGGAGGTGTGCCTGGTTTAAAGTCGATTGCGTGGTCCCATGGTCGCGACGGTGGAAATCGGTGTGAGGCTTCTTCGCTAAAGATCTTTGCAAAGCGCTGGTATGGTTTGGGGAGAGTTGCCACAACGGTGTTTTGGTTAGCGGCTATGGCGAGCTCGGTAGCCGTGGTACGTATCTGGCATTCTTCCTCAAGCTCTCGGACTGCGTCTTCGGCTTCTTCTTGGGTCATTGCCTTAGCGATGGTGGTTTGCGTTTCTGTGGGGTTGATCGATCGGAGCACTACCGGAAGGGCCTCTTCGTGAATGGTAGCGTGTGCCCAGCTGATGGTCGGTTCGTAGGTGGCCAGCCATGGGTATCCGAGGACTAGGTCTTCGTTTCCTATGTCGGTGACTAGAAATCTCATGATTTTTGAGACGCCGTTGGTCTGGACATCTAGGTCTATGAAATGCGTAATAGACCCAGCTTTGTTTTCCGTATTGTCAATGTTCCATATTTTCTTTGGTTTTTCAAGGGTTTGTAGCCCGAGGCCCATGTGTTTGGCAAACGCGGGTC
Source organism: Lactarius akahatsu (assembly GCA_021524915.1). Classification (NCBI taxonomy): domain Eukaryota; kingdom Fungi; phylum Basidiomycota; class Agaricomycetes; order Russulales; family Russulaceae; genus Lactarius; species Lactarius akahatsu. The sequence goes on along the minus strand of JAKELL010000735.1, from coordinate 2,050 downwards.
GTATGAAGTTGTCGGTGGCTCCTGAGTCGACGAGCCCTTTGATGTCGGCCATGGAGTAACTGGTGCGAATCGAGACTGGAATTCGTAACAAACGGTAGCGAGTCATGATTACAGAGTTACAATTGACTGCCCTCACCCAGGCCGTTGGGTTTAGGCGTCCTGAAAACCCTCTTGGGTCCAGAGATCTTTGAATACGAGGTCCTTGACCTCGTCGCTAGCTCCCCTTAGTGTTTCCATCCATCCCTTGGCTTGTTCTTCGGCAGTGGTTTCTGTACGGCGTGCGGTTGCGGGTTCTTGGTAGTAGTCGGTTTCTATGCTGCGACTTGTACTTGCGCGTGGTTGGAATTGTTGCCTTGGTTTTCTAGGGTGTGTGCAGTCGCGTGAGAAGTGGCCTGGGTTGTTACAGTTGTAGCATATTACTTCCCTCATGTCGCGGCATGGTCCGCTTCCTCGATTCTGCCCCGGCCCTCCCCTTGGTGGGAGGGGTGGTCGCTGGTTCCCGCGGTTTGGGTCGCCTACCTCTGCGAGGCGTGCGCGTGTTCTATCCGCTGATGTGTCCATGGCGTTTGGATCGTAGCGCGGAGGTGGAAACCTGGGTGGTGCCCATTGCGGGGCGTATCCACGGTTTTGTTGAGGTCGTGGTGTTGGGGTGTTACGAGGCGTGGTGGTGAGCCCTAGGCGCGCGCGTAGGTGGATGTATTGCTTTTGCCTGCGCAGTGCTGCTTCCTTCCACTCATTGAAGGTTTGCGGGTCGTCTAACTCGTAGATTTTGGTGAACAGGGCTCTCGGGAGGCCCGCCGTGAGTCGGTCCAACGTTTGGCGGTCGTTGAGGCGATAGTCAGCCTTCCGTGCCAACTGTTCGAAATTGGTGACGTACGAGTCAATATCGTCGCCAATCATCTTAAATCCCTTGGCCAGTGTGGCCTGCGCTTGCTCTTGTTCGAGTACGTTCGAGAAGCGGTCGGAGAATCCCACGGTCAAGGTATCCCATAGGAATGGGTCGTACCAGCTGCGTCCTTGATGTAGCTCGTTGTTGAGCCACTGGAGAAATCCGAGCGTCCAGTTGGACACTCGTGGGCCTTTGATAAAACCTAAGAACAACAGGCATCGCCGGTAGACATTGGTCATAATCGGCGCTTCTGAATTCTGTCCCCAGTATATGTGCCACTGCGTGAGGAAGGATTCGTACTCATCTCTGTTTCCATCGAATATAGTCGGGGTTTCTCCTACTAGCTTGTCCGATCCGTGTGGTGCTCCTGGCGCTGGTCCCTCTGCTGGCGGTGGCGGGGGGTGGTGGTCCTCCTCCGAAGGGATCCCCTCCGCCTCCTCCTCCGAATTGAGGCTGTCTTCTTCCGTGTGGCGGTCTTTCCACCTCCTGGTGGTCCTTGACCGAAGGGGCCTCCCGGTCTTCTAGGTGCTGGGGGGTCCTCCTGCGCCCGGTGGTGGGTCAGGGAACATCTGGGCCTACTGCTCTGAAAATGGCTGCGTCATCCGCGGTCATGTGGTGTCCTGTAGTTGGGTTGATGGGGCGTAGGTAGGATTCGGCCTCTTCGGTGATTCTTCTGGCTTCTTCAAGGGCCAGGTCTTCTTGAGTAATTGTTTGCGGTTGCCATGTCTGCAGGTGGGTGGATTTCGATATTTTTCGGGTTCATTGATACGTAGGGACTCAGCTGTTTGTATTATTTCTCCCACTTCGGATTCTTCATCGTTGTCAGTCTCTTCGTCGTCTCCACTAGTTTCGGATGGTGCGGGGGTTCTTGGTTCGGATGTACTGGGTTCTTCTTCGGGTTGTCCGTCTATGCGTCCCCACTCTTCACGTGTGGGTAGGTTCCTTGCGTCGATATCGCAGTTGTAGTTTCTTCCTGCGGGCGTACTGCGTCGTATCGGTTGTCTACGGGTTCCAAGTAATCTCACCCAGCACAAATTGTCAAATTGAACTCAACGGGGCGGTATCGGGTTGGCCCCGACGCAAGTCCACGAAGTATCCTGTTTCTCCTCGGTATTCTCTCCACCTAGCGCTCCTAGGAATTGTGTTGGTACGTTGCGGTCT
>JAKELL010000734.1:0-12206 GCA_021524915.1 Lactarius akahatsu | reverse complement strand
GAGCAGAAGCGTTCCTCTCCCAATGGAACAGATTTGGGAGTCAACGCCGGAAACAGAAGCCTCAAGGTCTGTACATCAAAGCAATGATGTTCCTGACTTACATCCAGGACCTCTCTCGACGAATGGGCAACAGAAACCACCAAGTGGCTCGATGCCCAAGCCAACAAGAATGACCCGTGGCTTTGGGCAGGAGTAGAACTCGCATTTAAAGGCCAATTCCATGACAACTTAGAAAAGGATCACGACGAGTGGAACTCGACAAGGGGTTCAAAATGATCAATGAGGACATTGACAGCTACGTCACTAAATTTGAAAAGCTAGTCCGACAGGCTGACTATCGATTGGACGAACCACTGGTCCTCAACAAATTCACACGAGGCGTTCCCCTCAAGCTGTACCAGAATGCCTACCAATTCCACAACCCGCGCAGCTACTCTCAATGGAAGAGCGTGCTCATCGAACAGCAGAAACGATACCTGCATATGAAGGCCAGGTCAGACGGATTCGGGAGACAACCACAGGCCATGCCACGCCCCGCCCAAACCAACCTCTTCGGTTCCAAGCCCCACAGAGCAAGGAACAACAAGGGTGGCAACATACCAAACCACCCCGACGATGGACACCACACCAGGAAGAGTCCGGGCACGAGTCGCCGAAATAGGCAACGTCAATCGCAACCACCCAGAAACCCAGGGACTGGACCCCAGGAAGACCCCCGTTCCCACCAAGGGCTGGATTCATGCAACGAGGGGAGGAGGACGCGGAGTCCTAAACATCAGGGACGTAACCTGTTTAATTGCAACCAGAAGGGTCACTTCTCATGGACTGTAACCAACCAAGGAAAGCACGGGGCAGGGAGCCTATATAGAGGAAATCCCCACCGCTCCTCAAAGCGTAGCAGGAGACGCCCTATAGACTTCGACGGACCAGTCCAAGCCAACGCGCAGACACCGATCCCCAGATAGACGACATCATGGGTCGCATCGCTGCCCTATCAGAGGAGAAGAGGGAGGTGTTCGCAAGGGATATGGCAGGGAGGCAGGATTTTCAAAGCGCCTGAACCCAACGGCCTGGGTGAGGGCTTTAAATTGTAACTCGTCATTATCACGCACTATCGATCTATGCACGTCCCAGTTTCGATTAGCACGAGCTACTACAGTGGCCGAAAAGAAGCATTGGTGGACTCCGGAGCCACCCACAACTTCATACATCCGGACTTCGGTAAAGAAGATGGGGTTGGGAACCAAGGAATTACCTAACCCCTGAAATATCTGGAACATAGACGGAAACGCACAACAAAGGAGGGAAAATCACTCACTGTGTTGACCTAAACATACAAACTGATGGGAAACTTAAAACCATTCAGTTCCTCATTACCAACGTAGGAGGAGAGGACCTTATTCTAGGGGTACCCCTGGCTAGCAACGTTCCAACCACAGATACAATGGGCCACTGCCACCATGGACACTAAGCAGTACCCGATCATCATACGCACCATCAACCCCAATAAACAGGCCACCATTCAGGCAGAAATTCGAAGTATCATCACAAGAATACAAGACGAAGAACGTGAACAAGCCTACAAGGAACTGGAAGAGGAAACAAACCCAATACACGGACGCACAACGGCAACGGAACTAGCAATCTCAGCACAATCAACGGAGACAAAGGAACTACCCGACGAATACAAACGACATGCAAAAGTATTCAGCAAAGAAGAATCCTACCGATTTCCACCCCCTAGAGTCCTAGACCATGGGACCACGCCATCGACTTCAAACCAAATGCCCCAGACCACATCAACTGCAAAGTCTATCCACTTAATCCAACAGAAGACAAAGCCCTGGAGGAATTCCTAGACGAACAATTGGCCAAGGGATACATTCGACCGTCTAAGTCTCAGTACGCAGCTCCATTCTTCTTCGTCAAAAAGAAGGATGGAAAACTACGGCCGGTACAGGACTACAGAGAACTCAACACATGGACCATATGCAACCAGTACCCGCTCCTGCTCATACCTCAACTAATTGCAGATCTCAGCGGAGGCTGGATCTTCTCCAAATTCGATGTCAGATGGGGATACACAAACATCAGAATCAAACCAGGAGATGAACACAAGGCAGCATTCAAGACCAAACGGGGTTTCTTCGAACCATTGGTAATGTACTTTGGCATGACAAACGCACCGGCAACCTTCCAAGCGATGATGAACTCAATCTTCGAACCACTCATCAAACACCATGAGAAAAAGGGAACCATCATACGCGTATACATGGACGACATTGGAGTCGCAACAGCAACCACGGAACAAGCCCACACAGAAGCTGTTCACAATATTCTGGACCTACTAGAACAACATGACTTGTACCTCAAATTGGAAAAGTGCACATTCCACTCCGACACCCTCGATTACCTGGGGGTAATCATTAAGAAGGGGGTGATTCGCATGGACCCTGTCAAAATTTCTGGAATCCGCGATTGGCCGACCCCCAAAAACATTAAACAGGTGCGATCATTCCTAGGGTTTTGCAACTTCTACCGCGCTTTCATTCGAACTTTTGCCACACACGCACGCCCACTCAACAAACTCACGCGCAAGGACACGGAATGGTCATGGGGAACAGAGCAACAAACAGCGTTCGACAAACTCAAAACCCTTGTAATGGAAGAACCAGTGCTCAAACACCCAGAACTGGACAAACCCTTCAAACTGGAAGTCGACGCCTCAGGGTACGCAGTAGGAGCAGTACTACTCCAACGAGACAAAGACAACAAACGACACCCAATCGCATATTACTCCAACACCCTCAACGCGGCAGAACGAAACTATGACATCTACGACTTGGAACTGTTAGCCATCGTCAAGGCACTAAGGAACTGGAGAGCCTACCGAGCAGGATCTCCACACAAAATCAAGGTGTTCTCCGACCACATGAACCTGCAGTACTGGAGATCTCCTCAGAAGATAAGCAGACGGGTGGCAAGGGAAGTGTTGGAACTCTCCGAATACGACATAGAGATTCATCACATCAAGGGAGCAGCTAACGGAAGAGCAGACGCCCTATCAAGGAGGCCCGACTATGACCAGGGAGAGCACGACAATGAACAAATCACGGTACTCCCTGATCATATATTTGTCCGAGCTGCAAACATCGACACCACGGAAAACCCGACACGCATAAGCCCAGAAGTCACAGTGGAAGAAATGCAGCCCACATACCCAGTATACACCCAGGACAACGAAGTCATCACAAAATGGGTAGACCCGCACAAACTCAAGTGCATCGAAAATACATGGTACAAAGAAGGACGAAGAGTGGTTACAGGGGACGCTCACGAGCGGAAGCATATTATACAAGCTCACCACGACACGCTTGCCTATGGACATCCCGGAATCAACCGAACCATCAAATTAATCGAAAGGTACTACTGGTGGCCAGGCCTTCGGCAGGAAGCACAGGACTACGTCAAGGGATGCGCCGACTGTCAACGAATCAAGGTCAACAACCGACCAACACACGCCCCTCTACAACCCATATTCCCCAAACCAGAAGCAACCCCATTCGAAGTCATAGCATTGGATTTCATCACGAAATTACCCCAATCGAATGGCTGCAACTCCATACTGACAGTAACAGACCACGACTGCTCAAAAGCAGCAGTATTCATCCCGTGCCTGGAAGAAATAAGTGCAGAAGGAACTGCGGCCCTGTATGTGACACATGGTTTCCCCAGATTTGGACTGCCAGTGCGCATCATTAGCGACCGAGATCCGAGATTCGCATCAAAATTCACCCGCAAACTATGCCGAATACTTGGAATCGAGCAAAACATTTCCATGGCGTATCACCCCAGAACTGATGGCCAATCGGAATGGACCAACCAGTGGCTAGAACAGTACCTAAGGTTCTGGGTCAACGAGCGACAAGATGACTGGACACAGTACCTACCAATGGCGGAATTTATGCACAACAACTGGCCGAACGAGTCTACCAAAGAATCCCCTTTCAACGTCCTCATGGGGTACAACCCACGTGCTGATTGGATCGATCGACCTTCCCCTATCCCACAAGTAGCGCTGCGGGCGCAGCAGTTCAAAGAAGCTAGAACGCGCGCCCAGGAACTGATGATCAAAGCGCAGCAGGGGTGGATCAAACACAAGGACACCCCAAAATACCAAATCGGGGACCTCGTATGGCTCGAAGGGCGCCACCTACGTACCAACCAGCCAACGGCAAAGCTCGCGCCAAGAAGACACGGCCCGTTCCAGATCGTCCAGGTGATGTCCGCAGTCAACTACCGTCTAAAACTTCCCACGCAGTGGAGCATCCACCCAGTATTCCACATGGACCTTCTAACTCCATACAAAGAAACTCCCACACACGGCCCAAATTACCAGCGCCCACCGCCAGATTTGGTCGATGGAGAAGAGGAATACAAGGTCGAGAAGATTCTAGACTCTCGGCGGTTCGGCAGGACAAGGAAACTGCAGTATTTGGTCAAATGGCGTGGATACCTGGACTTGGACAACCAGTGGGTCTCCAAGGATGACGTGTTCACTGATGAAGCAATTCGGGAATTCAAACGTTCAAACCCCGCCAGAGAAACACATATAAGTGCAGGGAAAACCCAAGAGACGTCCCCATCCCCTTCTCTACTCCTCTCACATACTCATGTCCTCTTCCCGAGTTCAAGTCCACTATGTCCTCGACGACCTACTCCCAGTATCGATCCAGCCTACCCTCATCGTTCAAGACGCACCACCATCACCCCTGTCACTTCCCCAGTCCATTCACAACGGAGGAAGTTGTCCACCGACCCCCGTACCATCCCTACTTCCTTCGCCAACCTCTACCAGAGTTGGTACAAGAAATCCTTCACCGACCAACATGTCGACGACAGCTCAACCCAATTCAGACGAGACTCCGATTCAAGAGGACCGGGACTTCGACAGGTACCTATCGGAGGAACATTGCCCTCTACACGAACACCTCGTCTACAGCAACCACCTCACCACCACGCACAACAAAACCCCTCCGCTATGCACCACAGACGGGGAGCCCATCCTTATGCTGAAAGCTGCTCGACCCCAGATCCGCTGCTATCGTGCGGAAGAACACAGTCCGATTTCCCGACGCGAAGTGGAGACTCCTCCACCCGTCGGGTTCCAACACAACAGGGGAGTACATTATATCCCTTTCCAGATCCGCGATGCTCAGGACCGCCTGCACCCAGCTCGCTATATGCAGCTCATCCTCATGGCGGACCCATTCATCCTCGCCTACCGGAGGGGCAGCGACCAGCAGTACGGGAAGCCGGTACACGCCGCCCCCAACTACGACTATCCCGCGGACTCCCAATACTACGACGACAACCTGATCTTCTTAGATCAGCGCAGCTCCATGCGCGAATCGGTCGACCGTGCCCTCACGGGCATGAAGGACCTCACCCTCATCGCAGAGGTCCACCGCTACCGCTGTGCACAGGCGGGGTACGAGGCCAAGGAGGCAGAGCTGACGAGGAAGATGGACAAGCTGGACAAGATAGCTCGGGTAAGGAGGGACTCCAAAGGGTGAACGCGATCACCCGCATCGAGGCGGAGCGGGACTCATACCGCCTGGGGGTACAGGCGGGGCTACAGGTCGCGGAGGAAAGGGAGGCCGCCCAGCGCGGTCGAGCTGGGGCTCGACCATAAGAAGGGGGTGATGTTACGTTTCGGATCGATTGGCGCCTCGGGCCGGGAAGTGGACACTTGTTGCGTCTACCACGGACGTCTGCCTGACTTAGGCCTCTTGTTTGGTGGCGATCCTAAGGAGTCGGTAATTGCGGTTGGCAAAGGTGCTTGCGTAGAAGGCGGGGTGAGGCTGAAGGCTCTCGTCGCGTCCGAAGTATGCGTGGAGGTCTTCAAGCTGAGGGACTCCCGATGGAATCCGATCGATGTATTTAGCGTTGGCCCAGGAGGTACTGTCGAGGATGTAAAACGTGTGATATGGAGTAGCCACGCGATCGTTGCGATAGAGGAAGACTTGGTACGCTGCGATGTCGATGGGGAAGTCCACTGATCCGCGAAGGGACAGGCGAAGGGTAAGTCACGGGGATCCCTGGTCTAAGGGGATATGCCGGACACTCACTTAAGAGGAGGAGAGCCTCTTAGTAAAGACGAGTAGATGGTGGTGGTATTTGAAGAAGACCAAGATGCCGTTCTTGGTCTTCACACTAGTCTACTTATACAGTTACACGCGGGCTTTGAAGCGCCGCTTGAATACTAACTAGCCAATAGCGTAAGTACCGTGAACCCTAGTACAGCTATCCTAGTTATGAGTCACTAAGAGTCATTTCGAGATCCGATCCGTTATCGTACAATCACATGCGCCGGAGCTTACCCGGCTGACTGATCCTACAAGTCCATGACGATATTCTGCTGACGGCGATGTCATCGTCGACGCGTCAGTGTCCACTTCCCGGCCCGAGGCGCCAATCAATCCGAGACGTAACATCACCCCCTTCTTATGGTCGAGCCCCAGCTTGACCCCGCTGGGCTATCTCTCTTTGCTCCGCGACTTGCTGCCCCGCTTCCCACCCCGGTCGGTAGGAATCCCTCTCCGCTTCGATGCGTGTGATCGCGTTGGCGCGCTGCAGGCGGAGTACACACTCCCGTCGTACCCTGGCAATCTTGTCCAACTCCTCTGTAAGTCTTGCCAACTCCGATTCCTTCGCTTCCACCCCCGCCTGGGCGCAGCGGTATCGATGAACTTCTGCCGTCAGCGTGAGGTCTTTCATGCCCGTGAGGGCGCGGTCCACCGATTCCCGCATGGCGCTGCGCTGATCCAAGAAGATCAGGTCGTCGTCGCAGTAAGCGGTGTCTCGAGGGTAGTCGTAATTGGGGGCGGCGTGCACTGGCTTTCCATACTGCTGATCGCTGCCCCTCCTGTAGGCGAGGACAAACGGGTCCGCCGTAAGGATGAGCTGCGTATAGCGAGCTGGGTGCAACCGGTCCTGAGCGTCGCGGATCTGGAAAGGGATGTAATGTACTCCCCTGTTGTGTCGGAATCCGAGGGGTGGAGGAGTCTCCACTTGACGTCTGGAAATCGGACTGTGTTCTTCCGCACGATAGATGCGGACCTTGGGTCGAGAATCTTTCGGCATACGGATGGGCTCCCCGTCTGTGGTGCATAGCGGAGGGGTTTCGTTGTGCGTGGTGGTGAGGTGGTTGCCGTAGACGAGGTGTTGGTGTAGAGGGCAATGTTCCTCTGATAGGTACCGGTCGAAGTCCCGGTCCTCTTGAACTTGAGCTTCGTCTGTATCGGGTTCCGCGGTCGTTGACATGTGGGTCGGCGAAGGATCTCTTGTACCAACTCTTGTAGTGGTTGGTGAAGGAAGGAGGGATGGTACGGGGGTAGGTGGACGACTGTCTCCGTTGTGAATGGACTGGGGAAGCGACAGGGGTGATGATGGCGCGTTCTGAATGATGAGGGTAGGTTGTACGGAGATTGGGAGTAGGTCGTCGAGGACATAGTGTACTTGGACTGGGGATGAGGACATGAGTATGTGGGAGAGTGGGTGAAGGAGATGGGGACGTCTCTTGGGATTTCCCTGCGCTTATATGTACTTCTCTGTCGGGGTTTGAACGTTTGAATTCCCGAATTGCTTCTTCAGCGAATACGTCATCCTTGGAGACCCATTGGTTGTCTGAGTCTGGGTACCCGCGCCATTTGACCAGATATTGTAATTTCCTTGTCCTGCCGAATCGCCGGGAGTCCAGAATCTTCTCGACCTCGTATTCCTCTTCTCCATCGATCAGATCCGGTGGTGGGCGCTGATAGTTTGGTCCGTGTGTGGGAGTTTCTCTGTACGGCGTAAGGAGGTCCGTGTGAAACACTGGGTGAATGCTCCACTGCGTGGGAAGTTCTAGGCGGTAGTTGACTGCGGACATCACCTGGATGATCTGGAAGGGGCCATGTCTTCGGGGCGCGAGCTTTGCCGTTGGCTGGTTGGTACGTAGGTGGCGCCCTTCGAGCCATACGAGGTCCCTGATTTGGTATTTTGGGGTATCCTTGTGTTTGATCCACCCCTGCTGCGCTTTGATCATCAGTTCCTGGGCGCGTGCTCTAGCCTCTTTGAATTGCTGCGCTCGTAGTGCTACTTGCGGAATAGGGGATGGTCGATCGATCCAATCAGCGCGTGGGTTATACCCCATAAGGACATTGAACGGGGATTCCTTGGTGGATTCGTTGGGCCAGTTGTTATGCGTGAATTCCGCCATTGGTAGGTATTGTGTCCAGTCGTCTTGTCGTTCGTTAACCCAGAATCTTAGGTATTGTTCTAGCCATTGGTTGGTCCGTTCCAATTGGCCGTCAGTTCTGGGGTGGTATGCGGTGGAGATGTTTTGTTCTATGCCGAGTATTCGGCACAGTTCGCGGATGAACTTTGACGCGAATCTGGGGTCTCGATCGCTGATGATGCGCGCTGGCAGTCCGAATCTGGGAAAAACATGTGTCACGTACAGGGCCGCCGTTCCTTCTGCACTTATTTCTTCTAGGCATGGGATGAATACTGCCACTTTAGAACAGTCGTGGTCTGTTACTGTCAGTATGGAGTCGCAGCCGTTCGATTGGGGTAATTTGGTGATGAAATCTAAGGCTATGACTTCGAATGGGGTTGCTTCCGGTTTTGGGAATATCGGTTGTAGAGGTGCGCGTGTTGGTCTGTTGTTGACTTTGATTCGTTGACAGTCGGCGCATCCTTTAACGTAATCCTGTGCTTCTTGCCGGAGTCCTGGCCACCAGTAGTATCTCTCAATTAGTTTGATAGTTCGGTTGATTCCCGGGTGTCCGTATGCGAGGGTGTCGTGGTGGGCTTGTATAATACGCCTCCGTTCGTGGGCGTCGCCTGTGACTACCCTTCGCCCTTCTTTGTACCAAGTGCCTTCGATGCGTTTGAGTTTGTGTGGGTCTATCCATTTCGTGACAGCGTCGTTGTCCTGGGTGTATACTGGGTACGTGGGCTGCATTTCTTCCATAGGGATCGTTGCGCTCATGCGTGTTGGATTGTCCGTTGTGTCGATTGTTGCAGCTCTGACGAATATGTGGTCCGGGAGTACTGTGACTTGTTCATTGTCGTGCTCTCCTTGGTCGTAGTCGGGTCTCCTTGATAGGGCGTCCGCTCTTCCATTCGCCGTTCCCTTGATGTGGTGAATCTCTATGTCATATTCGGAGAGTTCTAGCACTTCCCTTGCTACCCGTCTGCTTATCTTTTGTGGGGATCTCCAGTATTGCAGGTTCATGTGGTCGGAGAACACTTTGATTTTGTGGGGTGATCCGGCAAGGTAGGGTCTCCAGTTCCTCAGTGCTTTGACGATGGCTAACAGTTCCAGATCGTAGATGTCGTAATTCCTTTCTGCTGCGTTGAGGGTGTTGGAGTAGTAGGCGATTGGGTGTCGTTTGTTGTCTTTGTCGCGTTGGAGTAGTACTGCTCCTACCGCGTATCCTGAAGCGTCGACTTCTAGTTCGAATGGTTGGTCAAGCTCTGGGTGTTTGAGTACCGGTTCTTCTGTTACCAAGGTCTTTAGTTTGTCGAATGCCGTTTGTTGTTCCGTTCCCCATTGCCATTCCATGTCTTTTCGTGTGAGCTTGTTGAGTGGTCGTGCGTGTGAAGCGAATCCTCGGATGAAGGCGCGGTAAAAGTTACAGAAGCCCAGGAATGATCGCACCTGTTTGACGTTTTTGGGGGTTGGCCATTCGCGGATTCCAGAGACTTTGACCGGGTCCATGCGAATCACCCCCTTCTTAATGATTACCCCCAGGTAATCGAGGGTGTCCGAGTGGAATACGCATTTTTCCAGTTTGAGGTACAGGTCGTTCTGTTCCAGTAGGTCCAAGATGTCGTGAATGGCTTCCGTGTGTGCTTCCCTTGTCGTGGCTGTTGCTACTCCGATGTCGTCCATGTATACGCGGATAATAGTTCCCTTTTTCTCGTGATGTTCAATGAGAGGGGCGAAGATCCAGTTCATCATTGCTTGGAAGGTTGCTGGTGCGTTTGTCATCCCGAAGTACATTACCAAAGGTTCGAAGAATCCCCGTTTAGTCTTGAAGGCCGCTTTATGTTCGTCACCCGGTTTGATTCTGATGTTGGTGTATCCCCATCGAACATCGAACTTTGAGAATATCCATCCTCCGCTGAGGTCTGCAATTAGTTGTGGTATGAGTGGTAGTGGGTATTGGTTGCGTATGGTCCAAGCGTTGAGTTCCCTGTAGTCCTGTACCGGCCGTAGTTTTCCGTCCTTCTTTTTGACGAAGAAGAAAGGGGCTGCGTACTGTGATTTAGACGGTCGAATGTATCCTTTGGCCAGTTGTTCATCTAGGAATTCTTCCAGGGCTTTATCCTCCGCTTGGTTCAGTGGATAGATTTTGCAGTTGATGTGGTCCGGAGCGTTCGGTTTGAGGTCAATAGCAGTGGTCCCATGGTCTTGATGGTGGGAATCGATGGGATTCCTCTTCGTTGAATACCTTTGCAGTGCCTCTTGTATTCTTCGGGGAGTTCCTGTTTGGTTGATTCGTGTGCCGCGATTGCCAAGTCGGTTGCCGTTGTTCGTAAGTGTACCGGGACTGTTTCTTCTTCTAGTTCTTCGAATGCCCGTGTTCTTTCATCGTCTTGCATTTTTGTGATGACGCTTCGCAGTTCTGCTCGAATTGCTGCTTGTGTCGGAGGTTTGTTGGGTTGATGGTTCGTATGATGATGGGGTATTGTTTGATATCCATGGTGGCGGTGGCCCATTGGATCCGTGGTTGGAACGTAGCTAACCAGGGATAACCGAGGATGATGTCTTCTCCTCCTACGTTTGTGATTAGAAACTGGATAGTTTTGAGTTTCCCATCAGTTTGTATGTTCAGATCGACATAATGGGTGATTTTTCCCCCTTTGTTATGTGTTCCGTCGATATTCCATATGTTGCGCGGGTTAGGCAACTCGTTAGTTCCTAGTTGCATCCTTTTGACGAAGTCGGGATGTATAAAGTTGTTGGTGGCTCCGGAGTCCACCAATGCTTTCTTGTCGGCCATGAAGTAACTCGTACGAATCGAAACTGGGACGTGCATAGATCGATAGTGCGTTATAAACGTGGAGTTACAATTTAAAGCCCTCACCCAGGCCGTTGGGTTCAGGCGTTCGGAAAATCCTGCCTCCCCATCATTTCCCTCATGAACATTCCCCTCTGTTCCTCCGGCAGTGCCACGACTTGGCCCAGCAGGTCGTTTACTTGCGAGCTGGTGGTGCCTCTGTTGGCTTGGACCGGTTCGTCCAAGTCGATGAGGGGTTCCTCCGCTACACTTGGTGGTGCGGTTGGGACTTCCTCGATGTATGCGCTTCTCCCTCGCGCCCTTTGCGGCTGGTTGCAATCTCGTGAGAAGTGTCCCTTCTGGTTGCAATTGTAACAGGTTACGTCCCTTAGGTTTAGGACTCCTCGTCCAACTCCCCTTCGTTGCATAAATCCAGCTCTTGGTGGGAGCGGAGGTCTTCCTCCCGTGGTCCAGTCTCTTGGATTTTCCGGGTGGTTTCGATTTACGTCACCGATTTCTGCGACTCTTGCCCTGATTCTTCCGGGGGTGGTGTCCATCGCGTCGGGGTGGTTGCGGTATTGCTGCCACCCTTGTTGGTTTCTCTGTGGTTGTGGAGGTTGGAACCGAAATGGTTGGTTCGGACGAGGACGTTGTAGATTTTGTGGCTGCCTTCCGAAACCGCCTTCCCTGGCCTTCATATGTAGGTATCGTTTTGTTGTTCGATGAGCGCGCTCTTCCATTGGGAGAGTAGCTGCGCGGGTTGTGGAATTGATAGGCGTTTTGGTATAGTTTGAGGGGTACGCCTCTCGTGAACTTGTCGAGGACCAGGGGTTCGTCCAGGGCGATAGTCAGCTTGTCGAACCAGCTTTTCGAATTTAGTGACGTAGCTGTCATGGTCCTCGTTCATCATCTTGAACCCTTTGTCTAGTTCTACTCTTGCGCGGGTCCTTCTCCAGGTTGTCGCGGAACTGTCCTTTGAACGCGAGTTCTACTCCTGCCCAGAGCCATGGGTCGTTCCTGTTTGCTTGGGTGTCGAGCCATTTGGCGGTTTCTGTTGCCCATTCATCTACGAGTGGTCCTTGAATATAGGTGAGGAACATCATAGCTTGATGTAAGGTACTTTGAGGCTCTTGTTGGCGGCGTTGACTCCTG
>JAKELL010000733.1:0-12230 GCA_021524915.1 Lactarius akahatsu | reverse complement strand
CTTCAAAGCCCGTGCGTAACTGTATAAGTAGACCAGTGTGAAGACCAAGAACGGCATCTTGGTCTTCTTCTAATACCACTATCATCTACTCGTCTTTACTAAGAGGTTCTCCCCCTCTTAAGTGAGTGTCCAGCATATCCCCTAGACCAGGGATTCCCGTGACTTACCCTTTGACTGTCCCTTCGTGGATCAGTGGAATATCCCGCCGATACCACAGCATACCAAGTCTTCCTATACCGTAACGATCGAGTTGCATCTCCCTATCACACCTTCTATATCATCGATAGCATCACGTGGGCTAACGCTCAGTATATCGATCGTATCCCAGCAGGAGTACCGCAACTCGAGGACCTTCACGCGTACTTCGGACGAGACGAAAGCCTTCAGCCTCATCCAGCGTTCTACGCGGATACCTTCGCCAACCACAATTACCGACGTGTACGGATCACCACCAAGCAAGAAGCCTAAGTCAGGCAAGCGTCCGTGGTAGACGTAACATTAAGACCAAGATCCCACCGTGGCCAATCCTACAACCAAAGAACTCTGGGTCCTGTTCAGACCCTACTACATCGACAGAAGAGGAGATCGCAACGTCCCAAAGAGATACTTGGGATCCACATTTTGGAAAGACGACGCGGAGACACCAGGCTACGTCACTTACTATTTCGATCAACAAAATAACTCGCAACTCATCCCGGTAGAATTCAACTTCGACAACCACTGTTGGGTAGAAATTCGTTGGGACGCCGGAAGGGAGAAACTCCAAGCTACCAGACCAGCAAGCTCGATCCTCAACCTAGATATCAAACAATCAGAAGTCGTCACCAGAGATCAGTGGGGAACAATCGACGGAGAAGACGAAGAACCCATCAGATCCCCAACACCTAAGACACCCGCACCATCGCCTTCGATCAGAAGTAACCCAGAAGAGATCGTCATCAGAGACGAACAAGAGGAGGAACAACTAAAACAAATTGCTGAACTGATTCCCACTGATATGTCCATAACCATCCCAACCATGGCCGCAGTCCGAACAGCCCTGCTGGGCAAAGACACCGGCGAATACCAACCACTCTCCGGAGGACCACCCGACGGAGGAGGAGGAGCACCACCTGGAGGCGACCCAGACGACAACCCGCAAGACAACCAAGCGGGCATGCCAGCATTCGTAATGCCCGATACCGACAAATTCATCGGGAAAGAGCCCAAAATCTTCACCGGAAATCGTGACGAAGCAGAAGCATTCCTCGCCCAATGGAACCGGTTCGCAGGAGTCAACGCCGCCAACAAAAGCCTCAAAATCCCTTACATCAAAGCGATGATGTTCCTCACTTACGTCCAGGGACCTCTTGTCGACGAATGGGCGACAGAAACAGCCAAATGGCTCGACACCCAAGCCAACAGAAACGACCCATGGCTCTGGGCAGGAGTAGAACTCGCGTTCAAAGGACAATTCCGCGACAACCTGGAAAAGGACCGCGCAAGAGTGGAACTCGACAAAGGGTTTAGGATGATGAACGAGGACATTGACAGCTACGTCACTAAATTTGAAAAGCTGGTCCGACAGGCTGACTACCGGCTGGACGAACCACTTGTCCTCGACAAGTTCACCAGAGGTGTTCCCCTTAAACTATACCAAAACGCCTATCAATTCCACAACCCACGCAGCTACTCCCAATGGAAAAGCGCGCTCATCGAACAACAGAAGAGGTACCTGCATATAAAAGCCAGGGAAACCGGCTTTGGAAGGCAGCCACAAACTGCACAACGACCTCGCCCAAACCAACCGCTCCGGTTCCAACCTCCGCAATGACAAGGAAACCAACAAGGGTGGCAGCAATACAGAAACCACCCAGACGCAATGGATACCACTCCCGGAAGAATCAGGGCAAGAGTCGCGGAAATCGGCGACGTCAACAGAAACCACCCAGAAGATCCAAGAGACTGGACCCCAGGAGGAAGACCTCCATTTCCGCCAAGAGGCAGATTCACGCAACGTAGGGGAGGAGGACGTGGAGTCCTGAATATAAGGGACGTAACCTGCTACAACTGTAACCAGAAGGGACACTTCTCACGAGACTGCAACCAGCCACGAAGGGCGCGAGGAAGAAGCGCATACATCGAAGAAGTCCCTACCGCACCGCAGAGCGAGGAACCCCTCATCGACCTGGACGAACCAGTCCAAGGCAACAGAGGCACCGTCAGCTCTCAAGTAGGCGACCTGCTGACTCAAGTCGTGGCACTACCGGAGGAACAAAGAGGGATGTTTATGAGGGAAATGATGGGGAGGCAGGATTTTCCGAGCGCCTGAACCCAACGGCCTGGGTGAGGGCTTTAAATTGTAACTCAACGTTTATCACGCACTATCGATCTATGCACGTCCCAGTTTCAATTCGCACGAGTTACTTCATGGCCGACAAGAAAGCATTGGTGGACTCCGGAGCCACCCACAACTTCATACACCCAGACTTCGTCAGAAGAATGCATCTGGGAACTAAAGAACTACCAAACCCGTGTAACATATGGAATATCGACGGAACACACAACAAAGGGGGAAAAATCACCCATTACGTTGATTTAAACATACAAACTGATGGAAAACTTAAAACCATCCAGTTCTTGATCACCAACGTGGGGGGGGAAGATATCATCCTCGGTTACCCTTGGCTAGCAACGTTCCAGCCACGGATACAATGGGCTACTGCCACCATGGACACAAAACAATACCCCATCATCATACGAACCACCAACCCTAACAAACCACCGACCCAAATAACAGTCCAAGCAGAGCTTCGAAGCATCATCACAAAAATGCAGGACGACGAACGAATGCAGGCTTTCGAAGAACTAGAAGAGACAACCCCGGTACACTTGCGAACAATGGCAACCGACCTGGCAATCGCGGCACACGAAACAACGGAAAAGAAGGAACTCCCCGAGGAATACAAAAGACACGCGAAAGTATTCAGCGAAAAGGAATCCCATCGATTCCCACCGACCAGACCCTGGGATCACGCCATCGACCTCAAACCAAACGCCCCAGACCACATCAACTGCAAAGTCTACCTGCTCAATCAAACGGAAGACAAAGCACTAGATGAGTTCTTGGATGAACAAATGGCAAAAGGATATATCCGACCATCTAAATCACAGTACGCAGCCCCTTTCTTCTTCGTCAAAAAGAAGGACGGAAAACTACGCCCGGTGCAGGATTACAGGGAACTCAATACATGGACCATACGCAACCAATACCCCCTACCGCTCATACCCCAGCTGATCGCAGACCTCAGTGGGGGGTGGATATTCTCGAAATTCAATGTCCGATGGGGATATACCAACATCAGAATCAAACCCGGTGACGAACACAAAGCGGCATTCAAGACCAAACGGGGGTTCTTCGAACCCCTGGTAATGTATTTCGGGATGACAAACGCACCGGCAACGTTCCAAGCTATGATGAACTGGATCTTCGCCCCTCTCATCGAACATCACGAGAAAAAAGGAACCATCATTTGGGTATATGGACGACATCGGAGTAGCCACGGCTACAACGAGGGAAGCACATACGGACGCCATCCACGACATCCTAGATTTGCTAGAACAAAATGATCTCTACCTCAAATTGGACAAATGCACATTCCACTCAGACACCCTCGATTACCTGGGGGTAATCATTAAGAAGGGGGTGATTCGCATGGACCCTGTCAAAATCTCGGGAATCCGCGAATGGCCGAACCCCAAAAACGTCAAACAGGTACGATCATTCCTAGGATTTTGTAACTTCTACCGCGCTTTCATCCGAGGGTTTGCCAATCATGCACGACCGCTCAACAAACTCACACGCAAAGACACGGAATGGCAATGGGGAACAGAACAACAGACAGCGTTCGACAAGCTCAAAACCCTTGTAATGGAAGAACCGGTGCTCAAACATCCGGAATTAGACAAACCGTTCGAACTGGAAGTCGACGCCTCGGGATACGCAGTAGGAGCAGTACTACTCCAACGTGATAAAGACAACAAACGACACCCAATCGCCTACTATTCCAATACCCTCAACGCAGCAGAAAGGAACTACGACATCTACGACCTGGAACTGTTAGCCATCGTCAAAGCACTGAGGAACTGGAGACCCTACCTTGCCGGATCACCCCACAAGATCAAAGTATTCTCCGACCACATGAACCTGCAATACTGGAGATCCCCACAAAAGATAAGCAGACGGGTAGCAAGGGAGGTGCTAGAACTCTCCGAATATGACATAGAGATTCACCACATCAAGGGTACAGCAAATGGAAGAGCGGACGCCCTGTCAAGGAGACCCGACTACGACCAAGGAGAGCACGACAACGAACAAGTCACAGTACTCCCGGACCACATATTCGTCAGAGCTGCAACAATCGACACAACGGACAACCCAACACGCATGAGCGCAACGATCCCCGTGAAAGAAATGCAGCCCACGTACCCAGTATACACCCAGGACAACAACACTGTCACAAAATGGATAGACCCACACAAACTCAAACACATCGAAGGCACCTGGTACAAGGAGGGGCGAAGGGTAGTCACAGGCGACGCCCACGAACAGAAGCGTATTATACAGGCCCACCACGACACCCTCGCATATGGGCACCCGGGAATCAACCGAACCATCAAACTAATCGAGAGATATTACTGGTGGCCAGGACTCCGGCAAGAAGCACAGGATTATGTTAAAGGATGCGCCGACTGTCAACGAATCAAAGTCAACAACAGACCAACGCGTGCACCTCTACAACCAATATTCCCAAAACCGGAAGCAACCCCATTCGAAGTCATAGCCCTAGACTTCATCACCAAATTGCCCCAATCGAACGGCTGCGATTCCATACTGACAGTGACAGACCACGACTGCTCTAAAGCGGCAGTATTCATTCCATGCCTAGAAGAAATAAGCGCGGAAGGAACGGCGGCCCTGTACGTGACACATGTTTTTCCCAGATTCGGACTGCCAGCGTGCATCATTAGTGATCGAGACCCCAGATTCGCGTCAAAATTCATCCGCGAACTATGCCGAATACTCGGCATAGAACAAAACATCTCCACCGCATACCACCCCAGAACTGACGGCCAATCGGAACGAACTAACCAATGGCTAGAACAATATCTAAGATTCTGGGTCAACGAACGGCAGGACGATTGGACACAATACCTACCGATGGCGGAATTCACGCATAACAACTGGCCCAACGAATCAACCAAGGAATCCCCGTTCAATGTCCTCATGGGGTATAACCCACGCGCCGATTGGATCGATCGACCATCCCCTATTCCGCAGGTAGCGTTACGAGCGCAGCAATTCAAAGAGGCTAGAACACGCGCCCAGGAACTGATGATCAAAGCGCAGCAGGGGTGGATCAAACACAAGGACACCCCAAAATACCAAATTGGGGACCTCGTATGGCTCGAAGGGCGCCACCTACGTACCAATCAGCCAACGGCAAAACTCGCGCCCCGCAGACATGGGCCCTTCCAGATCATCCAGGTGATGTCCGCAGTTAACTACCGCCTAGAACTTCCCACGCAGTGGAGCATTCACCCAGTGTTCCACACGGACCTCCTTACTCCGTACAAAGAAACTCCCACACACGGACCAAACTATCAGCGCCCACCACCGGATCTAATCGATGGAGAAGAAGAATACGAAGTCGAGAAGATTCTGGACTCCCGGCGATTCGGCAGGACCAGAAAACTGCAATATTTGGTCAAATGGCGCGGATACCCGGACTCGGACAACCAGTGGGTCTCCAAGGATGACGTATTTGCTGACGAAGCAATTCAGGAATTCAAACGATCAAACCCCGCCAGAGAAGTACATATAAACGCAGGGAAATCCCAAGAGACGTCCCCATCTCCTTCACCCACTCTCCCGCATACTCATGTCCTCATCACCAGTCCAAGTACACTATGTCCTCGACGACCTACTCCCAATCTCAGTACAACCTACCCTCATCGTTCAGAACGCGCCATCATCACCCCTGTCGCTTCCCCAGCCCATTCACCACGGAGACAGTCGTCCATCTACCCCCATACCATCCCTCCTTCCTTCGCCCACCACTACAAGAGTTGGTTCAAGAGATCCTTCGCCGACCCACATGTCAACGTCCGTGGAACCCGATACGGACGAGACTCAAGTTCAAGAGGACCGGGACTTCGACCGGTACCTATCAGAGGAACATTGCCCTCTACACCAACACCTCGTCTACGGCAACCACCTCACCACCACGCACAACGAAACCCCTCCGCTATGCACCACAGACGGGGAACCTATCCGTATGTCGAAAGATTCTCGACCCAAGGTCTGCATCTATTGTGCGGAAGAACACAGTCCGGTTTCCAGACGTCAAGTGGAAACTCCTCCACCCCTCGGATTCAGACACAACAGGGGAGTACATTATATCCCTTTCCAGATCCGCGACGCTCAGGACCGGTTGCACCCAGCTCGCTATACGCAGCTCATCCTTACGGCGGATCCATTCGTCCTCGCCTACAGGAGGGGCAGCGATCAGCAGTACGGGAAGCCAGTGCACGCCGCTCCCAACTACGACTACCCTCGAGACGCCGCTTACTGCGACGACGACCTGATCTTTCTAGATCAGCGCAGCATCATGCGGGAATCGGTGGACCGCGCCCTCACGGGCATGAAGGACCTCACGATGACGGCAGAGGTCCATCGGTACCGCTGCGCCCAAGCGGGGGTGGAAGCGAAGGAGTCGGAGTTGGCGAGACTCACCGAGGAGTTAGACAAGGTTGCCAGGGTACGCCGAGAGTGTGTGCTTCGCCTACAGCGCGCCAATGCGATCACGCGCATCGAAGCGGAGAGGGACTCCTACCGACCGGGCTTGGAGGCAGGGCAGCAAGTCGCAGAGCAGAGAGAGGCAGTCCAGCGGGGTCGAGCTGGGGCTCGACCATAAGAAGGGGGTGATGTCACGGTTCGGATTGATCGGCGCCTCGGGCCGAGAAGTGGACACTGACGCGTCGACTATGACATCGCCGTCAGCAGAATATCGTCATGGACTTATAGGATCAGTCAGCCGGGTAAGCTCCGGCGCATGTAAACTGTACGATAACGGATCGGATCTCGGAATGACTCGTAGTGACTCATAACTAGGATAGCTGTACTAGGGTTCGCGGTACTTACGCTATTAGCTAGTTAGCATTCAAGCGGCGCTTCAAAGCCCGCGCGTAACTGTATAAGTAGACCAGTGTGAAGACCAAGAACGGCATCTTGGTCTTCTTCTAATACCACTATCATCTACTCGTCTTTACTAAGAGGTTCTCCCCCTCTTAAGTGAGTGTCCGGCATATCCCCTAGACCAGGGATTCCCGTGACTTACCCTTTGACTGTCCCTTCGTGGATCAGTGGAATATCCCGCCGATACCGCAGCATACCAAGTCTTCCTATACCGTAACGATCGAGTTGCATCTCCCTATCACACCTTCTATATCATCGATAGCATCACGTGGGCTAACGCTCAGTATATCGATCGTATCCCAGCAGGAGTACCGCAACTCGAGGACCTTCACGCGTACTTCGGACGAGACGAAAGCCTTCAGCCTCATCCAGCGTTCTACGCGGATACCTTCGCCAACCACAATTACCGACGTGTACGGATCGCCACCAAGCAAGAAGCCTAAGTCAGGCAAGCGTCTGTGGTAGACGTAACACGAGGTCTTGTTAATGCCTGGGTGTCCATAAACTGGTGGTGTATGATGGGCGGAGATGATACTTCTCTTGTCGTGCAGTCCACCTGTCACCACCCTCCTTCCATCCTTGTACCAGGTGCCTTCGATCTTCTTTAGTTGGTGGGCATCTATCCAAGGGCGGAGGTAGTCTTCGTCTTGATGGTACGCGGCGTCTGGCCTTTCCATTTCTTCGGATTGTATTGTCAGGGTTGTTGGCATGATTGCTTCGACGTTCGTGGCTCGTACAAAGAGCGCGTCGGGGAGGACCACTACATCCTTGTTGTCGTTGTCTCCTTGGTCGTAGTCCGGCCTTCGGGACAGCGCGTCGGCCCTTCTGTTTGCTGTGCCTTTGATGTGGTGAATCTCAAAGTCATACTCGGAGAGTTTCAGTACTTCCCTTGCGATGCGTCTGCTTATTCGTTGTGGGGACCGCCAGTATTGCAAGTTGAGGTGGTCAGAGAACACTTTGGTTTTGTGTGGTGATCCTGCGAGTAGGGGTCGCCAATGGCGGAAGGCTTTGACGATGGCTAGTAGCTCGAGGTCGTAGATGTTGTAGTTTCGCTCTGCTTCGTTGAGTGTCGCCGAGTAGTAGCCTATGGGGTGTCATTTTCCGTCCTTTTTTCGTTGTAGGAGTACGGCACCCACCGCGAAGCCTGATGCATCCACTTCCAACTCGAATTGTTCCGTGAGGTCTGGGTGTGCCAGTACCGGTTCACTGGTGACCAGGTCTTTGAGCTTGGTGAAGGCGTCTTCTTCTGCTTGTCCCCACTGCCATTCCATGTCTTTCCTTGTTAGTCGGTTCAGTGGGCGTGCGTGTGTGGCGAACCCTTTGATGAAGAGGCGGTAAAAGTTGCAGAAGCCAAGGAAAGATCGGACCTGTTTGACCGTGGTCGGCGTTGGCCAGTTGCGGATGCCGGCGACTTTGACAGGGTCCATGCGAGTCACCCCCTTTTCAAGGATTACCCCCAGGTAATCGATGGATGGCGCATTGAAGACACATTTCTCTGGTTTGAAGTACAAGTCATTGTCCTTTGCGATCTGGAGGACGTCACGTACAGCTGCAATGTGGCCTGCGCGTCCGTTTTGGGAGGCGATTGCAATGTCGTCAATGTAGACTCGGATCGTGGTGCCAAGCTTTTCGTGTTTGAGGATGGCGGGTCCGAAGGTATAGTCCATCATCGCCTGGAAGGTGGCTGGCGTGTTGGTCATGCCGAAGTACATGATGAGTGGTTCAAAGAATCCATGGCGTGTTTTGAACGCAGCTTTCCCTTCGTCGCCGTCGCGTATGCGTACGTTTGTATACCCCCAGCGGACGTCGAGTTTGGTGTAGATGTCCGCGTTTCCCAAGTCCGTGATAAGTTCTTGGATGAGTGGAAGGGGGTATTGGTTACGTACGGTGAAGGAGTTAATTCTCCGGTAGTCTTGGACAGGTTGTAGCTTCCCGTCTTTCTTTTTGACGAAGAAGAAGGGGGATGCATAGGGGGATTTCGAAGGTCGGATATACCCCTTCTTGAGTTGTTCGTCGAGGAATTCTTTCAGGGCGACGTCTTCGCTGTGTGTCATGGGGTAGATCTTGCAGTCGATGGCGTCTGGTGTTCCTTCTTTGAACTCGATAGCGTGATCCCAAGGTCGCGAAACTGGGAAGCGGTGAGATTCTTCTTCGCTGAATACTTTGGTGAAGTCGGAGTACTCTTCCAGGATCGTCGTGCTGCCGGTGGGCTGCTGGGCTTCGATGGCTAGGTTTGTAGAGGTGGAGCGTAGTCTAGCCTCCTCCCATTCGTCGTAGAATTCCGCAACGACGTGGCGCTTCTCTTCTTCGGTGAACTCCATAGGGGCGAATGCGATGGTCACCCCTTGACGTCGATCGAGGGGGTGTGTGGTCCGGAGGACTACTGGGTATGCGTCTTCTTTGATGACTGCGTGTTGCCAGCTAATCTGTG
The DNA here is from genome assembly GCA_021524915.1 of Lactarius akahatsu. Lineage (NCBI taxonomy): Eukaryota > Fungi > Basidiomycota > Agaricomycetes > Russulales > Russulaceae > Lactarius > Lactarius akahatsu. Next base: position 2,562 of record JAKELL010000733.1, on the reverse strand, counting down.
GTTCGTAGGTTGCCAGCCAGGGGTAGCCGAGGACGATGTCCTCGTCTCCTGTGTCGGTGATGAGGAAGCGCATTGTTTTATGGATTCCTTTAGTTTGTACATCGAGGTCTGCGCAGTGTGTAATTAGTCCTGCTTTGTTCTCGGATTTATCGATGTTCCATATCTTTTTGGGGGTCTCTAGTTCCTGTAGACCGATCCCCATTCGTTTCGCAAATGCGGGTTTGATGAAGCTATCAGTGGCCCCCGAATCCACTAGTGCTTTTACTTCAGCCATGTTGTAACTCGTTCGAACGGAAACTGGAATTCGTAGTGATCGAAAGTGTGTGATTATTACAGAGTTACAACGGAGTGCCCTCACCCAGGCTGACGGGTTCAGGCGTTTGGAAAACCCTCTCTCCCCCAGAGGTCTTGGAGGACTAGGTCCTTTACTTCGTCTGGCGCTCCAGCTACTCCTTGGAGCCACTCCTGGGCTTGCTGCTGTGGTGACATGGCCGCGCGTACTTGCACCATCGGTTCTTGTGTGTGGTAGGCGGTGTCCGACCTCCTACTGTTGCTCCCTTGCGTGTTATAGCGGTGCTGTGGACAGTCACGACTGAAGTGGCCTTTCTGGTTGCAGGTGTAGCAGATGACCTCCCTTGGATCTCGGGGGGGCCCTCTGCCTCTCCCCCGCCCTCGTGGCCCTCCCCTTGGAGGATAGGGCGGCTTCTGGCGGTCGAGTATGTACTCTGCTCCGGCAAGCCTCCCCTGCGTATCCTCTGTTTCCGTGCCTCGGGCCCGTGCCCTATCTGCGGAGGTGTCCATCGCATTGGGGTCTCGAGGGAGGTTTCGTGGTGCCCATCCGCTCTGGGGAGGTCCCCACTGACTGGCACGTGGAGTAGTTTTTGGGGTGGATGGCTTCAGTGAGTGGAGACGTGCCTGTAGGTGCATGTACTGCTGTTGCTTCTTCAGCACCGCTTGCTTCCATGCTTCGAACGTGGTAGGTTCGTACTGTTCGTAAACTTTGGTGAACAGTGCCTTTGGTAGTCCCGCCGTGAATAGATCAAGTGTTTGAGGGGCATCGAGGTGATAGTCAGCTTGACGGGCGAGACGTTCGAAGGTGGCGACGTAGTCGTCAATGTCCCCCTCCTTCATGTGAACGCCCTTGCGCAACTCCACTTGTGCTTGTTCCTTCTCCATGGTGTTGGCAAATCGTCTGGTGAAGGCGCGGAGGGTTTCTTCCCAGAGTTGTCGAGTGTGTTCTGGGAATCCAGCTTCCGTCTGGCGCATCAGCCAGTCGGTCATGTACATCACCCATTCGTTGACCGACTCCCCCTGGATGTATCCGAGGAAGAGGAGCGATCGGCGGTAGTAGTTGCGCATGATGTCGCTCGTGCTGTTGACCCCTTGGTAGAGGTTCCACTGTGCTCTAAATTGTAGAGTTTTAGTGCGGTCGCCGTTAAAGACCATAGGCGGGTTGCCCTGGAGTCTGTCCAATGATCGAGGTGGGTTACCAATGGGAATGGCTCCTGGGGGCCCTCCTTCAGGGGGTCCTCCTCCGCCTCCGGGTCCGCCGCCTCCTCCTCCGTGAGGGTAACCTCTTCCTGGGTCTCTTCTAGGTGGTCCTCCGCCTGGAGGGTCCGGTTCATCTGGTCCTATGGCCCGCATGATGGCTGCATCGTCAGCAGTCATCCGGTGTCCTGTGCTTGGGTTGATGGGGAGTAGGTCTGCGGGGACCCCTTCCTGTGGTCGCTGTATGGGGTCTAGCTGGAGCGTGTACGTTGGCTCTATCTTTGTGGTTGTCATCTCATTTGGAGGGTGGACGATGATATGCTCAGCTTGTGGCGCTTTGTATGGCATGATTCCTGCGGCGAGGTTTGCTAGTTCCTCCTGTTCTTCTGCGTTTACTTGGGAGAGGTGATCCTCTTCAGACTTGTCGTTGCTTCGTTCCAACCCAGAGTCTTCTTCCTCTGTGGTGCTTGTAGTGATTGCACCGTCGATGGGTCCTCTTCTGGCAGGGGGAACCACTTCGCTTTCCAAGATATCGCACCGATATTCGTGTGTCGTGGGTCTAACGATTGTTCGTACTCCTGCATCGTTTGTTGCGAGTATACACCAACAAGTATGTTCGTGACTGAACTCAACTGGGTAGTAGCGACTTGGTCGATTGGGGAAGTCGATGAAGTAACCGGTTTCTCCTCTGTGTGTCCTCCACCTGGCAGCTTTTAGATAGCGCATTGGGACGTCTCGTTCTCCTCTGTTGGGGATAGTGTATGATTGGACTTGATTCCAGCCCCACCGATCTCCTGTTGTGGGCGCCACTGTGTCATTCTTGTAGGAGTTAGCTTGGTCTTAATGTTGCGTTAGGCTCGCCCTAACGATGCTCGACTTGAGCGATGACAGAGTGGCCTTGTAATGGGGGCGACTTAGCAAATATAGATACACGCCCTTAGTGGGAACATGATCGTCTCAGGCACTGGGGCGACGGCCACCAGGCGTACAGGTCGTCGGACGATCTGCCTTACAAAGGACAGACGTACTAGCAGACAGATGAAGAGAATGAGACAGAGGAGGAGAGATTGGAGA
>JAKELL010000732.1:0-12301 GCA_021524915.1 Lactarius akahatsu | reverse complement strand
GAGGCCGAATGTCATGACTGTGGGTTCATATAGTCCGAGGGGTGTCTTGAAAGCAGCTTTGTACTCGTCGCCTTTGCGGACTCGTATATTGTTGTAGCCCCATCGGATATCTAACTTGGTGAACCTGTTGATAAGTGACCTGTGCGCACTTAGCGGCTCAATGGACACGCAGATAACGGACTGCTTTAGATAAGATATATTGGACTTATGTAGATTAGATTATTATGATCTTTACAATCTCAGACTTTCTTATCTATGACATCACTGTACAATGACATCATGGACTCCTCTGGACTCCTATTGTATTTCGTCCTTGTACTCACTTCCTTTGTTTTATCTTTATTGTGATGTCACTATGATATCATAGTCTAGCCTTCCCTTGTTCTTTGCGCTCTTGTTCTCCTTCTGCACACTCCTTTGTGTCCCTCTGTAGAACAACGCTCCTTGTATTATGTGACTCTCTGTTACTTCTGTTGTACTAGTGTCACTCCTGTATTTTGTATAAGTAGTACAGCTTGTACGCTCCTGGTCCACATCAGTTCTCATCTGTTGTGTGCCAGGTATGTCTCCACTTCTCTAATGTAACATCAGTTCTCATCTGTTGTGTGCCAGACACTCTATCTGCTTCACTGCAAGTTTACTCTGTTGCTGCTCTCCAGACACCCTTCATATCTCACCACAGTCTCCTTTGTCCACTGTGAGTATGATCTCTATGTGCTCTGTTCATCAGGTTATGGGCCCTGGTGCCCAAGCCACTCCACTTGGCTGGTCACTGTGTTCTTAGGATCACACACCAGGTCAAGGTCTGTCTGGGGCCTCACCAGCCTTGCCCAAGGCAGTTGACACTGGGGCGCCAGTTGTCACTGCTGAGGAACCTCCTGTATCATGTACTGCCCAGTAGTCCTACTTTCACCCCTACTGTTTTCCTAGCCCCTGCGCTATGCGCAAGGAGATTGGATCTGGCAGCCCCTTAATCCATATCCAGGTGTGCATGGCCCACTGGGCTGTGTATTGTGGAGCTTAGTGCCAGCTGTCTCTGGTGCTCCACACTGGGCGCAGGATCTCCTCACCATGGGAGTGTAAAACCTGGTTCAGACTCTGGGGGGTGTTCACCACTATGGTGTTCTGCAGCCAGATACCTGCCTTGTAGCGGCAATGGGAAAGGATTCAGTAAAGCCACTTGTGGCGATGAGGCAACCAACAGGCCGAGGAGGCTGAGGTAGACAGCCTTGGGCTCTGAAAGCATCCATTCCATATCCCCCTGACGCAAACTAGTGAGCCGTGTCCTAGACACATCCTGGCTGGCAGCTGGCTCCTAGTATGGCAAAGGGACCCTCCATCCTGGGCCTAGCCCTTGTATCACTGGCATACCACAGGAGGCAGGATGCGCTAGCGTTCTGGCCTTACAGATTCACAGACAGGAGTGGTACCCCCATCCATATCTTGCAACTATTTTGAAGCACTATCGCTGACTGCTCCTCGGCGACAGATAAATCATCCCCATGTCTGCCACCTCCTCTCGCGCTGCCTCGCCCACTGGTGCCACCGGTGCGGCTGCAGGCGCCACAGCAGGCGGTTCACTTCCACCTGCTTCTGGGTCCACACCCTCCTCGCGTATTGCAAACGCGTACGGCAACTCCTTCGGCATGCCTTCGGGCATTCATCTTACCCGATTCGATGGGTCCAACTGGAACGAGTGGTCCGGAACCTTGGAGGCTATCCTCACGCTGCACGAAGCTGAGGATGTGTTCCTCCTCCAAGTCGCCCCCTCAGGAGTCACCTCTGACGAGTGGGACTCTGTCCAGCGTTGGGCAAAGGCGTATCTCCGCCTCTACCTCAAGCCCGACGTCTACTCCCTCGTTGCCGACCCTCTTGTCTACCCCACCTTCAAATCAAAGTGGGACAAGCTGAAGGATGTATATGCTGGTGCTAGCGGCAGCACCACCATTTTCAATTTGTGGATCCAATTAACCCAAGCCCGCCTCGACGACTCCGCGCCCATGGCCTCTCAGTTGGCCAAACTCAATGAGCTGCGGGTCGGCCTTTCCAACGCACAGATGGGTGTCACTGACACCCAGTTCTGTCTCATACTTCTCCACGCCCTGCCAGCCTCCTACGAGGTTCTGGCATCCACCATCCTTGCCAGTGGCGCACCCTCCAAGCTCAAGCATGCTGAAATAATTGCGCGCATTGTTTCGGAGGAGGCGCGCCGCTCTGGCCGCTCTGGTTCCTCGCTCAATAAGGCTGCCCCTATCAAGCCAAGTGGTGGTGCCTGTAAGAAGAAGGATCACTCTCAGCTTACGTGCCATTACTGTAACAAGAAGGGGCATATCAAGCCTGACTGCAGGCAGAGGAAGAAGGATGAAGCTGCGGGGAAGCTGAAGGACACTGGCAACAAAGCTGCCAACTCTCATGTACTCGTACCTACCACCGCCTCCATTAAGGAGATCAGTGATGAACCGGCCATTGATTGGGCCGCAAATACAGTTGGAGTTGCCTTGTATGCTGCCTCGCGTGTGCGTTGGATGATGGATAGTGGTGCAACACACCACATCACACCACATCGGTCTGACTTCAAGGACTACACCCCGTGTAAAGGCGCTGTGCGCCTGGGTGATAAATCCACAATCGACCAAATCGGTGTAGGCTCCGTCGTCTTCACTACGAGCCAAGGCATTCTTATCACCCTAAGTAATGTGCTGCACCTTCCACAGGTGAAGACACGCTTCTTGTCGACGCGTGCCTTAGCACAAAAGGGTGCGGAAGTGGCCTTTGACAGTGGCTCATTTAAAATATCTGTCAGTAAAAAATGTGTAGCTGTTGGCTACTTGGAGGACAACCTCTACTGGTTGGACGCTTCAAGCATTGGCCTCAATGCTCACATCAAAAGTGCTGCCACCACTCTTGATATCTGGCATCAGCGCATGGGACACATCTCCCCTGCTGCTCTTAAGTCGTATGGTCCCTCTGCCACTACTGGCATGGACATTGACAGCTCTACTACGCACACTGCTGTGTGTCGTGGGTGCGAGTTAGGCAAATCCACTCGCCAACCCTTCTCTGCGTCCTCCACCAAGAGGACAACCCGTATCTTTGAGATTGTACACAGTGACCTCGCCGGTCCAATGCAAACTCAGTCCCTACAAGGCTCCGCGTACACCGCCACCTTCATAGACGACCACTCCAAGCATGCAGTGGTGTATTTCATTAAGTCGAAGGATCAGTTTGTGAAAGCGCTGCAGATGTATTTGGCCTGGGGTGAAACCCAGACGTCCCATAAACTGCGCGCACTCCACTCTGACCGCGGAGGCGAGTACATGGCGAGCCAAGTACAGGACATTCTCAAGCAGAGAGGGATAGAGCATCACCTCACGATGCCAGGTTCACCACAGTCGAACGGGAAAGCCGAGCGGTTCAACCGCACCATTACGGATAAGGCAATGGCCATGCTTCACACAGCAGGCATGTCTAAAGGCTTCTGGGAGCATGCTATGAGCACTGCGGTACACATCTATAACCGCTCTCCCACCCGTACGCTCAAGTGGCGCACACCTTATGAGCTCTGGTACTCTGGCAAGGTACCAGATGTCTCACATTTACGCGTCTTTGGATGCAAGGGGTACATGCACGTACCCGCTGATAAGCGTCGCAAATTGGATGCGAAGGCTATTGAAGTCACGCTTATTGGGTTTGAGCCCGAATCAAAGGGCTATAAGCTCTGGGACCGCCAAACCCGCTCTGTCCGCTTGTCCAGGGATGTGACATTCAACGAGAGTAGCTTCCCGTCCCTCCAGGGTGTTGAGCCACACCCACAACCTTCTCAAGTGGCCTCACAACCACTACCTCCACCAGTGATTGCCGTACCTAGCACGTCGGCGTTACCACCACAGCGAGCACCCTCCCCTGCACACTCAGATAGTAGTGAGGAGGAGGATGTTGAGGATATACTAGACCCCAAACAAGAGCGTCCCCACACGCCACCACCACCTGCACCACCCACTCTTCCTGTTACACCTAAGCGAGAGCAGCCCACTCCCACTTCGCCACCACCGCGTCAAAGCGCAACGCGCATTATGCGCCATGTCCCTCCTCCTTCCCCAGATATGCCGGGAGGTTTTGAGGACCGTGCACAGCGTAGTCAGCTGTTGCGTGAGATGGACAATGCGCCTAGACGCTCTGCCCGTGCACCTGTGCCCAATCCCCGCTATTTCTCAGCGGACAATGTGGCCATGCGCGGCAGACGGTTGGGATATGCGGAGCTGTTAGCTGCAGCTTACATAGGAAGAGACCCTGCATCTTACGCAGAAGCCATGCGGTCTGTGGATGCAGATGAGTGGACTAAGGCGTGTCAGTATGAGATGGACGCACTTGCCCATAACGGCACATGGGAGTTAGTAGATCTCCCGCCTAATCGCAAGGCAGTAAAATCCAAATGGGTCTTCAAGCTCAAAGCGGATGGCCGCTACAGAGCTCGCTTGGTGGCTAAGGGGTTTACGCAAATCCCTGGCATTGATTTTGATGAAACCTTCTCTCCCATCGCACGATTCGAGTCGCTGAGATTACTTCTGGCGTTGGCCGCGCTGGAGGACTGGCACATCCATCAGATGGATGTCAAGTCTGCGTTCCTCAATGGCGTGCTTGACGAGGAGATTTACATGGAGCAACCACAAGGGTTCATCACCACTGGTGCAGAGACGAAGGTGTGTCGCCTAGTCAAGGCGATATATGGTCTCAAACAAGCCTCCCGTGCATGGAACTTGCAATTCCATGGAGTGTTACTTGCACTCGGCTTCAAGCGGACGTTTGCCGATGCCGGCGTATATGTGTTGCCTCAACGAGAGGGGGATGATCCACTCTTCGTTATCGTTTACGTTGACGACATCACTATATTGGGTGCCTCGCTGGAGAGGATTAAGCGTTTGAAGTCAGATCTTTCTGAACGCTACAAGATGACAGATCTCGGGGAGATAGAGTCCTATCTTGGTATGCGCATTGTGCGCGACCGCTCCCTCAGACGCATCGAGATAGATCAGTCTGGCTATGTCAAGGATGTCCTTGAACGCTTTGGCATGTCTGATGCCACTCCACACTCCACACCCTTGCCCGCTGGTGCTGACGAGCACCTTCATAAATATACGGGTCAGGCTACTGCCTCTGACATTATGCACTACCAGTCACTCATTGGTAGTCTGCTGTACGTTCAGATTGGTACTAGACCGGACATTTCCTTCGCTGTGTCACGTCTGGCGCAGTATGCAGCGAATCCTTCACCTCAACATCTGCGACTTGCGCAATATGTTCTGGCTTACTTAGTAGGCACTGTGGACATGCGGATAGTCTATGATGGCGCCAGTGGAGACGGCCTTCATGGCTACTCTGATTCTTCCCTGGGTGACCAGGTTGACGACAGACACTCCACTTCGGGTTATGTGTTCCTTTTAGCCAATGGTGCAATAAGCTGGTCTTCGCGAAAGCAAAAGACAGTGGCCCAAAACACTACAGAGGCGGAATACATGGCCATGACCGATGCGGCCAACCAAGCCGCTTGGTATCAGAGCTTCCTTGCGGAACTCGGGTACGAGGTCGACGACCCCATCCCACTACATGGTGACAACAAGGGTGCCATTGACTTGGCCTTGAACCCTGTCACTGGGAGGCGATCGAAGCACATTGCCATTAGGCATCATGTCATAAGGGAGTACATCGAAAAGGGGACCATCACCCTTATTAGAACCCCCACTGCGGAAATGGTTGCGGACGGCTTCACCAAGTCACTTGCGCGTGTCCTGCTGCAGCAACACAATACTGACATGGGCTTGTGCTAGTCCCAGATTGCTGATCACGGGGAGATGTTGATAAGTGACCTGTGCGCACTTAGCGGCTCAATGGACACGCAGATAACGGACTGCTTTAGATAAGATATATTGGACTTATGTAGATTAGATTATTATGATCTTTACAATCTCAGACTTTCTTATCTATGACATCACTGTACAATGACATCATGGACTCCTCTGGACTCCTATTGTATTTCGTCCTTGTACTCACTTCCTTTGTTTTATCTTTATTGTGATGTCACTATGATATCATAGTCTAGCCTTCCCTTGTTCTTTGCGCTCTTGTTCTCCTTCTGCACACTCCTTTGTGTCCCTCTGTAGAACAACGCTCCTTGTATTATGTGACTCTCTGTTACTTCTGTTGTACTAGTGTCACTCCTGTATTTTGTATAAGTAGTACAGCTTGTACGCTCCTGGTCCACATCAGTTCTCATCTGTTGTGTGCCAGGTATGTCTCCACTTCTCTAATGTAACATCAGTTCTCATCTGTTGTGTGCCAGACACTCTATCTGCTTCACTGCAAGTTTACTCTGTTGCTGCTCTCCAGACACCCTTCATATCTCACCACAGTCTCCTTTGTCCACTGTGAGTATGATCTCTATGTGCTCTGTTCATCAGAACCATCTTGCGCTGCGTAGTTTATCAATGAGCTCAGGGATTAATGGCAATGGGGCGGCGTTTTTGATCGTAATATCGTTTAATGCTCGATAATCTTGTACTGGGCGTAACTTGCCGTCTTTCTTATCTATAAAGAAGAAGGGGCTGGCCATGGGTGACTTGGAAGGGCGAATATATCCCCTTTGTAGGTGATCCGTGATATAAATCTTCAATGCTTCTGATTCTTTGGGCGTAAGACGATAGATGGAGCAATTCTTCATGGTGGCTCCAGGTTTCAATTCTATGGCATGGTCCCATGGCTGGTGCTGTGGTAGTCTTTGGGAGGCTGTCTCGCTAAATACCTTAGCGTACTGTGAAAACTGGGCTGGGATGTGTTCCGTGGATGTCTTGGGTGCTGTTCTAGCTGCAATTTCTGTGCTTGTGGTGGTCTTGGCTCTAATGAGTATATCTTCTTCCTTGGTTTCTTGATGTAGGTACAGGAACGGCTCCATGGCTTCTTGACTAAAGGCAGGTTCACCTGTGTCTTGGTATTCTTCCGTGGTTTGTAAAACATTGATCGTGGTTGTTCGTGTCTGCGGCTTCTTGGCTGTAATAACTAGGGACTTGGTGGATAGTGTGCAGGTCTTGGGGCATCTTGTGAAGGCGAGTTGTGGCGTGGCCCAGTTAACTTCTGGGTTGTGTGCTTTGAGCCAGTCTGTTCCTAGGATGATATCGTGGTCGCCTAGCGTGGTTACGTAGAGTTCAGCACATTCGTCGTGGTATTCTCCATCGGAAGTCTTTATCCGGATTGTCTGGATAGTAGTATATCGAACTGATCCTTGTTTGTTCAGTGTTCCATCCACATTCCGTACTGGAAGTGGGTTAACTAGGGTTCTGAGAGTTAGGTTATTCCTCTTGGCAAAGTCTTGATCTATGATGATTCCTTCTGCGCTGCTGTCTAGTAAAGCCCGTGCACTGATTTCTCGACCGGTTTTCTTTCCTACTAGAGTGATTCTGAGCGTAATTGAGGGTGATCGTCTATTCCGTATCGTATCACCGGGTACAGGCTCAGAATCTAATGTCTCTAGTAATGAGTATCCTTGGGTAAAACTATGGTTGGCCACTCGTAAAGCCCTAACTGACAGTGCTTCAGTAGGGTAGTTTAAAAATCCTCTGGAAGGGGGGCTGATTGAGGGCGTGGAATCGTGATGTGTGCTGGGGGACTGTGATACATTGCCGCTATCTGGGCAGGGTGATCTTTGGGGGGATCCTTGTAGGATTCTTCTTGAGTTAGGGTCGCGCGTGCCCTAAAGTCTGACCGCTGATTACTGGGTCTTCCATTCCCTTGTCCTTGTCGTTGGGAGCTATTCCTGGTCCGGCAGTCCTTGGCTCGGTGGTTCGGCTTTCCGCAATAAAAACAGAGCTTCTCCTTGAAGCGTCGATCTTTTTCTTCCTTGGTTATTCTGCCTGCTTGCTGAGGTCTTATACTCGTGGCTGTGGTGGCGTTGATGTGAGCGCCGTCTTCTTCGGCGTACATGGCCCTATTTCTTGGCCCTTGAAGTCTTTGTCCTGTGAATGCTGGGTTACTGTAGAGACGCCATACGCGGTCGAATTCTCTTGCTAGTTCGACCAATTTGTCTAGGGTTGTGGGCTGTGGTGATACACCAATAATCTTCTGGTGTAGAGCTGCAGGGAGTGCCTTTCTAAAGGCGAACATCTTGGTTTCTTTGTTTGCACCTGATCTGGACGCGTACGTGGACCATTCTTGGTACCAATCATTGAAGGGCCGATTTCCCATACGACAGGAGTACATGAGGTTGGTTGATTCTAACTTGGTGTGTGATGGAATGAAGTGTTTCTTGAACGCGTCTCTGAAATCGTTCCAGGTGCCAAAATCTATGGGCGTGGCTGTGAGGGCTTTGGTCTGCTGATCTTGGGCCCAATCTCCTGCTGGGGTACCAATCTTGAAGTGCGTTAAGGCAGCCGATACGCGCTTGCCTTCGTTGGTGTACGTGGATTCATTGAGATAGTAGTAGTTTTCAACACTACTCCAAAAGGCTTCTGCCTTGTCTTGTTTGCCATCGAATGGTTCTGGTGGTGTTCCTAATAACTTGGTGCCTCCTCCTGAAGCCATGGTGCTTGTTACTGGGGGTGTCGGTGGTGGAGAAGGGGATTGACTCTTGGTACCAAAAAGCTTTGGTTGTCTTGGCGTGAACAGTGGATAACTTGGTTGACTGGATGGTCCTGGGGTACTTGGGAGTGCGCCTGGTAGCTTTCCTGCTGATGGTGACTGGGGGGTGTGTGTTCCTGATAAACTAGCTAATACTGAGGCGACGGTCTTGGTGGTTTTGTCTAGGAGGCCTGATACTTCTGCCTGTTCTGTCTCTGAATTCTCTTGGTCTGTACTTGGCGGTGGAGATAAGTCTGATCCTTCTTGGTCAGAGTCTGGGAAGACTACTCTTCTGTTGTTCTTGTAGACCCAAAGTTCTCGTTTGGTCGACCAACGGACTTCCTTTCCGTTGTACTTGGCTGTGAGATTGCGGTGATCGTACGATCCTTTGTCAAATTTGCTATATCCTGGGTAAGCGTCTTCAAAATCGTCTTTGCTGACAGTGTCGTCTGTCCCAAAGAATTTCCACGGGAACTTCCCGTTTGGGCTCGTGAGTTCTTCTGTGTTCCAGATAACGTGGATTAGATTATCGTCAAGGGAGAAGAAGGGGTTCTTGAAGTAGATGGGGACTCTTGCTAGTTCTTCAGGGGTAAGATCTCTAGTGTTTTGTCCTGGTTGATTGCTCATTCACTAGAGCGTCTTTGTAGTCTTGATACGGTCCAACCGTCTGAGTCCCAGGCGTAAAAGATTTTATACCCTGGTTGTAGTGTTATCCCGTGAGTTGCACTTGGTCGTTGGCTAGATCGAATCCAACAGTATTCTTCAAATATCCCATAATGCGATATTAAGACACTAGATCTCCACAAGAGTCCTTGGAACCCTACTGGGTCTGTGGTGATGTCGCGGATGTTGTTGACTGTGTGCTGGAGGTTTAGGGGAACTCCGTGTCTCTGGAATATGAGTTGACAGTGCTGCTTGAAGGTCTGTAATTCTCTGGGGTTTTTTGTGGGTAATGTTCTTGATATGAAGGGTACTTCTGGGAGGTGGTAATACGTGGGTTGGGTTGCTAGGAATTGTCCTTCTTCACTACTAGTGGAGGGTTGACGAACGACTGGGGGAAGCTCGTGATAACTTGGATACGTGGGGGTCGCTTGAACTGGGTTACTTGGACGTGTACTTGTTGCTTGATTTACTCTCCTAATGTCTCTATTAGGGATTACTGGAGGGTGTTCTTCTGGAGAGGGAATAGGTGTATCCCTTCTTATAAACTGGTTTCGTTGTCTTCGGCTTCTGTGACGTTGGGATACTTGTTGAGATGCCAGGGTGATAGCCCAATCAAGTGCGCTTTCTGCCAGGGTGATTTAAACAAGAAACCTTCTATATTCTTTCTCTAGAAGGTAGATACGCTTGGCCAGGAGCCCACAATACTACACTAGGTGGAGTAGGTGGGGTATTGGGACGATAACCGCAGTCGCAAACTTCTTTACTACACCAACAAACTGAATTACTGACCCACGGGTTGGAAGGTTCTCCCCAACCGTCTAGAGAGTCAGAAGGTGTAGTGGGACTTGGGGGACTGCTAGGCGGCAAGAAGCTATCGTTGTTTTGTTCTTCTTCGTTGATTTCTAAGCGGGCCACGAATTCAGGGTCGTCTGGGGTGGCTGGTGGCTGGTGGAAAATTCGTGGATTGATTATGTCGTGATCTGGATTTTCTAGGGTGGTTTCCCACACTTGATCCCACTTGAGGGTGTATTCTCTACCTTCGGTGATTACTGGCTGTGACCCGAAGGGGGTAGTCTCGATACGAATTTCTTGGAAAGATATTTGGACTTGTTCGTAGTCCAACCGGAAGCGTTCGAGGAAGTAATGACGTTCGCCGCGTAGGAGGTTTTGGATGAGGTCCTGTCTTCTTGGGGGGTTGAGGTGGACGAACCAAAAGTAATCTTCTTTATACCACAGAAGAAGGGATTCGACAGGAGAGCCGTGGATATCGCAAGTCTTCGCTAGGTGCCAATAGAGAAGCTGCTCTTGGGCTAGGTCGGCGAGTCGTGCTAGGCTGCCCGAAATGAAGTCTTGAAACTGGGATAACTTGAGTGTTCTTCCGAAGGGGAGGATTTCTTCTAATTTCTTGAGTACTTGGGTGTTGTCACTCCACACTTCGATGGTGTTTGAGTGGGCGAGATTGTAAAGAGTGCTTGGGGGATAGTACAACTGAAGTTGTCGTTCTCTGTGGGTTTCAAAGAGTGCTTGAGAGCGTCTTACTTGCTCTTGTTCAGAGATTTGGGTCGGGAAACGATAGGACACTAAACCCCTTTTTATTTCGTACCAGACAACCAACTAACTACAACACTTACTCGTATAGTAAGTGATTATAGTTCCTGTTGGTCTGGGTAGGTGGAAATAAACAAGAAGGGGTCAGCCGGTATACGTGGTGTAAAGCAGTAGGCAAGAAGAGGGGGGCTGGTCCTAACTGCGTCTTCAAAATGGTACCCCTGGTCTATAACAAAAATGCGATCCTCCCAAAAAGCAAGATACCCGTATGTAGAAATGATTCTTCCGTCCAAGAAGTCTTGGAGTTCGAGGGTGACTAGGGTGCCGACGTACGCTTGCCTGATGACCTGGTTGAGGGGGGCGAGAGCCCGACGAATCCCTTCCCTAAAGTTGTATTTAATGGACCCAAGGGGAAGGTCTTGACTAGGTAGGTCGATGACAGCTTGGGAGCAAGCGTACAAAGGGGGAATGCCTAGAGCGATGGCCAAGGGACGGTGACGTGGGTAGAAGGTGATGTAATGTGGGGATCGGAACCGGAAAGGGGTGACACCAGGGAAGTTTGGGGGGTACGTGAGAAGGTGGTCAGTAGATGGAATCTGGGTGAGAGAGTTTTGGTAAAACTCTGTGATAGGACGCCACTCTTCTCCTTGGGGGGTCCTGAACGTTTATGAACTGGTGAGGGTGGGGGCTGGTGGTGACGTTTATGCAAGACGGGGGGTGAATCAGGGGAGCAGGAGGGGGAATATTTTCCTGATTTTCGTCGGGGAGGTCCTGGTCAGGGGTGTCGATGCGGGGGACACCTTCAGCTACACGATTGTAGTTGATAGGTGAGTCTGGGGTGGCGAGGCGAGGGGGCAGGGACGTGGACCGTGGGCGAGGCGAGACAAGACGAACGGAGGGAGATGGGAGATCCGAGAGGGGCGATAATGGGCCCGAGCAAAGGGGACTGAAAAACTTGTACCGGGTCAGGGTACACAAGTTCCGGGGACGGGGAGCGAGGGACGAGGGGGGCACCGGATCGAACAGCTACTTGGGTCCAGATGTCAAAATCCGGGGACGCGGGGCGAGTGATGGGGGGACGGGGCACCGGAGACGGGAGTGTAATCTTCGTCAAGTAAAACGTACTCGACGGTGGGGGAGGCCTCTGCGTAAGAGAGGGGGGTAGCAGGGCGTGGTGTCGGGGGGGCGAGAGAGGACTGGGGATGAGGGCGCCGTAAAGGCAGCCGGACCTTGAGGTTGAGCGACTTGCTCAACTTGGACAGGGAGGGGGGTGTTCAACCCCACCGGAGACAAAGGAAATGTGAGAGGAGAAGAGGGGGGGAAGGCGACGACGAGGGGGGCCGCTATACTGGGGCTCCCACGAGGTATAGTAAGAACTGGAATCGCCGTCCCAGTGACCAAAATCGTCTCCGAAATCAGACACTATCAAGGAGCGTCCAGGTCGATGGTGAGACTGTCCAAGTGTGATGAACACTCACTCAGAGTG
>JAKELL010000731.1:0-12324 GCA_021524915.1 Lactarius akahatsu | reverse complement strand
TAATTTGCTCTTGTTCAGGGATTTGAGTCGGACGGAAATGGGACACTAAACCCCTTTTTATTTCGTACCAAATAACCAACTAACTACAACACTTACTCGTATAGTAAGTGATTATAGTTCCTGTTGGTCTGGGTAGGTAGAAATGAACAGGAAGGGGTCAGCAGGTATACGTGGCGTAAAACAATAGGCAAGGAGGGGGGGGCTGGTCCTGACTGCGTCCTCAAAATGATATCCCTGGTCTACAACGAAAATTCGGTCTTCCCAAAATGCGAGGTACCCGTAAGTAGAAATAATTCTCCCGTCCAAAAAGTCCTGGAGTTCAATGGTGACGAGAGTGCTGACGTATGCTTGCCTTATGACCTGATTGAGGGGGGCGAGAGCCCGACGAATGCCTTCCCGGAAGTTGTACTTGATGGATCCAAGGGGAAGGTCCTGACTGGGGAGGTCGATAACAGCCTGGGAGCAAGCGTACAGAGGGGGAATACCAAGGGCAATAGCTAGGGGCTGGTGACGAGGGTAGAATGTGATATAGTGGGGCGACCGGAACCAGAAGGGGGTGACACCAGGGAAGTTTGGGGGGTATGTGAGAAGGTGGTCAGTGGACGGGATCTGGGTGAGGGAGTGTTGATAAAACTCCGAGATGGGGCACCACTCTTCTCCTTGGGGAGTCTGGACGTTGATGAACTGGTGGGGGTGAGGACCGGTGGTGACGTTTACGCAGGACGGGGGGCGAATCAAAGGAGCAGGAGAGGGGATGTTCTCCTGGTCTTCGTGGGGAAGCTCGTTGTCGGGGGTGTCAATACGGGGGACGCCTTCTGCTACGCGATTGTAGTCGATAGGCGAGTCGGGAGTGGCTGGGCGAGCGGGGAGCGACGAGGACCGAGGACGAGGCGAGACAAGGCGAACTGATGGGGAGGGGAGATCGGAGAGGGGCGACAGGGGCCCGAGCAGGGGGGAACGAAATACTTGAACCGGATCTGGGTACACCAGTTCCGGGGACGGGGAGCAAGGGACGAGGGGGGCGCCAGATCGAACGGCTACTTGAGACCGGATGTCAAAATCCGGGGATGGGGACGAGGGGCGAGAGACCGGGTTGTAGTTTTCGTCGAGTAGGACGAACTCAACGTCAGGGGAGGCCTCTGTGTATGAGAGGGGGGTAGCAGGGCGCGGTGTCGGGGGGCGAGAGGAAACCGGGGACGAGGGCGCTACGAAAGCAGCCGGGCCTTGGGGGAGAGCGACTTGCTCAACTTGGGCGAGGGGGGTGTTCAACCCCACCGGAGACAAGGGAAATGTGAGAGGCGAGGAGGGGGAGAGGCGACGACGAGGGGGGCCACGATACTGGGGCTCCCACGAGGTGTAATATGAACTAGAATCACCGTCCCAGTGACCGAAATCTTCTCCGAAATCAGACACTATCAAGGAGCGTCCAGGTCAGATGATGAGACTGTCCAAGTGTGATGAACACTCACTCAGAGTGCTCGTGCAGGACACTTGGCTGACGAGGAACGCGAGGGATGATGAAGAAGGCTGGGAAAACTTGGAAGAACTTGGCTAGAACAAGGATAACGATGAGGTTGCGAATCCAAGCTATGGTGATAGCGAAGAAAGGCGCTAGAGGGTTATCCAAGTGGGAGTCACAAGTGGACAGTCTGAGGGACTGTCCGTTCTATTGCTCTAGCTTATATACCTGGGTACATGGTCTGTGCGTACTTTAGGGGAGGCTTACTACTTCCCACAGGTGCTGTGCAATGGAAGGTTCTGGAAGGGTTCTAAGTATATCAACCAATCAGAATAATCATAGGTATCGTACGACTGCTCCGCAGTCGATTGTGCAAGATTGCGCCATAGTGGTGTGACTGCTCCGCAGTCCAATAGGATTAATCCAAAGAGTGGTACGACTTTCAGTCGTCAGGTGACTTGATAAACATAGGATAATCACGTGACCAGTCACGTGACCGTCGGAGTACGAATTTGGAACTCCGACTTCGGATTTCCCCTTTAGGAAATTGATTACATAAGACTGGGCTGGCGCGGACCGGTCTTAGACGCTCGAGTCACGACCCAAGTTTTACAGGTTCGTGACATCCTCCTCCTCACTACTGCTGGAGTGTGCAGGGGAGGGAACTCGCTGTGGTGGTAACGCCGACGTGCTAGGTACGGCAATTACTGGTGGAGGTAGTGGTTGTGACACCACTTGAGAAGGTTGTGGGTGTGGCTCAGCACCCTGGAGGGACGGGAAGCTGCTCTCGTCAAATGTCACATCCCTGGACAATCTGACAGAGCGGGTTTGGCGGTCCCAAAGCTTATAGCCCTTAGATTCAGGCTCAAACCCAATAAGCGTGACCTCAATGGCCTTCGCATCCAATTTGCGACGCTTATCAGCGGGTACGTGCATGTACCCCTTGCATCCAAAGACGCGCAGATGTGAGACATCTGGTACTTTGCCAGAGTACCAGAGCTCATAAGGTGTGCGCCACTTAAGTGTACGGGTGGGGGAGCGGTTGTAGATGTGTACCGCAGTGCTCATAGCGTGCTCCCAGAAGCCTTTAGACATGCCAGCTGTGTGGAGCATGGCCATTGCCTTGTCTGTAATGGTGCGGTTAAACCGCTCGGCTTTCCCGTTCGACTGTGGTGAACCTGGCATCGTAAGGTGATGCTCTATCCCTCTCTGCTTGAGAATGTCCTGCACTTGGCTAGCCATGTACTCGCCGCTGCGGTCAGAGTGGAGTGCGCGCAGTTTATGGGACGTCTGGGTTTCACCCCAGGCCAAATACATCTGCAGCGCTTTCACAAACTGATCCTTCGACTTAATGAAGTATACCACTGCGAACTTAGAGTGGTCGTCTATGAAGGTGGCAGTGTAGGCTGAGCCTTGCAGGGACTGAGTTTGCATAGGACCAGCTAGGTCACTGTGCACAATCTCAAAGATACGGGTTGTCCTTTTGGTAGAGGACGCAGAGAAGGGTTGGCGAGTGGATTTGCCTAACTCGCACCCATGACACACACCAGTGTGCGTGGTAGAGCTGTCAATGTCCATGCCAGTAGTGGCAGAGGGACCGTACGACTTGAGAGCAGCAGAGGAGATGTGTCCCATGCGCTGATGCCAGATATCAAGAGTGGTGGCAGCACTTTTGACGTGAGCATTTAGGCCAATGCTTGAAGCGTCCAACCAGTATAGGTTGTCCTCCAAGTAGCCAACAGCTACACAACTTTTGTTGACAGATATTTTAAAAGAGCCACTGTCAAAGGCCACTTCCGCACCCTTTTGTGCTAGTGCACGCGTTGACAAGAAGCGTGTTTTCACCTGTGGTAGGTGCAGCACATTGCTTAGGGTGATAGGAATGCCCTGGCTCGTAGTGAAGACGACGGAGCCTACACCAACTTGGTCGATTGTGGACTTATCCCCTAGGCGCACACTGCCTTGACATGGGGTATAGTCCTTGAAGTCAGACCGATGTGGTGTGATGTGGTGTGTTGCACCACTGTCCATCATCCAACGCACACGCGAGACAGCATACAAGGCAACTCCAACTGTATTTGCGGCCCAATCAATGGCCGGTTCATCACTGATCTCCTTAATGGAGGCGGTGGTAGGTACAAATACATGAGAGTTGGCAGCCTTGTTGCCAGTGTCCTTCAACTTCCCTGCAGCTTCATCCTTCTTCCTCTGCCTGCAGTCAGGCTTGATATGCCCCTTCTTGTTACAGTAGTGGCACGTAAGCTGAGAGTGATCCTTCTTCTTACGGGCACCACCACTAGGCTTGATAGGGGCAGCCTTATTGAGCGAGGAACCAGAGGGGCCAGAGCGGCGCGCCTCCTCCGAAACAATGCGCGCAATTATTTCAGCGTGCTTGAGCTTGGAGGGTGCGCCACTGGCAAGGATGGTGGACGCCAGAACCTCATAGGAGGCTGGCAGGGCGTGGAGGAGTATGAGACAGAATTGGGTGTCAGTGACACCCATCTGTGCGTTGGTGAGGCCGACCCGCAGCTCATTGAGTTTGGCCAATTGTGAGGCCATGGGCACGGAGTCGTCGAGGTGGGCTTGAGTTAACTGGATCCACAAATTAAAAATGGTGGTGCTGCCCGAAGCACCAGCATACACATCCTTCAGTTTGTCCCACTTCGCAGCGAAGGTGGGGTAGGCATATGGGTCGGCAATGAGGGAGTAGACGTCTGGTTTAAGATATAGGCGGAGGTACGCCTTGGACCGACGCTGGATGGATTCCCATTCTTCAGGGGGGACTCCAGTGGGCGGGGTGTGACAGGTGAACACATCCTCAGCCTCATGTAGAGTGAGGATGGCCTCAAGTGTCCCAGACCATTCGTTCCAGTGACTCCCATCGAATTGCTCGAGGTGAATGCCAGAAGGCATGCCGAAGGTTGTGGAGTACGCATTGGCAATGCGTGTTGAGGGTGTGGACCCAGAAGTGATTGGGGGCAGGCCGGTTGAGGCACCTGCCGTGGCTCCTGCAGCCACACTAGTGGTGGCAACACCAGTGGGCGAGGCAGCGCGAGAAGAGGTGGCAGACATGGGGATGATTTATCTGTCGCCGAGGAGCAGTCAGCGACAGTGCTTCTAACAGTTTGCAAGATATGATGGGGGATACCACTCCTGTCTGTGAATCTGTAAGGCCAGAACGCTAACGCGTCCTGCCTCCTGTGGTATGCCAGTGATACAAGGGCTAGGCCCAGGATGGAAGATCCCTTTGCCATACTAGGAGCCAGCTGCCAGCCAGGATGTGTCTAGGACACGGCTCACTAGTTTGCGTCAGGGGGATATGGAATGAATGCTTTCAGAGCCCAAGGCTGTCTACCTCAGCCTCCTCGGCCTGTTGGTTGCCTCATCGCCACAAGTGGCTTTACTGAATCCTTTCCCATTGCCGCTACAAGGCAGGTATCTGGTTGCAGAACACCATAGTGGTGAACACCCCCCAGAGTCTGAACCAGGTTTTACACTCCCATGGTGAGGAGATCCTGCGCCCAGTGTGGAGCACCAGAGACAGCTGGCACTAAGCTCCACAATGCACAGCCCAGTGGGCCATGCACACCTGGATATGTATTAAGGGGCTACCAGACCCAATCTCCTTGCGCATAGCGCAGGGGCTAGGAAAACAGTAGGGGTGAAAGTAGGGCTACTGGGCAGTACATGAACAGGAGGTTCCTCAGCAGAGACCACTGGCGCCCCAGTGTCTACTGCCTTGGGCAAGGCTGGTGAGGCCCCAGACAGACCTTAGCCTGGTGTGTGATCCTAAGAACACAGTGACCAGCCAAGTGGAGTGGGTAGGGCACCAGGGCCCATAACCTGATGAACAGCGCACATGAAGGGACTATACTCACAGTGACAAAGTAGACTGTGGTGAGATACAGAGGGTGGCTGGAAGCAGCAACAGAGTAATCTTTGCAAGTGAAGCAGAGGTAGTGTCTGGCACACAACAGATGAGAACTGATGTTTATATATATGAGAGAAGACATACCTGGCACACAACAGATGAGAACTGATGTGGACCAGGAGCGTACAAGCTACACTACTTATACAAAATCACAAGGTGACGCAGGTAACACTGGGTCACAGTAAATACAAGGATCATTTGTTCTTTAGACGGACAAAGGAGTCGACGTTCTGAGAACAAGGTACAAAAGAACAAGAAGAATCTAGACTAATGATATCATACTGACATCATAATAAGGATAGAACAAAGGGAAACTACAAGAGCGTTGGGAACAACGCAAAGTCCGGATTCTATGATGTCATAGTGTACAGTGATGTCATAGATAAGTAAGTACAACAAGTCCGAGATTGTGTGATCATAATAATCTAATCTACATGAGTCCTGTATATCTTATCTACAGCAGTCCATATCTGATTGTCCTTTGAGCCGCTAAGTGCGCAAGGGTCACTTATCAACACCTCGGTAGAGCGGACTTAGCTGGGTACGAACCTTATGTACCTGCTTGTATATATACCAGTAGCGTTTCGTACTCAAGTCCCCAGACTTGAGTTACTTAGCAATACCAGCTAGTACCTTGGGAACTCTGCTCTGCGCTTCTAAGACTATCCTCTTATCTTGTGCATCACCGTTCTCGCTGCGCCTCTTCGAGCGTACGCCTTTGACCGATCCAAGTCTCCTTAGTCATCATCTGCGACTACAACCCCCTGACCTTGCTCTTTCGTTATGCCGTCTGCTGGTAAACCCAGAGTCACGCGCCGCCCCGCTGGTGGCGTTACACTGACACTCGGTTTGCCCTCACAGAAACATAATATGTTGAATGCCCTCACTTCTCTGGTCCCAGTGCTTGATGGCACTAATTACCAAGAGTGGGCACAGGTGATGGAAGCCTATCTCATGTCCATGGACTTGTGGGAGTATGCCAATGGAGACAAATCTGAACCTGCTGTCTCTAACCCTCCTACCGATGCCGAGCATGCTGTGCACAAGACTTGGAAGAGTGGCAATCAAAAGCCCTCACCAATCTTATCCTGCGCATTGTCATGGATGCGTACATTATTTTCCTTATTTTTCTGTATTTATACGGAATCATCTGAGGAAGATATAAAGGGCCAAAGTACGAGATTTCGTCAGTCACATGTTGCCGCCATGTGCACCTTCAAGCACGTGACCCTGGGATAGTTGCACCCTTAACGGGACAACATAATCTGGTCACACCCATTTACGTATGGACTCATACGATTGGTAGATAAGGAAGGTTTTACTCAGCAAGACAAGGCATTGCATCAGCGCTATGACAAGTGCATCAGTCAGCACAATAGATAGCGCTATTATCAGACACGACGTGTCAGCCCCTGAGTCATAAAGTCTTACTGTACACTTAGTAATAGTGTTTAGACTCTGTTCAAGCTCAGCCTCAGTAGCGTATATAAACACTCCTGTAGCGTCCTGAGTGGAACCAACTTGTCCTCTTGGTTCTCCACTCAGGTACGCATTCCCTTGTAGCTCCTTACTCTTCCAAATCTAACTTGTCCTCTTGGTTCTGATGAACAGCGCACATGAAGGGATCATACTCACAGTGAACTGGTGACTGTGGTGAGATATGAAGGTGAGCTTGAAGCAGCAACAGAGGGATCTTGTAAGCGAAGCAGAGTGATAGTCTGGCACACAACAGATGAGAACTGATGTTTATACAAGAGAGGGAAACATACCTGGCACACAACAGATGAGAACTGATGTGGTCCAGGAGCGTACAAGCTACACTACTTATACAAAAATACAGAGTGACGCAGGTAACAGCTGGTCACAGTAAATACAAGACACATTGTTCTACAAGTGGACAAAGGAGTGTACTGTTCTGGAGAACAAGGCATATAGAACAAGGAAAGTCTGGAACATGATATCATAGTGACATCATGATAAAGATAACAACAAGGATCAGAGTACAAGGACGAAATACAAGGGGAGTCCAGAGGAGTCCATGATGTCATTGTACAGTGATGTCATAGATAAGAAAGTCCGAGATTGTAAAGATCATATACAGTATAATCTAATCTACATAAGTCCAATATATCTTATCTAAAGCAGTCCGTTATCTGCATGTCCATTGAGCTGCTAGATGCGCTCAGGTCACTTATCTGATGAACAGCGCACATGAAGGGATCATACTCACAGTGAACTGGTGACTGTGGTGAGATATGAAGGTGAGCTTGAAGCAGCAACAGAGAGATCTTGCAAGTGAAGCAGAGTGATAGTCTGGCACACAACAGATGAGAACTGATGTTACATTGGAGAGGTGGAGACATACCTGGCACACAACAGATGAGAACTGATGTGGACCAGGAGCGTACAAAGTACTCTACTTATACTGCAACAGGGGGTGACGCTGGTAACAGCAGGTCACAGTAAATACAAAGCGCATTGTTCTGTACACGGACAAAGGAGTGGACTAGAAAGAGAACAAGGCATAGAGAACAAGAAGAGTCCAGACTATGATATCATAGTGACATCACAATAGAGATAAGAACAAAGGAAAGTACATAGACGTAGTACAAGGGTAATCCAGAGTGGTCCATGATGTCATGTACATATGTGATGTCATAGATAAGAGAATACAAGAAGTCCGAGATTGTAAAGATCAAAAATAGTCTAATCTACAAGTCCTGTATATCTAATCTAAAGCAGTCCGTTATCTGCGTGTCCATTTGAGCCGCTAAGTGCGCAAGGGTCACTTATCAACATCTCCCTGTGATCAGCAATCTAGGACTAGCACAAGCCCATGTCTATATTGTGTTGGTGCAGCAGGACACGTGCTAGCGACTTAGTGAAGCCGTCCGCAACCATTTCTGCAGTAGGGGTTCTAATAAGGGTTATGGTCCCCTTTTCAATGTACTCCCTAATGACATGATGCCGTATGGCAATGTGCTTCGATCGCCTCCCAGTGACAGGGTTCAAGGCCAAGTCAATGGCACCCTTATTGTCACCATGCAGTGGGATGGGGTGGTCGACTTCGTACCTGAGTTCCATAAGGAAGCTCTGATACCATGCGGCTTGGTTGGCCGCGTCGGTCATGGCCATGTATTCCGCCTCTGTAGTGTTTTGGGCTACAGTCTTTTGCTTTCGCGAAGACCAGCTTATTGCACCATTGGCTAACAAGAACACATAACCGGAAGTGGAGTGTCTATCATCAGCCTGGTCACCCAGGGAAGAATCAGAGTAGCCATGAAGGCCATCTCCACTGGCACCATCATACACTATGCGCATGTCCACAGTTCCCACTAAGTAGGACAGAACATATTGCGCAAGCCGCAGATGTTGAGGTGAAGGATTTGCTGCATACTGCGCCAAACGTGATACAGCAAAGGAAATATCTGGCCTAGTGCCAATCTGAACGTACAGCAGACTACCAATGAGTGACTGATAGTGCGTAATGTCAGAGGCAGTGGCCTGACCCGTATATTTATGAAGGTGCTCGTCAGCACCAGCAGGTAAGGGTGTGGAGTGTGGAGTGGCATTTGACATGCCAAAGCGTTCAAGGACATCCTTGACATAGCCAGACTGATCTATTTCAATGCGTCTGAGGGAGCGGTCACGCACAATGCGCATACCAAGATAGGACTCTATCTCCCCGAGATCTGTCATCTCATAGCGTTCAGCAAGATCTGACTTTAAACGCTTAATCCTCTCCAAAGAAGCACCCAAAATTGTGATGTCGTCAATGTAAACGATAATGAAGAGTGGACCATCCCCCTCTCGTTGAGGCAACACATATACGCCTGCATCGGCGAACGTCCGCTTGAAGCCGAGTGCTAGGAGCACTCCATGGAATTGTAAGTTCCATGCACGGGAGGCTTGTTTGAGACCATATATCGCCTTGACAAGGCGACACACCTTCGTCTCTGCACCAGCAACGGTGAAACCTTGTGGCTGCTCCATGTATATTTCCTCATCAAGCACGCCATTGAGAAACACGGACTTGACATCCATCTGATGGATGTGCTAGTCCTCCAGCGCGGCCAACGCCAGAAGCAATCTCAGCGACTCAAATCGTGCGACGGGAGAGAAGGTTTCATCGAAATCTATGCCAGGGATCTGCGTGAATCCCTTAGCCACCAAGTGAGCTCTGTAGCGGCCATCCGCTTTGAGCTTGAAGACCCATTTGGATTTTACTGCCTTACGATTAGGTGGGAGATCCACTAACTCCCATGTGCCGTTGTGGGCAAGTGCGTCCATTTCATACTGACACGCCTTAGTCCACTCATCTGCATCTGCAGACCGCATGGCCTCTGCATAGGATGCAGGGTCTCTGCCAACATAGGCCGCAGCTAACAGTTCCGCATACCCCAGTCGTCTGCCGCGTAGTGCCACATTGTCCCCACTGTAATAGCGAGGGTTGGGCACAGGCACACGGCTAGAGCGCCTTGGTGCATTGTCCATTTCGCGCAACAGCTGACTGCGCTGTGCACGAGCCTCAAAACCTCCAGGCATATCTGGTGAGGGAGGTGGGACATGGCGCATAATGCGCGTTGCACTTTGGCACGGTGGTGGTGAGGTAGGGGTGGCTTGCTCACGCTTTGGCGTGGTGGGCAGAGTGGGCAGTGCAGGTGGTGGTGGTGGCGTGTGTGGACGCTCTTGTTTTGGGTCTAGGAGTTCTTCAACATCCTCCTCCTCACTACTGCTGGAGTGTGCAGGGGAGGGAACTCGCTGTGGTGGTAACGCCGATGTGCTAGGTACGGCAATTACTGGTGGAGGTAGTGGTTGTGACACCACTTGAGAAGGTTGTGGGTGTGGCTCAGCACCCTGGAGGGACGGGAAGCTGCTCTCGTCGAATGTCACATCCCTGGACAATCTGACAGAGCGGGTTTGGCGGTCCCAAAGCTTATAGCCCTTAGATTCAGGCTCAAACCCAATAAGCGTGACCTCAATGGCCTTCGCATCCAATTTGCGACGCTTATCAGCGGGTACGTGCATGTACCCCTTGCATCCAAAGACGCGCAGATGTGAGACATCTGGTACTTTGCCAGAGTACCAGAGCTCATAAGGTGTGCGCCACTTAAGTGTACGGGTGGGAGAGCGGTTGTAGATGTGTACCGCAGTGCTCATAGCGTGCTCCCAGAAGCCTTTAGACATGCCAGCTGTGTGGAGCATGGCCATTGCCTTGTCCGTAATGGTGCGGTTAAACCGCTCAGCTTTCCTGTTCGACTGTGGTGAACCTGGCATCGTAAGGTGATGCTCTATCCCTCTCTGCTTGAGAATGTCCTGCACTTGGCTTGCCATGTACTCGCCTCCGCGGTCAGAGTGGAGTGCGTGCAGTTTATGGGACGTCTGGGTTTCACCCCAGGCCAAATACATTTGCAGCGCTTTCACAAACTGATCCTTCGACTTAATGAAGTATACCACTGCGAACTTAGAGTGGTCGTCTATGAAGGTGGCAGTGTATGCAGAGCCTTGCAGGGATTGAGTTTGCATAGGACCGGCTAGGTCACTGTGCACAATCTCAAATATACGAGTTGTCCTTTTGGTGGAGGACACAGAGAAGGGTTGGCGAGTGGATTTGCCTAACTCGCACCCACGACACACACCAGTGTGCGTGGTAGAGCTGTCAATGTCCATACCTGTAGTGGCAGAGGGACCGTATGACTTGAGAGCAGCAGAGGAGATGTGTCCCATGCGCTGATGCCAGATATCAAGAGTGGTGGCAGCACTTTTGACGTGAGCATTTAGGCCAATGCTTGAAGCGTCCAACCAATATAGGTTGTCCTCCAAGTAGCCAATAGCTACACAACTTTTATTGACAGATATTTTAAACAAGCCACTGTCGAAGGCCACTTCCGCACCCTTTTGTGCTAGTGCACGCGTTGACAAAAAGCGTGTTTTCACCTGTGGTAGGTGCAGCACATTGCTTAGGGTGATAGGAATGCCCTGGCTCATAGTGAAGACGACGGAGCCTACACCAACTTGGTCGATTGTGGACTTATCCCCTAGGTGCACACTGCCTTGACATGGGGTATAGTCCTTGAAGTCAGACCGATGTGGTGTGATGTGGTGTGTTGCACCACTGTCCATCATCCAACGCACACGCGAGGCAGCATACAAGGCAACTCCAACTGTATTTGCGGCCCAATCAATGGCTGGTTCATCACTGACCTCCTTAATGGAGGCGGTGGTAGGTACGAGTACATGAGAGTTGGCAGCCTTGTTGCCAGTGTCCTTCAACTTCCCCGCAGCTTCATCCTTCTTCCTCTGCCTGCAGTCAGGCTTGATATGCCCTTTCTTGTTACAGTAGTGGCACATAAGCTGAGAGTGATCCTTCTTCTTACGGGCACCACCACTAGGCTTGATAGGGGCAGCCTTATTGAGCGAGGAACCAGAGGGGCCAGAGCGGCGCGCCTCCTCCGAAACAATGCGCGCAATTATTTCAGCGTGCTTGAGCTTGGAGGGTGCGCCACTGGCAAGGATGGTGGACGCCAGAACCTCATAGGAGGCTGGCAGGGCGTGGAGGAGTATGAGACAGAATTGGGTGTCAGTGACACCCATCTGTGCGTTGGTGAGGCCGACCCGCAGCTCATTGAGTTTGGCCAATTGTGAGGCCATGGGCACGGAGTCGTCGAGGCGGGCTTGAGTTAACTGGATCCACAAATTAAAAATGGTGGTGCTGCCCGAAGCACCAGCATACACATCCTTCAGTTTGTCCCACTTCGCAGCGAAGGTGGGGTAGGCATATGGGTCGGCAACAAGGGAGTAGACGTCTGGTTTAAGATATAGGCGGAGGTACGCCTTGGACCGACGCTGGATGGATTCCCATTCTTCAGGGGGGACTCCAGTGGGCGGGGTGTGACAGGTGAACACATCCTCAGCCTCATGTAGAGTGAGGATG
>JAKELL010000730.1:0-12352 GCA_021524915.1 Lactarius akahatsu | reverse complement strand
ATCTCGCACCAACCCCATGACCGCAGGGAAGCCAGGGCTATAATTCTAGAGCCCGCTAAACGTCACTTGAGCCCCGCGTGCCCCCGCGGAATTCCTTGTACCTTTTACGGACTTCCCCTTTGCACTTCTTATTAGCTCGCTGGGGCCAGTACCTCAGGATCGCGTCATATGTTTGTACTTCACAAACAACCTGTAGTAGTATATAAGTTACGCTCTACCTAGCTTGTACGGTAGACTTGACTTCTTGTGTAATACCACAATTGTCTTTGCCTCACGAACAACTTTGACTCGCCTTTGCGCTTGAGTCCCTCTTCGCTCGCCTTTTCGCTTGAGCCTCGAACTTCCACTAATATCCTTGTGTTCCTGGGAGACCAAGTGATACTTGTTCATCACCGAACTGAACCTTAGCCGGTTCACGCCTAGCCGATCCCGTTGACTTATCGAAGTACACGTCGTACTTAACGCCCCTGTGGTGGCGTTACACAGGCCACATCCTTCGAGAATGCAAGCTAAAGATGCAAAGCATGAGGGCCAGAGGTGGCTGCCCTCCCAACAATACAAGTAGAGTGCGAGGCGTTTTTGTTGACGAGGACCAGGATCAAGAGGAAGCACCTACTGATCATCTGGCTCTGGTTGGAGCCATGTATCGAGAGATACTCCCGTACTCCCTGGACACATGTCCGTGGTCTGCACCTATTAACGAGGATTTTTAGGTCCTTCCTCCATAGCACTGTCGGATGGAAGATTGATAGTGTAACGCCACCACTGGCGTTAGTCCGACTTGGACTGCGAAAGGACGTTCACGACTTAGCGGAATGCTCTTGAGGGTCACGGGACTTGATCACGGGACACACGGCGCTTATTGAGCACGTGTTCTGAGGCACACGGCGCTTATTCTGCACGTGACCTAAACGTACACTAGGGCGAAGTCGTGCCACTAGGTAATCCGATCGATGAAGACAACTTGCTCGAGGAGGCAAGTGAATCATGCGTGGGAGAGATGAGGAGAAAGTGGTGATTGAAGAAGACCAAGATGGCGAATCTTGGTCTTGTCAGGCCACTATTTATACATGTTTGAGGACGCTTTAAAGCTCCTCTTGAATCCGTACGACTAATAGCGTAAGTAGCTCGAACCCTACTACGGCTATCATGTGATAAGTACATGCCTCGTTGGCATGTGATTGTGCTACTCCTGCTGACTGATCCTTCTGTCCATGACACATTACTACTTACTAACGCGGTCATATTCGTAAGTAAGAGTCCTTTCCGCGTGCCGTGACATCACCCCCTTTTCAGCCGCGACGACCTCGGCGCCGAGTGGGACCGATCCCCCCAACCCAAGCCTCCTGCCTCTCCGTGACTCTGTCCAATGTGTTCGCCATCTCCAGTCTGAACTTGCAGCGCGCGAGCTCCGCTTGTACCCCCCCGAGAGCCTGGGCGAGGGCGTGAAGCCGCTGTTCCATGCGCTCAGCCTCGTGCTTGTAGGCGCGGTAAGCGGGTCAACTCAGCTTTTAACCCCACGTCCCTCAGCTCGTTCACCGCCCGATCCATGCGGTGTTGGTTGCTGTGTCCACCCACGAAGGCGTACATGTCTTCGGGGGCGTAGTGGGGCTTGCCTTCTTCGCGTACGTGTGGCTCGGCGTAAAGAGGGGCGACTGTATACTTTGTCGCTGTCGTCCACGAGCCCCAGGACGAGGGGGTCGGGTCCCGCGACCACTTGGACGAAGGTGGCCTGACGCGTCACTCCCTGCGCGTCGGTGATGGGGTAGTGGACGAAATCGTCCCCGCGATTGTGTTTGTAGCCATGTGGTGCGGTGCGTGCGGTGCCTCCTAGGTATCGGAGGCGAACGGCGGGCATGGGGCTGGTTTCGGTGTCGACGACCATGCCTGCTCGGTACAGGGGGCGTCCCGTGGTGTCGCATGCGTAGGGCGTTTCACGGGGGTCGTCAGTGTCGGTTGCGGTGATGAGGTATGGTTGCTCAGCTGGGTACCATGCCCTCAGTGACCCTTCTACTGCGTCGTATACAGCCCTTTCAGCATCTCGGTGTGTTGTCGGCGTCGTATGAGGATGACGGCCCTCCTCGCTGCTGCCGCGGCGAGCTGCCGTTGCCTCCACTCCTCTGCCGGTTCCCTCCACGACCTGGCCTTCATCCAATCCTCCCATCTGAGCGTGGCTTTGTTCTTCTTCTTCTTCGATTGGGCGGTGATAAGTCGAGGTGAGGAATTCTCACCGATTCCGACAGCTGCACGAAGCCGATCAATCTCGGCTTTGGTGTAAGGCGCCGTTGACAAGCGCTCCCCTCGGCTGTTGGTGAGCCAATAAGTGGCTGGCTGCTCGGGGTCTTCGAGATCGATGATGGATCTGGCGGTGGCGAGGGCTTCGCAGAGCTCTTGATGGGTGAGGTTGTCGGTGATGCGACCAGTGAGAGTGGAGGTAGAGGTGGAAGCGGGAAGAGACATTTTGGAGTAAGTGAGGAATCCAGTTTGAGCTGATGGGTGAGACTTAGCGTCGTCTGCTTGGTTTATATGTGTTCTGGCAGTCCTTGAACTCCGCTCGTACTCCGCTACGGCTTCGTCAGCGAATACATCATCTTTGTTGACCCACTGGTTCTCTGAGTCTGGGTATCCCTTCCATTTCACGAGGTACTGCAGTTTCTTGCTCCGGCCGAATCGCCTAGAGTCTAGAATGTGTTCCACTTCGTATTCCTCTTCCCCATCCACTAGATCCGGTGGTGGGCGCTGGAAATTTTCAGCCGTGCATGGGCGTTTCTCGGTAGGGCGTGAGTAAATCAGTGTGAAACACGGGGTGAATGCTCCACTGCGTGGGAAGTTCGAGTTGATAATTGACCGGTGACAGGATTCGTGTGATTCGGAAGGGGCCGTGGCGTCTCGCCGCGAGTTTGGCTGTCGGTTGGTTGGTTCGGAGGTGTTTTCCCTTCTAGCCATACTTGGTCTCCCACCTGATATTTGGGCGTGTTGCGGTGTTTGATCCATAGAGATTGTGCCTTTTGAATAAGGTTCTGGGCCTCTTTTCGCGCGTCTCGGAATTGTTGGAGTCTCGTGAGTACCTGGGGAATGGGCGATGGCTTATCGATCCAATCAGCGCGAGGGTCGTATCCCATTAGGAGCGAAAATGGAGACTTCCTTGTTGCCTCGTGGGGCCAGTTATTATGCGCGAATTCTGCCATAGGTAGAAATTGCGCCCAGTTATCTTGACGCTCGTTGGTCCAGAACCGAAGGTATTGTTCCAACCATTGATTGGTGCGTTCCGATTGCCCATCCGTCCGGGGGTGATATGCTGTAGAGATATTTTGATAGATGCCCAAGATCCGGCACAACTCTCGCGTGAATTTTGAAGCGAAGCGTGGGTCGCGATCGCTAATGATCTTTGCCGGTAATCCGAATCTCCGGAACACGTGAGTGACGTACAGGGCGGCTGTTTCCTCCGCTGATATCTCCTCGTTGCATGGTATGAATATTGAGGCTTTGGTGCAGTCATGATCGGTTACTGGTGAGGATGGAGTCGTGTCCCTGCGATTCTGGTAGTTTGGTGATGAAATCGAGTGCTATGGTTTCGAATGGCTTAGCGTCGATCTTTGGAGTGATGGGTATCAGTGGGGCTCTCGTCGGGCGGTTATTGACTTTGTGTCGTTGACATTCCGCGCATCCCTGGACGTATTCGGTTACGTGCTTCATCATGTTTGGCCACCAGTAGTTCCGTTCGATGATCCTCGCAGTTCGTTTGATTCCTGGGTGGCCGTAGACTGGGGGGTCGTGATGATTTGCGATGATTGTGCGAATTTCATCTGGTCCTCCAGTGATTACTCGTGCGCCTTGGCGGTACCAGGTTCCATCGATCTTCTTAAGTTTGTGCGGGTCTACCCAAGGGCGTATGGCATCCGCATCTTGATCGTGGTCCTCTGGGCTTTGCGTGGTGAGGTTTCGTACGAACACCTTTTCTGGTAGGACCGTGACCCCTTCGTTATCCCTTTCTCCTTTGTCGTAGTCCGGTCTTCTCGATAGTGCGTCCGCGCGGCCTGTTATTCGTTCCTTTGATGTGGTGGATCTCAAAGTCGTATTCCATTAGTTCCAGGACTTCTCGGGCAACGCGGCGACTTATCTTCTGCTGGTGATTTCCAGTGCGTGAGGTTAAGGTGGTCGGAGAAGATCTTGACTTTGTGTGGTGATCCCGCTAGGAAGTGCCTCCAGTGTCGCAGTGCTTTGACGATGGCTAAGAGCTCTAAGTCGTAGATATCGTAGTTACGTTCCGCTTCGTTTAAGGTGGTCGAGAAGTTATCCGATGGGGTGACGTTTCCCGTCCTGCTTCTTTTGGAGGAGGACTGCGCCTACGGCATATCCAGATGCGTCTACTTCGAGTTCGAATTGGTCTGTTAGTGTGGGGTGCGCGAGTACTGGTTCACTGGTGACTAGGTCTTTGAGGGTTTGGAATGCCTTCTCTTCGTCTTTGCCCCACGTCCATTCGGTGTCTTTGCGTGTGAGTTTGTTAAGGGCTCGTGCGTGTGTGGCGAAGCTGCGAATGAAGAGACGGTAAAAATTGCAGAAGCCCAAAAAGGATCGTACGTCGCGTACCTTCGTGGGTGTGGGCCAGTCACGTATGCCGGCAATTTTTACGGGGTCCATTCGAGTCACCCCCTTTTCAAGGATGACCCCCAGGTAATCCATTCGCGGTTGGTGGAACGTGCACTTGGACGGTTTGAAATAGAGATCATGGTCCATTGCGACTTGGAGTACTGCGCACACAGCGTCTATATGCGCTTGAAGTCCTACGTGTTCCAGCGTCGCTATTCCGATGTCGTCCATATATACGCGGATAATTGTGCCCATTGCTGCAAAGACGCGGATTGTGTCGCTTAGTATGTCGTTCATCATGTTCTGGAAGGTCGCTGGTGAGTTTGTGAGTCCGAAGTACATGACGAGTGGTTCGAATAATCCGTATTTTGTCTTGAACGCCGCTTTGTGTTCGTCACCTTCCTTGATGCGTACATTGTTGTATCCCCAACGGATGTCCAGTTTGGTGAAGATGCACCCATTTCCGAGGTCATTGATGAGTTCTGACATGAGGGGTAGCGGGTATTGGTTGCGCACCGTGCAGGCGTTGATGCGCCTGTAGTCTTGTACTGGTCTCAGTTTTCCGTCCTTTTTCTTGATGAAGAAAAATGACGAGGCGTAAGGGGATTTCGATGGTCGGATGTATCCTAGCTTGAGTTGTTTGTCTAGCCATTCACGTAGTTGGCCGTCTTCGTCCTGTGACATGGGGTAGACTTTACAGTCGATGCTGGGGGGTGTGCCGGGTTTGAAGTCGATCGCGTGGTCCCATGGTCGTGATGGTGGAAATCGGTGGGATGCTTCTTCACTGAAGATCTTCGCGAACCGTTGGTATGGTTCGGGGATGGTCGTGACGGCGGTGCCTTGGTTAGCGGCAATGGCGAGCTCGGTAGCTGTGGTACGTATCTGACATTCCTCCTCAAGTTCCTGTACGATTTCCTCTGCTTCATCTTGGGTTATGGCGCTGGCGATGGTAGTTCGCGTTTCCGCGGGGTTAACGGATCGGAGTACTACGGGGAGGGCATCCTCATGGATTGTGGCGTGCGCCCAGCTGATGGTGGGTTCGTAAGTGGCTAGCCAGGGGTATCCAAGAACGAGATCTTCGTTTCCGATGTCCGTGACCAGGAACCTCATAACCTTAGATGCTCCATTGGTTTGAACATTTAGGTCGATGAAGTGAGTGATGCACCCAGCTTTATTTTCCGTGTTGTCAATGTTCCATATTTTCTTTGGTTTCTCGAGCGTTTGTAGCCCGAGG
Source organism: Lactarius akahatsu (assembly GCA_021524915.1). Lineage (NCBI taxonomy): Eukaryota > Fungi > Basidiomycota > Agaricomycetes > Russulales > Russulaceae > Lactarius > Lactarius akahatsu. The sequence continues at coordinate 6,528 of JAKELL010000730.1, read as the reverse complement.
CCCATCCTTTTGGCGAAAGTAGGTCTTATGAAGTTGTCGGTGGCTCCTGAATCTACGAGCCCTTTTATGTCGGCCATGGAGTAACTGGTGCGAATCGAGACTGGAATTCGAAGCGAACGATAGCGAGTCATGATTACGGAGTTACAATTGACTGCCCTCACCCAGGCCGATGGGTTCAGGCGTCCTGAAAACCCTCTTGGGTCCAGAGATCTTTAAATACGAGGTCCTTGACCTCGTCACTTGCTCCCCTCAGCGTTTCCATCCACTCCTTGGCCTGTTCTTGTGGGGTGGTGTCTGCTCGTCGTGCCGTCGTGGGTTCTTGATTGTAGCTGGTGTCCGCGTTGCGGCTCATGCTTGCGTACGGCTGGGCAGGTTGCCTTGGTTTTCTGGGGCGTGTGCATTCTCGTGAGAAGTGGCCCAGGTTGTTACAATTGTAACATATTACTTCCCTCATGTCGCGGCGCTGACCTCTTCCTTGGTTTTGCCCTGGTCCTCCTCTTGGTGGGAATGGGGGTCGCTGGTAGCTTCCTCTGTTTGGGTCTCCTACCTCCGCAAGGCATGCGCGAGTGCGGTCTGCTGACGTGTCCATGGCGTCTGGATCGCGGCGAGGTGGGGCGAATCTGGGTGGTGCCCACTGCGGGTTGTAACCGCGGTTTTGCTGAGGTCTAGGCGGTGGTTGGGTGCGTGGGGTAGCGGTAATCCCTAGGCGGGCGCGCAGGTGAATGTACTGTTTTTGTCTTCGGAGTGCCGCTTCCTTCCATTCGTTGAAGGTTTGAGGGTCGTCTAATTCGTAGATCTTTGTGAACAGGGCTCGTGGGAGTCCCGCCATGAATCGATCCAAGGTTTGGCAGTCGTTGAGGCGGTAATCAGCTTTCTGTGCGAGTTGCTCGAAATTGGTGACGTACGAATCAATATCGTCACCGATCATCTTGAATCCTTTGGCCAGTGTGGCCTGCGCTTGTTCCTGCTCGAGTACGTTCGAGAAGCGGTCTGAGAATCCCGCTGTTAAGGTATCCCACAGATATGGGTCGTATCGGCTGCGTCTGTGGTGTAGCTCGTTGTTGAGCCATTGAAGGAAGCCGAGCGTCCAGTTTGACACTCATGGTCCTTTGATGAAGCCCAAGAATAGCAGGCATCGCCGATAGACGTTGGTCATAATCGGCGCTTCTGAGTTTTGCCCCCAGTAAATGTGCCATTGCGTGAGGAATGACTCGTACTCATCTCTGTTTCCATCGAAGATGTTTGGGGTTTCCCCCATCAGTTTGTCTGCCCCGTGTGGCGCTCCCAATGGCACTGCTCCTGGAGCCGGGCCTCCTGCCGGTGGTGGTGGTCCTCCCCCAAATGGGTCTCCGCCTCCCCCTCCTCCGAATTGAGGTTGTCGTCCTCCTGGGGGTCCTCGGCCGAAGTTACCTCCCTGTCTTCTGGGTTGTGGGGGTCCTCCTGCGCCTGGTGGAGGGTCTGCGACGTCTGGTCCTACTGCTCGGAAAATTGCCGCGTCGTCGGCCGTCATCCGGTGTCCGGTAGTTGGGTTGATGGGACGTAGGTAGGCCTCGGCTTCTTCGGTGATTCTTCGGGCTTCTTCGATTGCCGTATCTACCTCTGTTATTGTTGCGGTGGCCATTTCTGCGGGTGGGTGTACCTCGATACTCTCTGGTTCGTTTATGCGTAGGGACTCAGCTGTTTGAATTATTTCTCCTACTTCTGACTCGTCTTCGTTTTCTGATTCTTCGTCGTCCCCACTGGTTTCTGATGGTGCCGGAGTTCTGGGTTCGGAGGTGCTTGGTTCCTCTTCGGGTTGCCCGTCTATGCGTCCCCACTCTGCGTGTGTGGGTAGGTTCCTTGAATCGATGTCGCAGTTATAATTTCTTCCTGCGGGGCGAACTGCGTCGTAGCGGTTGTCTATGGGGTTCCAAGTGATTTCGACCCAGCACAGGTGGTCGAAGTTGAACTCAACTGGGCGGTATCGGGTTGGTCCCGATGCGAAGTCTACGAAGTATCCTGTCTCGCCTCTATACTCTCTCCACCGGGCTGCTCCTAGGAATTGTGTCGGTACGTTGCGGTCTCCTCGTCGTTCGAGGGAGTAGGTCTGAAAGTCTCTCCACTGGTCTCTGGTTGTGAACGCCACGATGGGTAGATCTTGGTCTTAATGTAACGCCACCACTGGCGTTAGTCCGACTTGGACTGCGAAAGGACGTTCACGACTTAGCGGAATGCTCTTGAGGGTCACGGGACTTGATCACGGGACACACGGCGCTTATTGAGCACGTGTTCTGAGGCACACGGCGCTTATTCTGCACGTGACCTAAACGTACACTAGGGCGAGTCGTGCCACTAGGTAATCCGATCGATGAAGACAACTTGCTCGAGGAGGCAAGTGAATCATGCGTGGGAGAGATGAGGAGAAAGTGGTGATTGAAGAAGACCAAGATGGCGAATCTTGGTCTTGTCAGGCCACTATTTATACATGTTTGAGGACGCTTTAAAGCTCCTCCTGAATCCGTACGACTAATAGCGTAAGTAGCTCGAACCCTACTACGGCTATCATGTGATAAGTACATGCCTCGTTGGCATGTGATTGTGCTACTCCTGCTGACTGATCCTTCTGTCCATGACACATTACTACTTACTAACGCGGTCATATTCGTAAGTAAGAGTCCTTTCCGCGTGCCGTGACAGATAGCCAGCTGCGCTGTAAGCGGCATTTCCTTACTAGAGACACTCGGTGGCGAGCCTGTACCAGTTGAGACGATACGGAATAGGAGAGCTCCTTCTATCGTACTCAGGGTGACACTAGTAGGAAAGCAATCTGGCAGGGAAATCAGTGCCCGCGCTCTGTTGGACAGTGGCGCGGAGGGCATCATCGCGGATGATGGGTTTGCGCATGCAAACGGCTTGACCTTGAGAACTCTAGTTAACCTGATGCCAGTTAGAAACATGGATGGGTCGCCCAACAAGACAGGGCTAGTCAAGCATACCACGATCCAGAAGTTAAGGATCAGGACGGCAGAGAACACCTATCACGATGAGGTCGTCGAATTCTACGTCACCACTCTAGGAGAGCACAACATAATCCTAGGAACGGACTGGCTCCGAGCACACAATCCCGAGATCGACTGGTCAAGACCCCAGATCACCTTCACGCGGTGCCCAAGTAGCTGCACCTTGTCTACAAAGACCGTAGTCATTTCTTCCCGAGTACCCCAAACCCGAGACACCACAATCAACATTCTAGAGTTAGAACCTGAACCGGCTAAAGACGCCTTTCCTTTCCAAGTTCCTGCAAGTGCAGAAGTTCCACCCCGAGTCCCTGTTGATGCAACAGTCCCTTTCCGAGATCCTTTCCGAGCCAACATCCTAGCATTAGGACCTGAACAAGCGGATAACGCTTTAATCCTGACTGCTGATGCAGCAGAACCTGTAGAACGCACATTCTTTCAAGAGGCTATCGAGCCATTCCTGTGGAGCCACAGTTTCCCCAAGTACAACCACTTGGCCATTCGAGCAAAGTTCACTACGAGCACCAAGTTAGCAGCAAAGACTGCCCCTAAACCTTCCACAGACCACATCCCCAGCCACTTCCAGCGATACACCCGAGTCTTCAGCGAGGAAGCGTCCCACCGCTTGCCTGCGCACCAACCCTGGGATCATGCGATTCATCTGAAACCTGGAGCAAGTTTAAAGAACTGTTCCATCTACTGCCTGACGCCTAAAGAGGCTGATGCACTCAAGGAGTACATCTCTGAACACTTGCAGAAAGGATACATCCACCCTTCCAAGTCCCCTATGGCCTGCCCCTTCTTTTTTGTTGACAAAAAAGATGGAAAACTCCGCCCAGTTCAAGATTACCGGGCTCTGAACGACATCACCATCAAGAATGCGGCGCCTCTTCCCCTCATTCCCGAGTTGATCGACAAACTTCACGACGCGCGTTATTTTACCAAGTTGGACATCTGGTGGGGTTACAATAACATCCGGATTCGTGAAGGTGATGAATACAAGGCTGCTTTCAAGACCTCCCACAGCCTTTTCAAACCAACCGTAATGCCCTTCGGTCTCTGCAACGCACCAGCAACGTTCCAAGCGTTCATGAATCAGCTCTTTGGACCCCTGATCGATGGTGGACATGTTGTGGTCTACCTCAATGACATCCTCATCTTCATGGAAGATCTCGACTCCCTGACTGCGTTAACCCACGACGTGCTCCAGCGTTTGGAGCAGCACAACCTCTACCTGAAACCTGAGAAATGCGTGTTTGCTCAGACCTCCGTCGAATACCTTGGAATCGTAATTTCCAACGGCCAAGTTTCCATGGACCCAGCCAAAGTGGCTGGTATTACCGAGTGGCCTGCCCCACGTACAGTCAAACAAGTCCAAGCGTTTTTGGGCTTCTGTAACTTCTACCGGCGGTTCATCAAAGATTATTCCACCATCACCCACCCACTCTTCGACCTGACCAAGAAAGATGTGCTCTTTTCTTGGGATACCACGGTGGAAAGCGCTTTCCACACCCTGATCAAAGCCTTCACCCAAGCCCCTGTTTTAGCCCTCCCTGACCATTCCAAGCCCTTCCGACTCATCACTGACGCCAGTGACTTTGCAACTGGGGCTATTCTAGAACAACCCGATGCCTTGGAATGCTGGCATCCCATTGCCTTTCTGTCAAAATCTCTCCTTCCTGCGGAGCGCAACTACGAGATTTGTGACAAGGAACTCCTTGCGATCATCCATGCTTTCCACGTGTTCCGACACTACCTCGAGGGACGTAGTGATACCACAGAGGTGTGGACCGACCACAACAACCTGGCTTACTTTATGAAGAAGCAAAAACTTTCCCGTCGACAAGCCCACTGGGCGCTGTTTCTGTCCCAGTTCCAGTTCATCATCATCCACAAACCAGGCAGTCAGAACAAGTCTGATGCACTGTCCAGGCGTCCAGATCATAAAAAGGGGATAGTGGATGAAGATGAAAAGCGAGTGCTCCTGGATATGAAATATTTTCAAGTCAATGCTGTGCAAAGAGCAGCAATCACGGTGTTAGGAGACACCTCCCTGCGACAACACATCCGAGACACGCAGACATACGACAGAGAAGTCAGTATGGCGTTGGAAACCCTCTTGAAGAGTGGCCCCCGTTCACTCACCAAGGGTTTGGAAGAGTGGAACCTAGAAGATGGAGTCATCTTATTCCGAGGACAAGTCTACGTTCCCAAGAACGATGATCTACGAAGAGATATCGTTAAACAATATCACGACCACATCGCCATAGGACATCCAGGAAGATGGAAAACCTACGAGCTGATATCCCGAGATTTCTGGTGGCCTGGAATGTCCAGTTTCGTCAAAAGTTATGTAGATGGATGCGCTATCTGTCAGTCGATGAAAATCAAGCCCAGAACCCAAGTACCCCTGCAACCCAATCCAATTCCTACAGAGGTGTGGGGAATCATCACCATGGACTTCATCACCAACCTCCCCATATCCCTCAGTTACGACACATTATTTGTGGTCGTAGATCGCCTCAGTAAAGTGACGGTCATCGCTCCCTGTAACAAGACTATCACGGCTGATGAAACTGCCAAGTTATACCTGGAACAAGTCTGGCGAAGAACCAGACTCCCCCAACAAGTGATTTCGGACAGAGGACCCCAATTCACATCTAAAGTGATGCAAGAAGTTTGGAGCAAACTTGGAGTCAAGTCCACCATGTCAACCGCATTCCATCCACAGACAGATGGAGAAACTGAGCGAGTCAGCCAAGAGCTCAAGCAATACCTTCGCGTTTTCTGCAACTTCCAAGCAGATAATTGGGCAGAGTTGATCCCATTCATGGAATTTGCGCACAATGTTCGGCAACATAGTGCTACCAAGAAATCACCCTTCGAAGTGTGGTATGGGTTCAAACCCAAGTTCATTCCGCCCATCCACTTCACGACCAACATCCCTGCAGCCGAAGACCGGCTGAAATCCCTGAACCAAATCCGATCCGAGGTCACCGCAGCGCTAAAAGTAGCGGCGGAAATCATGAGAAATTCCAAGTCACAAACCCCATCCCAAGAATTCAAGTCTGGAGACTTAGTCTGGTTGGAAGGAACCAACATCCACACCACACATCCCAAGCCCAAGCTTGCCCCGCGACGCCATGGCCCATTCAAAGTCTTATCCACCTGGGGAGTTAATTGTAAACTCCAACTCCCAAAGACATGGCGTATTCATCCAGTCTTCCACAATTCCCTGATCTCTCCGTATCATGAGAATGATGTCCACGGACCCAACTTCACCCGACCCCCTCCCGAGATCGTCCAAGGAGAGGATGAACACTACGAAGTTGAAGCGGTCTTGCAATCCAAAGTATCACCCAACAAGAAGGGGATACTTTACCTGATCAAGTGGAAGGGATATCCTGATTCCGAGAATTCCTGGCTCCCCTCATCCTGCATGATGCACTCCCAAGAATTGGTCCAGAAATTCCACAAGGACCACCCCTGCGCCCCTCATCCAAAGTCAACCAGTGCTGTCGGTGCAGCACGG